>CM044985.1:10360000-10910000 GCA_024586325.1 Stellera chamaejasme | reverse complement strand
AGTGGAGTGATGATTGTGCTTTAATCACCTAGGTGGAACGCTCGATAGAGGACATCTAGAATTGATAAATCTTCTTACATGTTGAGAGTAATAATTGTAGTAAAATTAGAGTGTTAAACCCGAAGGTCAAGTAGATCATAAATCTTAGAAAACAATTTTAATTCCTGAATTTTCTCATCACCTGCAATTTAGTTTTGTTAATTAATTTTCACAAACAATCCATCAATAATCTCATTTATTTCCATAATTCATACACAACTAGCTAGAATCACAAGTCCCTGTGAATTCGACCCGGTACTCACCGGTTTACTACTTGTTTGACAGTCGTACACTTGCGGTGTTGCGACCACTTGGGAAGCTCTACTCCGGATCAGAGTTAGCAGATATCCCCCTATAAGAAATGATAGATAAGCTAATGAAATTAGCTTTCAAAACTTCTCAACAACAGTTGTCAAAAGGGCCAAATCATGGGCCATCTATTGGCAGAATTAAGGCTACCATGTGAAGAAAGTCATGGTCTGACATGCCATGTGATTAAATTAAAGGTGTTGTGGCGGTCAGAAATCCACCAGAAAAAGCATTTGTCTACTTCTATAAAGTATCTTTATTTGGGTGGAGGAGAATGCAGCGTGTCAACTTTATTCCATGCCAGCTGTAGAAAATAATGGAAGCCACCCAACCATCTAAAGAAAGGTTTCCCTATATAAAAAGGCTTCAAAAAACAAAGGAGAACATCCATCAATTTTTGTTTCCATCTTTCTCTATGTTCCTTCAATTTCATGTGTTGAACGCCTTTCTATGAAGAAAAATCACTCTAAATATTATTCTCGGTTGTTGCTTGCTTTAAATTTGGTGTGTACGTGTTTAGCTGTTGGAGCTCGGTATGTTCATCCAACAATCTTTATCCACATTTAGCTTGCTGGGACCATCCGGTGTTCACCAGTCTTTGTAAGTTAATATTTGAATATTTGAATTTAGTACTATATATAAGTTGTGTTTTGTTCCTGCTATGTGTGTGCTTTTATATGCTGTTATTTGGACGAAAAATGATATCAGAGCCAAATTCTAGTTTTTATTAATATTCAGTTATCTCTTTTTATGAACACCACTTACTAAAGGACCTAAAAAGGGATTAAACCTCGTGTTAGGCCTTCTACCAAAGATTCCCTAGAGTTTTAGACCCAATTCTATACGTTCGTTTAAGTATTAGTTCTCTTTTGCAAACTCGAAAAGATTTAGGCCTAGAATGAGAAAATTATAAAACCTTTAAGCCTAACTAACTATTTATCCCATTGAAAATCTCATACATCTTAGCTAGTCCTCCCCCGTCTTAGCAAATATCTAACACATTCCTTTTTGTGCTATCCCAACAAAACTCCAACATTTCTTAAAAAGAAAACCTTTTTACATCAATTTTACCTTACTATCAACCATTTCCCTTTCCACTTCAAAAAATTATTTTTTTATATACCTACTTTATCTTATTACTCTCTAGTCAACCATTTTTCTTAATCTCGTTTAAAGTCAAATGCACTATATTTGGTGGGACGGAATCAAATATGTAAAATCAAATATTTTAAATGAAAATTATAGATTAATGTTTCTAGTTTCAAAATATATTTTTTTTAAAAAATTTTAATAATTTTTTTTTAGTAATAATTTAAATCTCTTATAACATCGAAAAAGAAATGCACAATTTTTTTTTTGGACAGAATGAGTATATCGGTTTCGTATGGTATTGTTAACGAGGATCTCATCTCGGCCAACGTGCCCACTGCCTTATCCATGTCTGCCGTTACCGTTTGTTCTTTTTGTCCCGTACCGGGTGAGATTGAAGAAACCGGCGGTGCAGGGGTTAAAATGATTATGTTAAGAAACGTGAAGGGTTAAAAGATGATATAAACAAAGAAAACTTGAAAGAGGGAACGCTGAACTGAAACTGAATCGTCGATTTTGCGTTGGCTTCACTTTCGTCTTCATCTTCGTCTTCAGGCTTCAGCGCAAAACCAGAGCGCATCGCAGTCGCTGCTTCTCACTATCCGCCACCCCCATCCGCCACCGTCTCCAGCCGCGGCCACCACGAATCGGAGCACCCGAGCAGCAGCAAAAACCCCAGGTAATTCTTTAGCTTTAACTGTTTGCGGTAACACCCGAGCTTTAATCTGTTGTCTAATTTTTGTTTTAAAAGGGGTTCCATTTCTAGTTCATATGATCTGTGCTAATGATCTTGTTATGGAAGATTAAGAATTTCCTTCTCCTGCTATTTGCTAGAATAGTTGCTGCAGTATCATTTTGTGAAGATTAGAGTTGTTTCTTTCCTTTCCTTTTCGGTTCAGAATACATGTAGCACTCTCTTTTCTTGCTTTGTTCTTTTCTTGAATTTTTGCATTATCTTGCAAGAATGGCAGCGGCCATGGTACTTGACCCGAAATCCTTATTGGAGCCTCTGCTACTTGACCCAGAAGCAGACGGCGAGGATCTCTACCGCTGTCTCAAATTCTTGCAGCGGCAGCTGGAGTTCATTGACATACAAGAAGGGTACGTGAAGGATGAACAGAAGAATCTTAAAAGGGAGCTCCTTCGTGCCCAGGAAGAGGTTAAGCGGATCCAATTCGTGCCACTGGTGATCGGCCAGTTCATGGAAATGATTGACCAGAACAATGGCATCGTTGGTTCTACTACCGGGACTAATTATTATGTTTGGATTTTGAGTACCATCAACCGGGAGCTCTTGAAGCCGTCGGCTTCGGTTGCACTTCATCAGCACTCTGATGCTCTTGTTGATATGTTGCCTCCTGAGGCCGATTCGAGCATCTCTCTCCTTAGTCAATCGGAAAAACCTGATGTCACTTATAATGTGAGTTCTTG
This sequence comes from Stellera chamaejasme, assembly GCA_024586325.1. Classification (NCBI taxonomy): domain Eukaryota; kingdom Viridiplantae; phylum Streptophyta; class Magnoliopsida; order Malvales; family Thymelaeaceae; genus Stellera; species Stellera chamaejasme. The sequence goes on along the minus strand of CM044985.1, from coordinate 10,907,132 downwards.
TTCATATTTAGGGTTTTCTTGGTTTTTCTAATGTTCTCATTGAATGGTTTCTTATTTAGGCCTGGTTGTGTTTACATGTATGATTGTTTGCACAGTAGATTTAGAGGTTCTATAATCTATAGTACTCTATTCATCGTCCCTTTTGATGTGAAATTGCTTCCACATGATGACTCTTCACACCGGTAGCCAGATGAAAAGAATTTCTTGAGTAGTTTGTGGTTATTACGAATGGAACTTTCATGTTTCAGTTGAATAAGGAGACGACTGTGTTTAAGAAACTGAGTTTTAGATTCATGGCATTAATAGTATGGAGAATGATAAGATTTTTTTTTTACTTAATCGTAGGCCTCGTTGTAAGTTCAAGTATGTAGATCTTTTCTTTCTGAATAAGTGTTTCCGTTGATGTTCATTCAAGTCTTCTACTTGTTTGACTGCCTTTTCAGGTTTCAATGCCTTCGTAGGAGTTGCAGGTTTTCTGATTGTTTTTTAATGACATTGGCTTTGACACTGTTATTTTACCACAGGATATTGGTGGATGTGACCTTCAAAAGCAGGAAATCCGTGAGGCTGTGGAGTTACCTTTGACACACCATGAGTTGTACAAGCAGATTGGCATAGACCCTCCTCGTGGAGTGCTGCTTTATGGACCTCCTGGGACCGGAAAAACTATGCTAGCGAAGGCTGTTGCTAACCATACAACAGCAGCCTTCATCAGGGTTGTTGGCTCCGAGTTTGTTCAGAAGTATTTTGGTGAGGTATGGAATTTGTTTCACATGCATGCAGACACACACCTGCACACATGGAGACACACAACCACATTATAGTTTATGCTATCATTCGAGTGATTGAATTAGTTTTTCTCTTTCTTCCTGATTACACTTGCTGTGTGCATTAAGGAGCTTGTTTAGTACTTTTACTGGTTACGTGACTTGAATGGGATCCTTCGTTTTTATTTAAACTTGCATGTAGCCGTTGCAAACCATTGATGTTGTCACTGCTAGTTAATTTTAGCTACAGGCTCTTTCTTTACCCGTTATAATACATTAAATATTCCAGCAAAGTCTGTTTCTTGCTTTGAGGTTTGTAAAGATAATCATCATCAACAGCACTTTAATCCCAAACTATGTTGGGGTCGGTGACATGAAGTTTATAGTGGCAAGCAATTCATTTTCAAAAATTAGGTTACACTATAAATTCATGCAAAACCATAGTTACAAAGTTTTATGCCAGATGCCCTTCCTGTCAAACCTTCTTTCGATGGAAGAATGAGATGAAATTTATTCAGCTGTTAAATATTTTATTGACACAAAGTATATGTAAAAGGCTAAACACAGAGCGCTTATTTTTTCTCATCAAATGTTTTTTCTTGATATCAGCCATATGCGGGGGAGAACTGTTACTCCATTTGTGAAGGAGAACTGTTATCAGATGGAGTATTTTTTATTACAAGGTTGACATTGATGAATCAACATGTGCAACATGAGACACTAGTAACTAATGACTCCTTATTTTATGGATATGATATGATATGATTTTCTTGTTTTGTTTTAGGGACCACGTATGGTTCGTGATGTTTTTAGACTTGCCAAGGAGAATGCCCCTGCCATCATCTTCATTGACGAAGTTGATGCTATTGCTACTGCTAGGTTTGATGCCGAAAGGGGAGCTGATAGAGAAGTTCAGCGCATCCTCATGGAACTTCTAAATCAGGTACTATTTGCTTTTGTTATGGATGAATTTCAGTATTATTTAACATGCTGCACATATTCTTCTTAATCTTCAATTACACTTATTGTGTTTCCTGTTTTCTGTATACTTCATTTGTTATCAACTGTTGCACAGATGGATGGGTTTGATCAGACCGTTAATGTAAAGGTCATAATGGCAACTAACAGGGCGGACACATTAGACCCTGCACTTCTTCGACCGGGAAGGCTTGACCGAAAAATCGAGTTCCCCTTGCCTAACAGGCAGCAAAAGAGGCTTGTTTTTCAGGCAAGTGCTTTGTGATCTTATCGGTTCACTATGTTGCAAAATAAATTTCAATAACCGGTTTAGGAGATGAGATTCTATATCCTGTTTTTAGTTTTAGATTCATGGCATTAATAGTATGGAGAATGATAAGATTTTTTTTTACTTAATCGTAGGCCTCGTTGTAAGTTCAAGTATGTAGATCTTTTCTTTCTGAATAAGTGTTTCCGTTGATGTTCATTCAAGTCTTCTACTTGTTTGACTGCCTTTTCAGGTTTCAATGCCTTCGTAGGAGTTGCAGGTTTTCTGATTGTTTTTTAATGACATTGGCTTTGACACTGTTATTTTACCACAGGATATTGGTGGATGTGACCTTCAAAAGCAGGAAATCCGTGAGGCTGTGGAGTTACCTTTGACACACCATGAGTTGTACAAGCAGATTGGCATAGACCCTCCTCGTGGAGTGCTGCTTTATGGACCTCCTGGGACCGGAAAAACTATGCTAGCGAAGGCTGTTGCTAACCATACAACAGCAGCCTTCATCAGGGTTGTTGGCTCCGAGTTTGTTCAGAAGTATTTTGGTAAGGTATGGAATTTGTTTCACATGCATGCAGACACACACCTGCACACATGGAGACACACAACCACATTATAGTTTATGCTATCATTCGAGTGATTGAATTAGTTTTTCTCTTTCTTCCTGATTACACTTGCTGTGTGCATTAAGGAGCTTGTTTAGTACTTTTACTGGTTACGTGACTTGAATGGGATCCTTCGTTTTTATTTAAACTTGCATGTAGCCGTTGCAAACCATTGATGTTGTCACTGCTAGTTAATTTTAGCTACAGGCTCTTTCTTTACCCGTTATAATACATTAAATATTCCAGCAAAGTCTGTTTCTTGCTTTGAGGTTTGTAAAGATAATCATCATCAACAGCACTTTAATCCCAAACTATGTTGGGGTCGGTGACATGAAGTTTATAGTGGCAAGCAATTCATTTTCAAAAATTAGGTTACACTATAAATTCATGCAAAACCATAGTTACAAAGTTTTATGCCAGATGCCCTTCCTGTCGAAACCTTCTTTCGATGGAAGAATGAGATGAAATTTATTCAGCTGTTAAATATTTTATTGACACAAAGTATATGTAAAAGGCTAAACACAGAGCGCTTATTTTTTCTCATCAAATGTTTTTTCTTGATATCAGCCATATGCGGGGGAGAACTGTTACTCCATTTGTGAAGGAGAACTGTTATCAGATGGAGTATTTTTTATTACAAGGTTGACATTGATGAATCAACATGTGCAACATGAGACACTAGTAACTAATGACTCCTTATTTTATGGATATGATATGATATGATTTTCTTGTTTTGTTTTAGGGACCACGTATGGTTCGTGATGTTTTTAGACTTGCCAAGGAGAATGCCCCTGCCATCATCTTCATTGACGAAGTTGATGCTATTGCTACTGCTAGGTTTGATGCCGAAAGGGGAGCTGATAGAGAAGTTCAGCGCATCCTCATGGAACTTCTAAATCAGGTACTATTTGCTTTTGTTATGGATGAATTTCAGTATTATTTAACATGCTGCACATATTCTTCTTAATCTTCAATTACACTTATTGTGTTTCCTGTTTTCTGTATACTTCATTTGTTATCAACTGTTGCACAGATGGATGGGTTTGATCAGACCGTTAATGTAAAGGTCATAATGGCAACTAACAGGGCGGACACATTAGACCCTGCACTTCTTCGACCGGGAAGGCTTGACCGAAAAATCGAGTTCCCCTTGCCTAACAGGCAGCAAAAGAGGCTTGTTTTTCAGGCAAGTGCTTTGTGATCTTATCGGTTCACTATGTTGCAAAATAAATTTCAATAACCGGTTTAGGAGATGAGATTCTATATCCTGTTTTTAGTTTTACTTGCGTGCTTAAAGGGACAGTGTCATCTTGTCTAGCCCTCTACTTCTTTACTGAATACTTACATATTCCCTCCGTCCCACAAAGAATTCATCGTTTCCTTTTAAGGAAACCTTTTAGTGCCAGTTCTAACTTTTTACCCTCAATTTCCATTCTCCATCCAAAAGTTAATTTTGTCTAATATAGTACTCCGTAGTAATGACAGTTTACTCTTATCACTCTCAAGTCTTCAACACTCCTTAATCTACGTGTTTAATCAATTGCTTGAGTGCGCGCTGTTGGTTGCAGGTTTGCACTTCGAAAATGAATCTGAGTGATGAAGTGGACCTTGAGGATTATGTCTCCAGGCCAGATTTAATCAGTGCAGCTGAGGTTTGTCATTGCTTTTGTTTTGCAATCATTCATAACATCAATATCTGAGTAACGCTAGGGCAATTTGATATATACAGATTGCAGCAATCTGCCAAGAAGCTGGAATGCGCGCAATTCGCAAGAACAGATATATCATACTTCCTAAGGATTTCGAGAAGGGTTACCGAGCCAACGTGAAGAAGCCTGATACCGATTTCGAGTTCTACAAGTGATGGGAATGGCATTGTTTGTTCATTGTTGATCCTCTGAGACATTTCTAGCTTATACAATGTACAGTAAACAATGGTATAAAAAAAACAATGGTATTTTTGCAGTACAAGAGCATGCTAATGCTAAGGATACGTTCAAAACATTTTTCAAATTTTCTTTTCCTAATGGTAAATGTCAGTGTAAATAAATGGAAAACTTGATTGTAGAGATGAAAAAACCTTGTTTTTTAACTCCAAAAAACTTTAAAATGAAAACCTTTGTTCAGATTTTAGAAAATAAAATTTTCATTAGTGAAAAAACATCTAGCCTAATGGTTAAGTTTATAAGGGCATAAAATGAAGATCTTATGTTCAAGTCTCCACAATCCTCAATCTTTTACTACAAGATAGTACATGGATATTTTCAAATGAAGGTTTAAAGTTTCAATGAAAAGGACCATAACATTATTCTGATTATGAATTCCTTTTTATGATGCCAGTAACACATTTTACTCATTAAGATATCCACCGTAAACTTTGTAATTATTGTCACTGATAAAGCGTAATTATTAGGGGGTTTCAAACATAAGAAGTGAACAAAAAACTTTTCACCTAATAGGGGAGTGAATTGGAGGTGAGTGAGAAAAGTGAAAAAATGAGGGTTAAGTTTGAGGGCCCCGTGATCAAGGAGGAGCGCACATGTGAATTCACCACGAAGGGCGTTTCGCGCCTGAAATTTCCTTCGTTTTTGTTGCGCTCGTGTCTTTATGAAAACCAAAATTCATCTTTCCCTTCATCTTTCTTGCTTCTCTGTCATATCTAAGTTCTTCTTGGGTGAGTTTTGGTCCTCTTCCGCGTGGTCAACCTTGCTGGACTATGTCATCTTCAAGCTCGCGCATGTGAGGAAATGAGAGAAATAGAGACTCGTGAAGAAAATGTAGCTGACGTTTGGGAGAGGTCACTGCAGTTGAATGGGTTTGTTCGACAACCCACTGTTTTGATGTGCTGTCTTCCCATTTCGCTGCGCGTCTCGGCTCTGTCCGTTTTCCTTGGTTGTTGAGTTGATGGGCCTGTAGGTAGGAGTCACTGTTTTGATATGTGCGGTCGTCTGTGCGCACATCTGTGCGCCGCGCACAGGTAGTTTTTCATGTGCGTAGACACTGTGCGCGGTGCTGTGTTACGCACACAAATGGTTTCCAAGTGTCTTCACGTTGTGCGCTAGGTTGTGCAGTGTAGTGTGCGGGTTGGCTGGGCTGGCTGGACATGGCCTGCTCGAACATGCAACACATTAACTCAAGAACACGGATTACCACAGTTCGACTATTACAGAGGAATATAAACCTAGAACAAGTAGCCAACTTCTCTATGGCATACTACGCATGATAGAACAACAAACGAGAGTCCCCAGAGGTTAGTGCACAGTTGTGCGCAACCATGTGCGCAAATGTTTGCAGGCAACTGTCTTCGCGCACATTACTGCGCGGCACTGTGTGCGGCCTTCTGTGCGCCGCGCACAATATTGCGCGCGACTGTGTGCGCACAGTTGTGCGCTACGCACAATATTGTGTGCGACTGTGTGCGCACAGTTGTGCGATGCGCACATTTCGTCCTGCACCAGAAGAGAGTTCAAATTTACACAGCAGGTGATGTGAATCTGCTAAATGATTCAATTGCTCACTTGATAAGGCTTGAGGACCCAAGAGCTCGAATGCCTAAACTTAAGGAGCAATATGGAGAATTACAAGAAGATGAAGGAAAGGCAGTTTATGCCTTCAACTTGGGCCAATCGTATGCCCAAGAAGATGCCCAACTCATCACCATCAACATTTGGGCTCATATCATCACTCATGTCCAAGATTGTGATCAGAGCCTAAGCCAAGTCAAGGCCCATGCCTTCAACTCTTGGCCCAAGGTCACTCACAACACCTTCGTCCAAGACATGTCCAAATTGGCATTCTACACTTGAAGGGTACCCTCCATTCCTAGGGTACTCTACACCCAACGGGAGCCCTCCAATTCATGTCCACCAACCAAGTGTTCAACATGCTTCAAATGACTTCTTGGTGAACTCTTCAAAGTGCCCTACAATCGTTGGGTACCCTACAAATGAAGGGTACCCCTGCCCTACACAAGACCAAGGTGCCCTACATGTTCTACCAGCACTAAAGGCCACTTTTATGGCAAGACCAAGTCTTGATGGTGTCCAAACGTCTATTAACACCATAAAAGGAGTTCTAGACGTTGGTCATCAATGCCCTATCATAAATGGCGTCCAAACATTTAAGGAGTTAGTCATTGGAGCATTATTAGCTCATAAATGGGTAATTGCACTCTAAATCCTTTTCAATCTGATTTCTTTTGATGTCTAGAGCTATAAACAGCCAAGAAGGAGCCATGAAGATGATAGAGACGTTGAGCATTAATGCTGGACATAAAAGAGAGGCTGCTCATTAAGAATATAGCCGTTGGAGCCTTAATTGGCCTCTAAATGGGTTGTTTCTTCTCCAAAGCCTCTAAAATCAAATGGACATGTTTATTTCAGTTTCTAACAAACTTGAGGAGGTAAAAGACATTGGAATTTAATGGTGGAGCCGTTGGAGCTTTATTGGAGGCTTTATGGAGCATTTGGAGCCATAATGAGGTGTTTTAAAGGCTTGTTTTGCTTTAAACTCATTCCATCCGAATTCACTTCTTTTCCTAGGATATTTTTACATCATAATAGCCTAGAATAAGTGTGTTTTATGATTATAGATGTTGAGCATTTAGTATTAGCATTATTTCCTTCATTATGACATTTAAGTGGAGGAATTGTGTAGTTAATAGCCTATTTAAGTGTCTAGTCAATGTAAGCAGCCCCTTAGTCCTATAAAAGGAGGCTTGCATGAAATTTGTAGGGAGCATATCATACATTTCAGAAGAAAAACTTTTTCCAACTTTGAGAGTGATTCTCTTGTTGATCTATCTTCACTTTCCACTCAACTCTTGTCCAAGTTTCTTGAGCAAGTTTAGTGAAATCCAAGATTGTCTTCTCACTTGAAGAAGAAGAAGGTGTTGGATCCATCTACACTCCCCATTTTGGCAACAAAGGCTTGCTTTGTCTTGAACTTTCAAAGTATCAAGGAGGAGTCGCCAAGGCAAAACACCATCTTTGCTTGAATAAAGATTCAAGAGGAGTTGGTGGCCATATCTATCAATTTCAAGCTTCCGCATCTGATTTTCATCCTTTCTATCATGTGTGCTCCTTTGTCGGGCTAGATCACACTTCGATTGGTATCCGAGCAATCCGGTATCACATCATCAATTGGTATCAGAGCAAATCGGATCCACATCAATTGGTATCAGAGCCAATTGCTTGACAAGGAGAAGTTTTCTATCCCTTTTCTATTCAATTCCGCAACTACATTTTTTTTTATTTCATCTTGTTTTATCATCATCCATCTTATTTGTTCTTTCCATTTCATCTTGTGTTTCAAGTGTTGTGCCATCTTTTCTATTCTATTCTATCATTGCATACAAAAAGACAAAAAAAAAAGTTACTCACACAAGTGTTTTTGAAATTTCAGCAAGCTTTGAAGCAAAAAGAAGCATTTTGGCACAACAAAAGCAAGGAAAGAACAAGCTTTGTGATTTTTCAAAAGCCGCCTAAGCCAATTCTTTCAAGTTGCGGAAATTGTCTTCAAAACTAAGCTAATTTGCAATCCACCATTTGCAAAAAGTAACCAACATTTTCTTCAAAGGTTTGAAACTTTCTTGTGGTTTTAAAACTTGTTTTGAGCATCTTGTTCAAACGTTTTGAGCTAGAAAGGTTGCTAGATCTTGTAAAGAGAATTTTGTTGACTAAGAGTGGAAAAAGGCTTGAGTGTTACATTTTTGCCAAAGAGTGTAAACACGAGTGTGGAGTGAAACACTAAGGGAGTGTGGTGAGGTACAACTTTATTGTTTCATTGTGTAGGTAACAAAATGAGATGGTTTAAGACATTTCAAGGATTTGATGATAGTGAAGGATATTGGTCATGGGAAAGTCAAATGGAGAATATTTTCTCCAAGGCACACAAAACGCCCCACATGCAATTTGTGACCGACATGGAAAATTTGGGTGAGGAACCTTATCAATGGGTTCTTGATGAGAGAAGGAATGGTTATAAACCCATTTCAACATGGGAACATTTGAGGCGTCTTTTGAGGAAAAGGTATGCACCTTCATATTCTACTTCTACACCTCAATCATTTTCCTACCTTTCTCAAAATCCAAGTGTCAAAGCCACCCCGCCCGGTTGCGGAGGCGGAGCCGGCCGCGACGTCGTGAACCGGAACCTACGGCGGAAAGCGTGGCAACGGAGCATCGAGCTCAAATACAAAGCAGTCAAGTAACACCTAGCAACCTAAATTCTCATGCAAGGCAAGCATACGAAACATTTCAACTTCCACCCAACAAGCAGTTCATGGTATATCTCACCTCAACCAACGCCACTACACAAGCACCAAAACCATAACATGGCAATTTCCGATATAGGCAAGTCGGGGCTCCGCCCACGACTCAGAAGACAAACAAAATAGAATATATCTCAAGTTATGCAACATTTACAAATTACATGATCTGATCTATATGCATGCAGTTACAGCTACAGAGCCGATAACAAAATCCTATAAATACCTAGCACGGAATTTGAAGCGACCTCCGCACGTGGTGCTGCTGCAACTCGACCTCAAGATGAAAGAAGCACCGCGGAATCTCTACTCCGCTGGTTGCTTGTCAGGACGGCCTGAAAGTGGTAAACACCAAAGGGTGAGTCCTCGAAAGGACCCAGTAAGGGCTTAAGGTAAAAGTGCAGTTTGCCCATGTGGCGAAAATCTGAACTCGCAAAACAGAATATCACAACATATGCATGCACATATGAACATAAAGCATAAAGTAAATCAGAATCCATCATATGCGGTCCAACCGCTTAACGACTCAGAACGACCTCGGTAGAGGTCGAATATATACAGATCGAGCGAACGGATAGCACGGTACCGGCTGGGGTCGCGATCCCCAAACTGTCGTAGGGTCACAGAACAGAAGTATCGGCACTCCCGGTGCGGATACACAGAATAGAACCAAGGAGCACCCGTGGTCTCTCCAACCATACGGGTCTCGTCTCAGTACATATAATAATTAAATACACAAATACAACAGAAGTATCATACCTGATAACATATACGGAGCAGAACAAACGTACATTTTACCAAATTAAGCCCTTACCTCTAAAACGCGCGCATGACCCAAAACTCGGGAAATCCCGGCTCCCGACCAAACGCACAACTTGGCTCCTACGGGTCCGCGCTTACTCCAACAACGCAGAATCAAGTCATACAACCATAATTGGATCAACACATCCAAACAAACCCCGTAAAGCAATTTCCGCACAAACTCGCACTTTCCCGCAAAATTCCACGTAAAGCTCGGTTTCACGAACCGAGCTAGAACCTTATTATTCCAACACCCACAAACATATTTCAACCCTTAAACCCGCATTCCGACACTCTTCCCAGAAACCCGTATAAAACTAACTTTCTCATTTCTAACCCGAAAATGGTATTTCAAACGCCATAACACACCTACTTTCATCCTCAATACCAATTTAGCATCCAATTCAATCAACACACTTCACCAACATGGAAAAAGAACCACTTCAACAATTTGGCCCTTTACTAATTTTTCACCACACTTCCAAATTAAACCATTCAAGCTTCCAATTAATCACACTAATCACCAATTTCACTTCCTAACCAAAATTACTAACCAATTGCATCAAAATCAACAAACCCCTTTCTACACAATTCGGCCAAAAGAGGTATTCCTCACCCATCTTCCATTTCAATCCAAACAAAGTTCCATTAGCACTCTTTAATCACCAATTACAATTCTTAAGCAAGATTACTAACCAATTCCACTTAAACAACCCAAAATTAACAAGAACCCTAGCATGAAGATTTCGCCAAAGAGGGATTTTTCCCTCAACTTGTTTTCCATCAAATTAAAACCATAGATAGTCTTAGAATCATGCTAGGAACAACATACTTGAAGCATGATTCAAGAACACAAACACACACAATTTTGGAAAAATCCCTACAAATTCGGCAACCCTAGGGTTTCTTCATTCTTGGAGTTTTCCAACATCTAACCATAGATTCCTACTCCCCTCAAACCCAAGAACAACATACTAAAATTTGAGAGGGAGAGGATCACTATTTCATGTAGCCAAGAACAAACCATAAACAAGCAATTTGCTCTCTTTTCCTCTCTACTTCTTGTTTCCAACTTAGAACAAAGATGAAAGGAAGAAGCTTACCAATCCTTGAACCCAAATCCTTGAAGTTTTCAGCAAGAGAGATGAAGAACATGGAGTTTAGAAGGAGAAGAATATGGCGGCGAAGCATGGAAGAAGAAGAAGAAGAAAAGAAATGAAATGTTATAACATTTTATGTTTTAATTCCTCCCTTTTATATATCTTCCCTTTTCACACTTAATAGAAATGGGACAAGTGTCCCAGCCGTTAGCTGCTGCCGACGCAAGGCCCAGACCAGGCCCACATTATTTTTAACTTTTGGGTTAATTACCATTTAACCCACTAATTCTCCAAATCTTTGCAATTAAATCCCAATTATAGGTAACGAATTCCAAACGAACCCAAAACTGACCAGAATCCTCAGAATATTATAACATTAATAAAACATTTTTCAAATATTTATTTACCCTTCCGTAGCGTCCTACCGAGCTCGCTGATCCCGAACAAATCCCGGCGTGGCCGCATAACAACCTGAGCCACAACCCGTCATGACAAAATTCCACAAAAATATCCATAAAATCCACCTTAAAATATAACATGACTTACCCTGGAGCCGTCGGAGAAATTCCATCCCGAGCCCCGGGAGTCGCCCGGGACCGCACGTCCCGTCCCGGAAAATATGCTCCGTAAAAATCTCCGGGACGGTCCCACGATTCCAAATCCGCAAACGGTTCCTCAATCTGAGGTCCTGGGAGCGCTACCGAGCCCGCTATACGTCCCGAGCCAACCCCAGCAACCCCCCGGCGCCGGAAAAAATATATTCGGCGGAAATGTCCGGGGGACCCACACGAACTCAAATATGAAAGGGTTCACCAGAATGATGCTCGAATAAGGCTCGGGAGCTGTCTGAACGCCCAAAATCGTGACCCGCAGGCCAAAACCGGAGCCCCGGGTCACCCGGTCACAACCCGCTCAGGGTGACCGTAACACCAAGCCCTCCAACAAAACACTTTCCTACTCACCTCCTTCAAAAGGCCTACCCTACACAAAAGAGTCCTACTTCCTACCACAATTCAAATGACCACCCCTCACAAAAAGAATGTGACAGTGCATACAATTCTTTTCTAGCTTCTATTGAGACCATAAAGAGTTTGATGCAACAATCCATGGAGGAAAATGGAAGAATTTGTGAGGAAGAGAGAAAAAGAGAAGAAGAGAGAAGAGAGTGACTTAAGTGCAATAAAAGAGAAAGATGAGAGAAAACAAGAGTGTGAGCCTAGCCAAAGTACTTGTTCTATCATGCTCAATGGAACATTTGGAGATGCACTTTCCATGGAGGAAGAAGAGCAACCACATCAAGAAGAAACCTCAATTTTGAGGGAGGGTAACTATTCTCTATACTCAAGTGATTTATTTGTCGCAAATGATTCTTTGAGTATTGACATGCTAGACATTGCAAAATCTAGAACTATGCATGAAGTTATTCCCATGAATGATTTATGTTCTAGTTTTGGATTGGTTAAGTCTTCTCAAGAGCATGTTGCATATGTTGATCCTTATGCTTCATTGTTAATTCCAATGATTGATTGGAAAAGTGCTCTTAAGCATGCTTTGTTTTCATCATCTATTGTTGCTAGAACTAATAACAAAATTTTTGCTAATTCTTGCCAAATAGTTGCTGCCCATGTTGGAAATGATATGAAAATTCTACCATTTATTGGGTCATATGCATATGAAGATGCTAAACAAGTTGAGCATGACAAATTTGTAGAAAATAGATTTGGTAATGAATTTGATCATGAATTGTCCTTTTGTGTCATTCTTCTTGTCCTCATTTTGAAATTTGACACATACAACTTGTTGAAGAATGAGAGGCTTCAAAAGTCTATATTTGTGTTTGATCCAGGAGTATGTTTGAGTGAATTAATTTATTCGATCAAGCATGAGAATGACTTTTGTTCAAGTTTCTTGCTTAGAAATGGTGATGATCTTTCTCGTACAAGATTAGCTTTAAGTTCACCATGTGATGATGTCTTGATGCTAAGTGATTACAATGCCACCATTTCTTTGAATGAAAATTCCATGAAAATTGATTAATGTGCAAATTTGAGAAATGCAAATGATATTTGTTGTGGGAAAATAATGCAAATTTGGACCAACTTTGCAATTGTGTTCACACTCATCATTTCTATCTTTGAAATTGCTAATTTGGTCCTCGAGAAAGGCCTACTTGCATTTTGTAGGTACAAAGGTTTCATATTTGAAGGACCAAACCGTGGATGTAAAGGAGCACTATTCCATGACACATTACTTCAATTCTTATCAAGCAATATGCCCCTTGATATTTTCAAGTGGGCAACCAAGGGAAGTAATCTGTTTCGTCAACTCTTTTTATCCATAATTATTTTCGGATTTGCATCATCTGACTTCCAATATTTTTCTTTTATAAAACAACATGATTCGAGGACGAATCATTTTCAAGGGGAAGGGAATGATGTGAATCTGCCAAATGATTCAATTGCTCACTTGATAAGGCTTGAAGACCCAAGAGCTCGAATGCCTAAACTTAAGGAGCAATATGGAGAATTACAAGAAGATGAAGGAAAGGCAGTTTATGCCTTCAACTTTGGGCCAATCGTATGCCCAAGAAGATGCCCAACTCATCACCATCAACATTTGGGCTCATATCATCGCTCATGTCCAAGATTGTGATCAGAGCCTAAGCCAAGTCAAGGCCCATGCCTTCAACTCTTGGCCCAAGGTCACTCACAACACCTTCGTCCAAGACATGTCCAAATTGGCATTCTACACTTGAAGGGTACCCTCCATTCCTAGGGTACTCTACACCCAACGGGAGCCCTCCAATTCATGTCCACCAACCAAGTGTTCAATATGCTTCAAATGACTTCTTGGTGAACTCTTCAAAGTGCCCTACAATCGTAGGGTACCCTACAAATGAAGGGTACCCCTGCCCTACACAAGACCAAGGTGCCCTACACAAGACCAAGGTGCCCTCCATGTTCTACCAGCACTAAAGGCCACTTTTATGGCAAGACCAAGTCTTGATGGTGTCCAAACGTCTATTAACACCATAAAAGGAGTTCTAGACGTTGGTCATCAATGCCCCATCATAAATGGCGTCCAAACATTTAAGGAGTTAGCCATTGGAGCATTATTAGCTCATAAATGGGTTAATTGCACTCTAAATCCTTTTCAATCTGATTTCTTTTGATGTCTAGAGCTATAAACAGCCAAGAAGGAGCCATGAAGATGATAGAGACGTTGAGCATTAACGCTGGACATAAATGAGAGGCTGCTCATTAAGAATATAGCCGTTGGAGCCTTAATTGGCCTCTAAATGGGTTGTTTCTTCTCCAAAGCCTCTAAAATCAAATGGACATGTTTATTTCGGTTTCTAACAAACTTGAGGAGGTAAAGGACGTTGGAATTTAATGGTGGAGCCGTTGGAGCTTTATTGGAGGCTTTATGGAGCATTTGGAGCCATAATGAGGTGTTTTAAAGGCTTGTTTTGCCTTAAACTCATTCCATCCGAATTCACTTCTTTTCATAGAATATTTTTACATCATAATAGCCTAGAATAAGTGTGTTTTATGATTATAGACGTTGAGCATTTAGTATTAGCATTATTTCCTTCATTATGACATTTAAGTGGAGGAATTGTGTAGTTAATAGCCTATTTAAGTGTCTAGTCAATGTAAGCAGCCCCTTAGTCCTATAAAAGGAGGCTTGCACGAAATTTGTAGGGAGCATATCATACATTTCAGAAGAAAAACGTTTTCCAACTTTGAGAGTGATTCTCTTGTTGATCTATCTTCACTTTCCACTCAACTCTTGTCCAAGTTTCTTGAGCAAGTTTAATGAAATCCAAGATTGTCTTCTCACTTGAAGAAGAAGAAGGTGTTGGATCCATCTACACCTCCCATTTTGGCAACAAAGGCTTGCTTTGTCTTGAACTTTCAAAGTATCAAGAAGGAGGAGTCGCCAAGGCAAAACACCATCTTTGCTTGAACAAAGATTCAAGAGGAGTTGGCGGCCATATCTATCAATTTCAAGCTTCCGCATCTGATTTTCATCCTTTCTATCATGTGTGCTCCTTTGTCGGGCTAGATCACACTTCGATTGATATCCGAGCAATCCGGTATCACATCAGCAGGGAGCGGAATGCACAACTCCAGCGACCCGATACAGACTCAAGTAAGACGAGATGACATAACCCATCGACAATTTCTACCATATTTAGCTGGGAAGAGATGAATTCAGGGAGATATGGCGCTACATACCTCGTACAATTGGTAGGAAGACGATGACGAAGACAAGATGACCTTCAGCTGCTGCGACAACTCGTGGAGCGGCGAAGTGGTGAAGACTGGTAAATAAGGGCATTCTCACGTGAAAAATAACGTTCACTTTCGCGCTTCTCACCTGAGGTCCGCGTTTTGTGAGGTGAACTCACACCAGTTTTTCACGTGAATAAGAAGCGATGAAAAACGGCGTGACTCACGTGGTTGGAGGCATGTTTGAAACCCCCTATTATTGGGGTTTCAAAGTTGATGAATTTATGGTGAATTACCACAAATTCACACACCCAAAATTCACCGTGACTTTCCAATCTTTTTCTTATGTCCGGTGATTCACGCCGAAGTGAATTTGGCTAAAATCACCGTGAATTTCAGCAACAACCCAACCCATTGGTTCGAGACCCTACCCCCTTCCCGTCCTCTGGTTGCGCTTACCCCCACTCATCTCATGCCTGCCTAGTTGCTTCCCATTGGTTCGAGACCCTACCCCCTTCCCGTCCTCTGGTTGCGCTTACCCCCACTCATCTCCTGCCTGCCTAGTTGCTTCCCAACGGCTGGAGGAAGAGGAGGCATGTGGGGGTGAGATGAAAAACACGTTTTGGTTGTTCTAGGTTGAGTGGGGTTGAGGGTAGCATGGAAAACGGTTTCGTTTTCTCACCGGTGAGAAATCGGAAATCTCACCGAAATTTTTTTGCTCCCCCTCTTAAGTTTGAACCCCCTATTGATACCATAACAAAAGTTCCATGGTATAAAAAAATAAGCAAAAACAAGTAAAATGCCCGATTCTGAGCAACTTTTTCCAATTAGCTGTAACGTTTTACAAAAAATTATCTACAAACTTTTAGTGATTATTAGTAACTATTTGAATTCAATCATTAAAAAGTTATTTAAGACGCAAGCAAACACGAGAAAAAGAAGGCTCATCCAACAAGACCTTTGATGAAAAACCACAATTTTCACAAACTTACCTTCACAAAATATTCCAAAATCAACGTTTTGCCTTCAATATTTTCTCTCACAAACATCAGATCCATTTTTAAAAAAACACAACTTTTCTTCACCAACAAACCCCCCCTCCTCTAAACACACCTAAGGTATTTTCAATTAGACACATAATTCAGCTCCAGAGACAAGGGCGTTATTAATTGTCCACTTGTTCAGTCTACTTTATCGAACACTTTACACTATAAATTTCCAGAAATGTCAGTTTTCTTTCTTCGCTCTTCCAAATCTTAACTGGGCCTTAAATATCTCAAGACTCAATGGCAATCAAATACTAGAATCAGAATAATTTAGGATGAGTACAATGAAGTAGGTTCAGAACCTGTTTCACTCCAAACTTCAGCAAGTAACAGTGCAAGGAAACAGAACATGTTCTAAAATGTACAACATCACAGCCACGGAAATCGATCTTACATGTCATGCAGTTCATTTTCGTGGTACCATCAAGAAGTGGTCTTCGAGGCAAGCTGCAACTCTGTGAACAAGTCACGGGATGTAGTCCAAAGATCCTCCGCATTTTTAGCACTGCGTGAAGCAGTGGAAGAGATGATGGTGCGACCCTTTCCACCAAAGAAGTACAGTCCTGGTGTTTCCTAAGCAAATAAACATCCATCAAGTTACAACAGATATCAGATGGAGAGCAAGAGAAGGTGACTTGCAGCTGAAGACAACGTAGCAATGTACTCCCTTTGTTCCAGAAAACTTAGCACATTCGATGGGCATGAAAATTAAAAAGAAGGTAATAAAGTAAAATTGGAAAATAAGACAAAAGTAACTTTTTGGGTGGAGAAAGGACAGATGAGGGTAATAAGGTAAAAGTGTCCCTTGATAGGAAATGTGTCAAATTTTCTGGGACAACCCAAAAAGTAATACAGGTCAGATTTGCTAGAACGGAGGGAGTAACTTTTTAAATGAGTGAACAACAGTTTCAAGCCCCTAAAAATGTTGTTGTATTTCTTGTATGATCAGTACTTCTTCATTTACTTTTGCTACCTGTAGATATACATGTTAAGCTGCATCCCAACAGAAAAAAAATTTATGCCAACTAGGTTTCTGAGAGTACTTACAGATGGAGCAAGGGCAGCATCAAGAATGGAGCTGATGCCTTCCTTTGGAGACTGCAAAAGACCCAGAATCCTGAAGACAAAAAATGCGCCAGAGGATACGAAAGGTGGAAGTTCTCGCATGATGTTGGTTTCTACTATTCCAGGATCAGCAGCACTTTGGGATCCAACCAGAACAACATGAAATGAAGAGCATAAACATTTAAGAAGATGGAACAAAAATGGGAATCATGGCATGCAGAATACATTGAAAGGTACAAGGTAAGGCAATGACATTTGATCATACCAAAGAAATCTCCATACGCAAAAAAGTAAAAGGAAACACATACGTACATCACTGAGATATGATGAGACCTATCAGTCCCAGAAAGCTGTTTGTGAAGCTTATACGTAAAGAGAAGGAGGCACACTGTACCAAAAGACAAATAAATTCTAATACTAGTACAAAGTTGAAAAGCATGTCCGGTATAATATACTCCAGCAGTGCATCTTACATTTAGAATACTCATAGACTTGAGCACAAGGATAAGTCTTTTCTTGTAAGAAACGCCTCCCAGAAACAGACTCTTTATCGAACTGTGCACAAGAGGCTGATGAAAAAAAAAGAAAAAAAGATAACATGGCTGTTATCACCGAGATTCATAACCACAACCTAAAAACAGATAAGGTTAAAAGAAATGTTAAATTATTGCCTACTGTTTCCAATCAAGCATTCTATCACTAAACTTAAACACCATTATCTCAAGGAATAATAAGAACTCAAACTTTTTGATACATTAGGCAGGCCATTGCAACTTATACAAGCTTAATATTGGTGACAGATTAAGAATCTCACCACTTCGATGAGTAAAAGATGTAACATTAACTATGCGAGCAGGAACTCTGCTCTTTTTCAAGAGAGGTAACATTAGCTTTGTCAGACAATATGGACCAATGTAATTTGTACTCATCATCCTGCAAAGGAAAAACTTAAGATTTGATCTCCCCAATACGAATTTTATTTAAAGATGAATCCTCAAATAATCTCCTAGTCCTAGGAATACTAATTTCAATGGTTTATTCTAGATCACCTCAGTGACCTTTTTATCACTAGTTCTCAGTATCATTTAATCTTTTTATCCGTTCATCTAAATTAAATTAACATAGTTATGCCAGCATTATTGCCATGGAATATATCACAAAGTTGGCTAATATTCATACATCTCAGTTTACATAAACATCTTTGAAATAGTTTATTTGAAACAAACAATCATAATTTGAGATCTTCAAAAGATGATTCTTATATATCAGACCTACCGCATTTGCAAACTTCAACACATGGTGCTAACAGAGTAGGAAAGAGTAAATGGGGTAATTACTGCTCATTGCCCTCAGGAGAAAGCCGGGATGATGTTGCAAGGATCCCAGCATTGTTCACCAGAAGCTGCACGGAGAAGTGCATGTTCGAGTTCAAAAGCCACTGCTGAAGCGCGTCCCTGAAATCCAGAAGTGATTGGAAAGATGAAATGTCAACCTGAAATGCTTTATGTTTGACCTCTTCATTTCCAGAGCTTATCTCCTCTACAATCTGTTAAAACAAAGTAGATATAGGAATCTCATACCAAGAGAAAGAGGGATAAATCTTAAGAATACATTCAGTAAAATATAAATATATCATTTGTACCTTTGATATGAAATGCGAAGACCTTCCAACTGCACGTAAATCGACAGAGAATGAGTATACATGGAAATCCAGAAACAGTCGCATACAAGACAGTTTAAATCAAACCCTAAATATACATGTACTACCCTGGTACCTAGCTAGCTGCAAATGGTAAACAAACAATGTTATTCAATAGCTACATCGAAGAGAATCTTTAGTCTGACATATTATTCCAAAAAAAAAAACAGAGGGAAAGTTGGATTTTGAAATTTTTTGATAAAAAGTTGGTGAAAATAGGAGAAACGAACATAGCCTTAAACCCAAGAATCCATTTCAATATATTGAAATAGCAATGGTCCAGAGAACAAAATTCTATTGAAGTGTCACTGAGTGACTGAGTTGACAAACAGAATCTGAGGAAGTAATGAAATGTTACCAAGAGCAATATTAAAACCTTCTTTTGACAGAGCACGTGCTGCAGCTTCTCCCAACCCGGACGTAACCTGCAGCATTAAAGCAACAAGAACCATAAGAGAAAAGTTGCATTAGTATTTGAGGAGCTGAAAAATGGAAACCATAACAGATACAGCAGTTAAATCAAGATACTCACACCAGTTATAACACAGACTGGCCTTGTAGAGCCAAAAACAAGAGGAGGGCAACTGGAGTAGGCGATTGTTTTCTGAGAAGAGAACCAACAACCGCATAGCTGCAAGTAGGAAGCCAAAAGAGAGATGGTCCAAAATATAGCCATTCTCCAGAATTCAATTGATAGCACAAACTGTAGAGCCTGCATCAACTCCTTGACTATTGTTTCTGTCCCCATTATAAACCTGCACAATGTTGATAGTACTCCCTCCGTCCTAAAATTTTTTAAACACTTTCCTTTTTAGCAAGGTTATTAAATGCGCGCCTAGACTCGCTTGGCTGGGTCCGTCGCATTTCGCGTCGGAAGCGGCGGACCTTCAGCGAAGCGGCGTTGATGCGAGCTGAAGCGGCGGACTTTAGCGTCGCAGTGATGTCGGCGCTTCTTAAATCATCAGACGAGCTCGTCTTCCCAGGTGGGGCAGGTGTCGCTGACTTCAGACTTGCGAAGAAGATGGCGCAGGTGAGCTAGACAATCGTGGTGGCTGCCGGCGTTCTTTGGAGTTTCAGCGTTCTTTGGAGTTTCAGCGGCGGCAAACTCACGAAGAAGACCAGACATGAAAAAAAAAAACTAGGTTTTCTATTTTTTTAGTAATAAGCCATTAAAATTTTATAAATCTTTCAAATAGGTCCTTTAAGTTTTATTTATGTAAATTCATGCATTAAAATCTTCTTTCCAACCCATTTAAACATCAAAGCATTTTCCTCCTAACAAAATAGTCCTTAAAATTTTTTAATTTACCGTGGATTTAATTTCAAATACTATATGTAGTAATTTACTGTTGATTTATTTCCAAATACTAAATGATGAGGGATATAATTCTAACTTTGGTGGTGCTAATTATATTTCTATGCTAGATGATTATGGCTGATGATTGAGTGATATTTGAGCTTTAGAGTGCAAATTTAGTGTTAAAGAATCCTAGTGCAAAGTTTAGAAGTTGGACTTTGTGTTTTTTAGATCTAATTTAGAGGTTTTTCCACTTTATGCTTATATCTATTATTATGTTTAACTTCTTTAAAGCCCACGCTTTTACGTTGTGCTTTGCGCTTTAGGACCTTTATCGCATTAGTGTGCTTTTCGCTTTTAATAACCTTACTTTTTAGTAACTTTTTTACATACATTTACCTTATTACCCACTTCAACCCATACTTTTATAAATTCTCTTTTTTTTATTCATACCTCCTTTCTCCCCAGCTGACAAAACATGCAATCCCAAGAGCAACTAGTACTCCCTCTGTCCCGTTTTTTTTAACGTTTTGTTTCGCACGCATATTAAGAAAACTATTTTCTACCTTGAATACCCCTGCTCAACACTTCTTTTTCTTTCTGAGAGACTCTTCTCTTTCATTGTGTAGATTCTCTCTCCTCTTCCCATAAATAGGGGGCTTCAAACATTGAGGTGAGTGGGAAAATTTTTCACCTAATTTGTAGACCATTCACCACCTAAAATTCACCCCCTCAACTTGGCACTTCAAACTATACATTTTGGCCACTTGGCGCCTCAGACGGATCTCTCTCTCTCTCTTCTGGCTCCGAAAAAACCACCCAATCAGGGCAGTAGATAAATGGGGCCCAAAACACGTGGAGCCTTACAACCCAAATCAGGGCAACAGACAAGTGGGGCCCACCTGATTCAAGTGATTCACTCCCTATTTTCATAATTCGCACCTGGATGAGGTCCGAATTTGTCCTCCGTGATTCACCGAATTTTTAAATATTCACTCCCACAAATTCACCTTCAAAGTTGAAGGTTTGAAGCCCCCTAATATCTTCATCTTATTATTTCTTCTCTCTTTTAAATTCAATGAAATAATAAGATGAAGATGTTTATGGGAAGAGGAGAGAGAATCTACACAATGAAAGAGAAGTCTCTCAGAAAGAAAGAGAAGTGTTAAGCAGGGGTATTCAAGGTAAAAAATAGTTTTCTTAATATGCGTGTGAAACAAAACGTTTCAAAAAAACGGGACAGAGGGAGTACTAGTTAGAGAAACATGATGCAGCCTCAAGAAAAAAGAAAAAAGGTTGAAAGGGGCAAATTGAACATACTAGCCACCTTCTGGGTTCACTCCATCCATTCTATCTTAATTGTTATTGAAACAAGTCTGAACATAGATGACACTTGTCTACTTTGGAAAAATTTATCTCCCATTTTACCTAAGCTACAACTTAATACTATCATATCCTCCTAAGTTGTAATTCTATTGTTAGATGGGCCAAAATTTGGAAATTTTCTTATTTTATGCTCAGTTGGTGAATGAAACAATCTTATTGGTTATAGCAATCAGGTGCAAGTGCGTTGTTCCAGCTATTTATAGTGTCAACTGCAACAATAACAACAACAACAATTCAAGTGTAATTGCGTTGGTTCTCTACTTTGCGCTCTCTTCTCCAAAGATATGCTTTGAATGTATGGAAATGAAAATAAAAAATAAAAAATTGCATGATGATTAAGAAGCCTTAGTGGGTGGGTCGCATCGCCGCGCCGGCGAGTGAAGGTGCAGGCGTGGAGCTGTGAGGAGAGGAGGACGAGGGCTGGCCGGCGGAGACGGTGGCGCTTTGGTGCAGCCGTAAGAGGATGGAGCACGGAGGTTCGACCAAGTACAAGCCCGGTTAAAGTCTCACTCTCATCTCTTCTCCTCTGTGCCGCCTGTACTTGGTCGAACCTCCGTGCTCCATCCTCTTACGGCTGCACCAAAGCGCCACCGTCTCCGCCGGCCAGCCCTCGTCCTCCTCTCCTCACAGCTCCACGCCTGCACCTTCACTCGCCGGCGCGGCGATGCGACCCACCCACTAAGGTTTCTTAATCATCATGCAATTTTTTATTTTTTATTTTCATTTCCATACATTCAAAGCATATCTTTGGAGAAGAGAGCGCATAGCAGAGAACCAACACAATTACACTTGAATTGTTGTTGTTGTTATTGTTGCAGTGGACACTATAAATAGCTGGAACAACAACATGAAAGATCTCACAGCAGAATATCTCACAGCAGAATACACATGAAAGATGGTAATAGAAACACAGGGAAGATGGAGAGGTGTACTTGTCTCTGTTTCTTACAAGAGTCTAAATCATGATAGCTAACTAATGACCAAGAAAGGAAGTAAAAGACCAACTGAGAGGGCGCAAGCTATAACTCAAAGTCAATACAATCTACAAGAGTTGAACTAAGACAAGTAGTGAAAACTCACATTGGTGGTTTTAACTAGCATTATCCATCTCTACCAGGGGCGGATTTAAGGGGGGCACATAGGGGCACGTGCCCCCATCAAAATTTTGTAAGTTTTGATCGTAGTGGTAGTATTTTTTGACAAAAATAAAATAAATGGATCATTTTGAAAATAAACATATACTCTAAGGTCTAATTAACAATTAGACCAAACAAAATGGTGGAGAGAAGGAGAAGGCGCGCGCCCTACCAGCCAAGCAAGGGAAAAAAGTGGATAAATTACAATTGACGTCCTTCTATTACGTAAACGTTTATGTTGAAGTTATATACTTTGATATTTATTAAACAAGTCTTAAATTTTTACTAAAATGTTGGGAATTTGTCCTATAAAATTAAAATGTGGTTCACCGTTCTTAAATGAAATAAATTTAATCTTATTAAATCAATTCTTTTATACTATTCAAACTAATCAATAAGTATTTTTCAATAATTTTATATTGAAACAAATATTCGTTAAATAAAATTACAATTAATTTGATAATAAACAAATACCAATTGTTAAAACATATTTTCCCCCACAGATAAGAGTATTAATTTATAAAATCACAATATGTTATCGTATTATTTTGAATTGATATGAATTAGTTAAAATACTTCTTATTTTATTCTAATTCCTTTAAACTATTTAAAATTATTGGAACTATGGATATATGAAACTATATATTTTTTTTATCAATTTATTATGTAATTTGGGCTTAATAGATAAAAGGAAATTGTGCCCCCACTTGTCAAAATTCCTGGGTCCGCCACTGATCTCTACTCCTGAAGACATGTCTTGTATTTCAGCACCTCCATCTTTATATGCATGTCTTGTACACACACCAAACGTTAAGAATTGAATTCAAGACATGAGAATGAGAATCTAGAGTTGAATGTTTCAGCAATAACATTAATGATAAACAGCAAACCTACATACATGCAAAACCTTCATGATTGTGTTTTAAAAAAGAGTGAACAAAAATTGTGTCCACAAATGACCCAGAACCTGAGAAATGATTAATTAGGACCTATAACAATGAACATCAAGGTAGACGTAGCAGCAATCAGTCTGGGCCTAAACCAAGATGAATATGCATGCCGAAATATAGGTTCTGTAAGGGCAAAAATTGGAGGATTCATATAAAAACTTATTTTCGTCACAGGCATAAATATCACAAAGGATAGAAATAAAATACAGCTCAAGTTAAAATGCAGGCAATAGATGGACATGCTAATGGAATGTACACAACTAATTTAAGTTCAAGAGAAGCATACACATGGATTGTTCTCAAGGTAGATAGTAGTGAGCTTTGCTCTCGAACCAACAAGAGCTTCAGTCATGCCTTCAAGTGATTCAAGTGATCCACAAAAGAAAATATCAACATTCATGAGATGAAACCCCCATTCACATCATTATAACAATCCACACACATAATAATCCTACTCAATCTAACATCAATGAAAAAGGGGAGTGAAGAGTGAGAGTGACCGCACCAAGCGAAGAAACCTGCTGGAAGCTGGAGTTGAAGAGCCACCGCACCAAGCGAAGAAAGGAGACAGCCTGAAGTTCACCGTCTGTAGCTTTTGTGTGACGGTTTTGGTGGAGAGTGAAGAGTGAAGAGTGAGAAGACAAATCTTGAAACGGAAGCGATGGTGGTGGAAGCTCTGGCAATGGAGGACTTGAGATCGAGATTGAGACTGACGAGCGTCGAGGACTCGAGAGAGGAGAGGAGGCGAGGAAAAATCGGCAGGGACAGGGAGCCGGGAGCAAGGAGAACTTACGGTTTTTTTCTCCCTTGTTAGCTTCTGAAGTTCTGATTTGAGAGTGAGAGTGTGTGTGAGAGTGAGACTGATCACTGAAGCGGTCGCCGAATTGAGAGGGGATGAAATGGGAATGCCCTAATGGGCTCAACTTTGGGTTGGGCCTGGAATATAATCTTTTAAATAGGATTTTGGGAATGGGCTTGGAAATATAATGGCCTTTTGGCATAAATGTTGCATGGTTAGTTACATGGTTAACGGTTACGGATATCCGCGGTTCGGATAGCTGATATCCGTAACCGTAACCATTTATCTCACGGTTATCAAAATCCATCTACTAGCCAATAACCGCGGATAATAACCGCGGATATAACCGCTTATATGTCTCGGTTATCCGCGGTTAACGGATATCATCCGACCCACTGCCATCCCTAGGGATGAGGCAGCCCCCTTGATAACAAAATGTAACCTAAACTCCATCCATAGTCCCTTAGTTTAAATGGTTGTCTTATTTAGGTCCCATTTTAAGATTTTGAATTACCTTTAAAATGAGGATATTTATGTGAATTTCCATGTCTAATATTCAATTTAACCCTAACAGTTTTTATAACATACAGATTAACCCTAACTAGTTTTAGAATCTACAAACCCACCAATCTGATGCAAAAAAAAAATCAGCATTGCTGCTATCAAAAGAACTCTGTAATTTCTTCCTAAACATAGATCTTCTCTCATTATCATGTGCTCTACGAGAACTAAAATGTGCTCTTAACTGTTAGGGTGACACAAGGTGTAATATATGCAATTCCTTATTTTGCTTCCTGACCCTGATCATCTCCAAGTTCAATGCTCTTTGTGGCCTTACCTATTTCAGTGGAGGAACAAAATGGTGTTGCAATTGAAAGAAAGCACCACTCAGATCAGCTACGTAAAAGTAGCAAACAACAAGGCACTAATAGAAAGCAACCTTCATTGGACAAGAAATTGATGAACCAATGCTTGTCTTTTGGGCATAAAGCCTGCCTGTGATGGGTATTGTAAGGTATTGGAGACAAGAATGTAGTTTAGCACATGTCAGTTCTTAGTTGCCCAAGCCACCACAAACACCCTCTCAAGCACCTTCCCTTGACCTTCAATTGCTCCGCAACCCATGTCATCTTCTCCCCTTGAATTGGTTCAAAGAAGGAGAAGAGGTTCTTGTTGGTGCAAATATGCCTAGTAGCACCTGTGTCAATCCACCATTCTTTTGGGTTGGACCCAACAAGGTTCACCTCATAAATCACAGCAACGAGGTTCATATTTTCCACTTCTTGGGAAATTTCATTTATCATGTTTGTCTCATGATCATTCTGCTTTGGGAGTCGGCAATCGCCAGATTTGTGGCCTATCCTTCCACAGTTGAACCATTTGCCATTGAACTTTGGCTTCGATGTCGGCTTCGAGACACCTCCCGTTGCCCCGAGCTTTCCTTTTCCCTTTTTGTTCTTTGAGCTTTGTCCCTTACCATGTTCCATCATGTTGGCCTTGACACCAATGGAGAGGGATGACTTGCGCTCGGATCTCCTATTGCCTTCTTCAATACGAAGTCTAACAATCAGGTCATCCAAGTTCATTTCCTTTCGCTTGTGCTTCAAGTAGCTTTTAAGTTCCTTCCATCCACGTGGTAGTTTCTCAATGACAGCTGCCACTTGAAAGGCTTCCACCAACACCATGCCTTCAACGAGGATCTCGTGCGAGATAACCTGAAGTTCCTACACTTGACTGACCACAGTCTTGGAATCCACCATTATATAATCGAGGAAAAGACCGACCATGAATTTCTTTGCACCGGCATCCTCTATTTTATATTTTGAGTCCAAAGATTCCCACAACATTTTTGCCGTCTTATAATTATAATAAAATGTATATAATGAATCATGTAAACAGTTTAGGATATAATTACGGCACAAGAAGTCGGAGTGGATCCACGCTTGATTGGCACTAGATGTTTCAGCGTCCCGCTTTCCCCTCGGGAACTCCAGGAGCATCTTTGGTCAAGAATCTCGCAAGATTCAAGGTGGTCAAGTAAAACAACATATTATGTTGCCACCTTTTGAAGTTCCCCCCGTTGAACTTCTCCGGTTTCTCCGCATGAGAGGTCAGAACAGTCAAGGGGTTTGGCACCATGGTCAGGACAGCCCTAGAACCACCATTGCTACCGCTAGACCCATTCACAACCTTGGAACTGTCCATAGTGTTAACTTCCATGATGGTCATCACATATCACAAATCCGTTTTAAGATTGTAGTACGAGTAAGTACCAAAAATGGTAAAAACAAGAATATGGGTAGAATTGCACAAAATACAAAAGTCGTATGACTATATAAATATTGGGTGCAAAATGAACAAATTATAAAAAATGAAGACAATATAACAATTCTATCAAATTTCAGAAATTAATAATTCCAAAAAAAATATAAGAAAAATTCACTAGAATAATTATAATGAAATTGAATGGAAATTATGCCAGAAATTAAACAAATTGACGATATAATAATAAATTCTAATTTTAACAATAAATTAGCATTAACAAGAAGATGAACGGATCAAACCAAAAAAGTTTAGAAATAAGAACCATCTTCGGGATTTGATTTCCGAGACTTGCATCGCACGCAATTACCTTAAAATAGATTCGCACCCTCCACTACGAGTAATTGAGGATCGAACAAGCGTTTGTCTCCCAGAATACAATGGAGATGCGAAAAGAGCTTCACACCTAAAGCTTTTCCGCCAACGAACTAGAACCGAAGAACTTGAAGAACACAAAAAACAATGATGCAAGAGACTTTTTGCAAGAAGAGAGGAAGATGGTTTAGCAAGAAGAAGTGTGCTAGGGATGAGAAACAAGCATGGTGGAGGTGCCCTTTTATAGTGTTTAGGGTAGCCTAGCCATTAGGGCACATAAATGCACCATAAAGCTAGCCATTAACCCTAATACTAATGGCTATGAAACCACCATACTAATGATCCATAAATCACCATACTAATGGTGAAAAAACATCTAAATTTATGGTAGAAATAAATAATTTCTCATTCATTTTTCCCACCATTTTATAATGTATTTCCAATAGACTGAAACTGAGTTGGACTCGAAAGAAGCCTGAATCCAGCCAATCCATTTGTTGTCGATCGAAGTTCATTTAATGAATGATAGAAAACAAGAATTTCAAATTAACACTTTCCAAGGCCTTCTGAAAATCAACTTTAAAGATAAAGGGATTTCTTTCTATGTTTTTTCGCCTACGTGATCAATTCATTTGCAACTAAGATCCCATTAATAATCTATCGACCTTGGATAAAGCCCGACTGGACATCACTAATTAATTTCAGGATTACCATTTTCAACTGTTCCAAGAAAATTAAGTGATGTGTTTTCTTATGGATTAAGAAACACAATTGAATGATCATTTCTTAACTAGAAAAGAATGAGTAAATTCCGGTGGTGATCCCGTAAAAATAATTATTGTCCTGTTTTGGTCATATCCTATGGTACATTGTCCTAATTTGGTCCTTTTCGTCTAGTTATGCTAGAAAATATTTGGGCCACTTCCTAGGCATGCTTCTTGGGCTTGACATTTTTTTTCATGTTTTCGCACAACTTCTTCTGCTTTAACTCTGAAGTCCTTTAGGTTTGCAATGTGATCAACTTTTGACAGATTTACTTCTTGGTCCTTCATTGTTTATGCAATTATACTTATGTCCTTAAGTTTGAAGATGTTTGCATTTAGGTCCTTGATTCATATCATTAAGTTTAACAATTAAGGTAAATATGGTATGAAAAAGCTTCCCTAAAAAGAAAATTCATGAGTTTTATAGCAAGCAACATGGAAGGAGACATATGTATCAAACTAGTGGACATACCCACCTACAGCACGGGTTTTGTTGTTTTTAATATAACTTAAAAACTGACAAATATTTTATACAATATTAACAATTCCGATAAATAACATACAAATGTTGGAATCAACTAATTACTACACCAATAACTAAAAATACAAAAAAACATAAACATTTCTTGTCATCCATTTATTTTTGAAGATCCGATATTTGATGATTGCCAATTACGAAACTGCATACAATAAAATTAGGGGTAAAGTGCATCCATGGTCCTGTAACTTTAATTATCATACCACGAAGGTCTTGTTTTAACTTTTTGTACTAATAAAGTCATGTTTTCAAGTTTTTTCTTCATTCATGGTACTTTTTACGATTATTTTACTATTTTATCCTTTCACAGAAATGACAATAATGAACATAAACTGAATTTTTCTTACTATACCATTTACACCCTCAAATTTTAAAATTCTACAAACAAACCTTCCAATCTACCTTAAACTTTTCAACTCACCTATCTCAGCCACCATCCGACCCACCACCACCAGAAAGCCACGGGCCGCCGCTGAAAAATCACGGGACCACGATTCGCGGCTCGGGCAGGCAATTCGCGGCCTATGGCTCGCGATTCGCGCCCTTCGGCCGTCGATCGCCGGCCTGGGTACGCGATCCACTGCCCTGGACGCACGATCCGCGGCCCTGGGCTCACGATCTACCACCTAGACTTGCGTTTCGTAGCTTTATTCTGACGAAGGCTGTCGGCTGTCCGGCGAGATTTCCGATGGTGGTGGATAGGAGGGTGGTGAGATAAAGTGGAGAGAAAATTTTTAGGGTAGAATTGTAAGTATTTGTAAAAGTTAGGGTAGAATTTTAGGGTTTATAAAAATTGAGGGTAAAATTGAAAGTTTCGTTAAACGTTAGGGTGATTTTTATATTTTAAAATTGTTTAAAAGGGAAATATTCTAAAAATTGGGGGAAAAAATGTCAAATAGGACCATGAATGAAGAAAAAACTTGAAAACGGAATTTTATTAGTACAATAAGTTAAAACAAGACCCTAGTGATACAATAATTAAAGTTACAGAACCATGAGTGCACTTTACCCATAAAATTAGATAATCGATAATATAACAACTGTTTCAACAAAATAAAACGTCTTATTTTCTATGTAACATTGCAATGTGATAATTTATAAATAAAACAAGTTGTGAATAACAACGTTGTGACATTAGATAAACTTATAACTGATGTTAGACATTGTCTGTGCATTTCTTAGCAAAACCTAAACAAATATATCCAAATAGAGTAAATATATAAAAAAATGGAGATAAGAAACAACTTCTATAATATGAAATAAGAATCAATAAATCTTATTTAGGCTACTAAGGAATAGCTCAAAGAAAAAATAATTGTTGCTTTGAATTGCATCAACAACCAAATAATTCTTTGCATTGCTACTAAAACTTGCAAAATTTAAGCAACACGCAACCAACACTGAATTATCCAAGAAATAAGAATATAAAATGAATTCCAAACCACCACAAAAAATAATGAAGAGATCGACTTATATAGTTTCCAAGTAAAATCATAAAACTCAACTGTAACCAGTTAATTCAAGTACAAAAAACTACATAATGCTCAGTTTTACTTTGACCTTCTCTATATTTGAGCTATATTTGAGAAGCTCATCGCACATGGGAGAGAAGAGAGGTGAGGTAGTGGTCATTGTCGAGAATGAAGGGTCGGCAGCAATTGTGCGCAGGTGGACGTTCGCGGACAACTGGGGGTCCAAAGAGCCGTTCGCGGAGAATTAGAGACCTTTCAGAGGAGGGTTGGCGGTTGATAGGTTTACTGATAGATAATGAAATTGATTGGAATTAAACCTATATTAATTACTGAAAAGTGGCGTGGTCCTAGGTGGTGATGAGGTGGGGCTCTAAGCAGGATTTGAATTTTTTTTCCTGCATTTTGATGGGAGGCACTATAATATATACTAATAGTAGATTCACATGTATTAAAGTCCTTTAAGTTTTTAAAATAAACATACGAACCATGCGTTAAAATAGTAACTAGAATAATAGTTAGTCCATTACTTTCTCTTATTATCTTTATTATTCATATGTTTTATTTATTTTCAGCTAAATCTGCTTCATCTTTATTAAACAATACAATGATGCATCTTAGCTGCTTTAATACAAACACTAAAATGTTCAAGAAAGTTATACTCAGTGATCTTAGACGATTGAATTGTTTAATACATATACATACATACCCACAATTATTCGTATGTTTTTAAAGTACCATGCGTTAAAACAGTAAACAGAAGAATAGTTAGTCCACTGCTTTCTCTTATTATCTTTATTATTCGTATGTTTTATTTATTTTAAGCTAAATCTGCTTATCTTTATTAAACAATACAATGGTGCATATGGTTAACTGCTTTAATACAAGCACTAAAATGTTCAAGAAAATTATATTCGGTGATCTTAGACGATTGAATTTTTTAAAAACATATACATACATACCCCACAATTCCTAATTTAATTTTTTTCATCAACCTTGAGAATAATATTTAAGGATTCACGCACTCTTATTTATATAAAAAATTATAAACACACAATTTTCAATATTTAATAAATATAGCTATTTGCTCTTATTTATATAAAAATTATAAAAACACAATTTTCAATATTTAATAAATATATTTATTTTCATTACGGCTTGAATTATAATTTCGAACTTTATGTACATATATGTTAATTCGATTTGTGTAGTTCATGAGCAAACCCTTTATAAACATTTCTGCTAAAAAATATAAATCAATTGAAATCAATTAAATTAGAAAAGTCAATCATTTTTGAAGAGGAATTGATTTTTTCTATCTCTTCCATTTAATGTGTATAAATATCAAACTACTTAAGTATTTAGATTTTCATCTTATTTTCAAATTTGCGGCAATGCACAAGGAGAGTGAATATCAATATAATCCTATCTATGTGAGAAAAGATGGTTTTGCAATGAGAGCGATTCAATTTATTACCAAACTATTGTCTTACACTAAAATCAGTACATCATCATTCTCTTTCATTTGTTTTATTTATCTCATTTCTAGGTCCTTCCACAAACCCTGCAACAAAAGCCAAAATATTAATCATTACCAATGTACCCAATAAATAGATTCACCATAACATTTAGAACTTAGTAAATATGATAAAATAAACCTTAGTCTTAGTCTTTGTTATTAGAAAGTAGTAGCAAAGTAAACTTGTGAATGCAACTTCCCACTTGATGTCTCCAACGTACAACAATCTACCTGAAAAAGAAAACAAAAATTGCAATCACAAAATCATTCTGCATATCGTTGTATGACATTAAACACAAGATAAAAGAAATTGGAAATAAATATTGTATTAAATTGTTTTTGACATTTATTAAATAATATCTCCACCTCATTGTGTCTGAGCTCAAACTTGATGTATGAGAGCCATCATTGCTCATGAATACAGAACATGAACATTATAGTTTTATAGTAGCATAGGAGATGTCATAGTCTATGGTGAATATAAGATACAATTTCAGAGAATTCAAGAAGAAAGCAATAAAGAAGCACCTGGGTGTCTTCTCTTATTCTCAGATTTTGTCTAGCTGGGTTCAGCAAGTCATTGACATGATAAGTGAGCTAAATCAATTATAGTTCATGCCATACCACCAGAGCTATTGTTCATTGGGCAAAAAGAGAGTTAATAATGAAAAAAAGTAGAAAAATAAACATAATGAAACTGCAGAAAACCATGAATAAAAAATAAAAAGGGAACGATGAGATTTTTCCTTCTTCACGATTTCTTCAATACAAGTACGTACAAAAATGCAAGGAAAGTAAAACTTATGATCGAACCTATAAAGAGAATTCATTCACATCCTTCTCTAATGACTGGAGCGACGTCGCTTGTTTCAAGAGTGTCTCCGATAATAGGAGAATACGCCACAGGCAAGCTGTGACTGAGACGGTCAATCCTTTGGTCAGAGCAACTTGTTCCTTAATTTGGAGATGTAAGCATGCATGGCTTACTGATTGACAACCAATTGCAAACTGTAGTTCTCAATCACTTCCTTCAATAAAGATAAGAGACAGAGGCCTGTGAAGGGCGGCAAAAATGCAAAATAATGAGCCCAGTTCTAACTTTTAATACATGAAAAAGAAAGAGAAGAAATAAATTTCGAACCATTTGCAGAACTCAGAAGTCGACGAAGGATGAGTGGACAGCGATGGGATGATGGTCACGTGAAGGAATGATAACAACTTGTAAAACCTGCAAATTTAGCAAATAGGACAAATGTTAGAAACGATAGGGACAAAAGAAACAAAACGAAACACAAAATTGAGGAATAACATAGACATGAAAAAG
Organism: Stellera chamaejasme; assembly: GCA_024586325.1. NCBI lineage: Eukaryota > Viridiplantae > Streptophyta > Magnoliopsida > Malvales > Thymelaeaceae > Stellera > Stellera chamaejasme. The sequence goes on along the minus strand of CM044985.1, from coordinate 10,874,487 downwards.
AGAAGAAAGGGGGAGTAGAATTTAGAGAGAAATGAGAGTGGAAAGGAAAGAGAACGTGTAATGAAATACAATGAAGGAAATGGAAATGACAATACAAAAAATTGACTGCAATATAAAAATGTTATTAATTGAATGAATGCTGTAATTGTGATTGATTGGCATCAAATCCGAGTAATTTTAGGGAATCTATGAAATCATTATATGGTAAGTTGATGTGGTAAAAATTTTCGTAACTGTTTTTTTTTATAAAAAAAGCTGAAGTGGGTCTTAGGTGGCACTGAGGTGGAGCTCCAAAATTGCAGGTTTTGAATTTTTTTACACTTTGGGCAGAAGTTTCCTGTAATATATATTAATAATAGACAATAGATTTAATTGATTAATTTAAAAACACAACTTAAAATAAGAAATAAATGAAATAGGTGAGAGAGAAAATTAATTAGAATTAAATTTGTATTAATTACTTGTTAAAACTTACCATATTGTGTTTTAAGAAAATGGTAACTACAGTTTTAAAAAATGGTAGACTAATTAAAATATGTATTTATCACACATTAAAGCTTACCATAATCTGTTTAGAAAAGAAAAAAACTAAGGTGATCCTATGTGGCGTTTAGGTGTCTTCATAATATTGCAGTATTCAACTATTTTTTTTACCATGCTCTCAAACTTCACATGCTTTATATTATAACTAGTTCTAATACCCATTTTCGATACAGGTTCTCTATATTAATATTTAATTACCATTCCGTATAAAATTTCACACTATTCTGTGTATCTTTTTAGGGTAGGTTTTACTTTTTAAACTATTTTGAATTAAAAATAATAAGAATATTGAAGACAATTAGTTTGGGGCCACGTCATTGATCATAAAAGTATGTACTAATAAGGAAGACATAAACTGCTGAAATTACATGCAACAACAAAACACGATGCTACAAGAGCAATTAACCAAATGTGATAGCATTCATCAATCTTCATCGGCGAGATCCGTAACAAGGTGGTTTGGTATGTCTCCTCTGTAATAACAAAAATTTATATTTGAAAAAATCTATATGGAGAGGGCCAAGGAGATCACATAATATGAGGAAAGTAGCAAAAAAAGAGCAAAAGAAGCAAAAAAAGAGAGATATAAACTGACAAATCACATCTAAACTTGAAAATAAATGATAAAAATAAAAACTTTAAGCATCAACCAAAATGAAGAAAAAGACCGCAAATCAACTCTGCATGCAAATAAAATTAATAGATAGACATAATTTGAAAGCCACAACATAAGGAAGCTTGAACACATGAAAGATAATACATATGGATGTGAATATAGAATATGAAAGAGTTATAAGCTACCTGCTAACAAAGAGTTGTAAGCAAAAGCCTCATGCACATGCAAGCTTCTGGTATTTTCTTGCGGCAAAAGCTTAATCCACATTTAGTTGACCCCCGCAAGTCCATGTAAGTTCACTAAGAAAAATATAAATGAAATAACAACAGCTGCAATACGATCAAGTAAAGATACTATAGCTTCTTCACATGAAAGATCTTTCCTACCAGGTTGCACGGGATGGTAAAATTGACAGTGTAATGACACAAAAGTTTCAAGAAAAGATAAAACTACTGAATGTTGCACTTCAAAAGCTAGAAAAGAGAAAGACATAATGGCTACTTTGTAAGAAAATGCGCAATTAGAGAGATTCCAATTACCTGTAGTATGTCAACGGAAGGATGGGTATAAAGCAGCCCTTTGTCGTTGACACTTCCAACATTGAGGCCCTTTTTGTGTGCAAGTCTCTGAATACAATTTTGATTTGGTTAACCCTTATCAGAATTACATGAATCTCATCACTAAACAATCTGATGAAGCAAAACAGACCTATCCATATGTGTATTTGATGCTTCAATTCTCTATAACTAACCAACTATCTTGAAACATATAGAAAGGCTAGAGAGTTTCAATTTGATGGAACTGCTACGTCGCTGAAAGTGTAAAAGGTCAATGCATGAGGATGAAATTGATCCATATGTGTACCTATATTAAAATTTTCAGAACTTTAACACTTACAACTTATGCTGAAACATGATTTTCCAGATCTCTCTAGGCATCTGTCAATTAAGAATCCAAGTGCAGCAATAGGTTGAATTAAACCTTCGGCAACAAAAAAGAGAGCGAAAAATCGAACAATCAAATAGGAAGAAGAAAACATTAGAATAAGAGAAAACTTCGCCACAAGACAGAACAAAAATGCAGCTATCTCACTAGCTGACCAACACCAAATAAGCCTTCTCCTTGATTCAAAATGATACTCGCAATCACATTCAACGATTCATATCAACCATGATTTCAAAAGCCTTCTCCTTGATTCAAAATGATACTCGCAACACCAAGTAAAGCTTTTACCATGATTTCTAATCTATCCGTTTTCCCATTTTCCCCACTTCTCCGTGGTTGATCAAATAAAAACTGAGCAAATGAAAAATGCAGATCAACAACGGAGAAGTGGGAAAAAATGGGAAAACGGATAGGTTAGAAATCATGGTAAAAGCTTTACTTTAAAATATCATTGTAAAAATATCAATGCAAACAGCCAAACAGAGAACAAACACACAAACAAAATCATTTCATATGAGCTCACCTGAATTCATCACGGAGGAGCACAACCATCAAAAGTAAATATCAAGCATCAGCTCAGGAATTTAGATGACTAAAGATTATTACCGCACAATTTCCCTTTTTCTTCCAGAAGTACGGATTATTACCGCACAATTTCAACTATATAGGAAATAGCTATTTAAATAATTGTTAAATACATACCTCCAGAGGATTGTTGGTTATGATGGATCCAACAACTGACAGCCCAAGAGAAGCATGGAAAGCATCAACCACTTGCAAATGACGGACACAGAGCTCCTCCTCAATTCCAGCATCAATCAACAACCCCACCCACACTTCCCCATGTGACAATGACAGCATTATGCATGTGGCAAGAAATCCTTGAAAGAGAACTACCATTTCTGTCTGCATCAAATAATATTTTTTACATTATAAAAGAAACTCATGAACCAAAATAAACAACAAAAAATTCTGCCCCAAAACCAGCTAGTATGAGAGTTACAACATTATTTGTGAAGCCTGGAATTTTTAAGATAGACTGCAAGAATATTATCAGATTTTTTTTAGAAATAACATAAGAAGCTTAATAAAGGCTAAAGTATATTTTACAAAATGTATCTAATAGTAGCTATAGATTCTACCTTTTACTTGGTCATAGCTAGCAAGTTTAATAATAGCATTTCTTGCAACATTTGGCTCTTATCTAGTTTATTCACCAATCCAAAGTAAATAATCTTACCAGTTGTAAGTGCGGTTATAAGTACTTTCTTGCTCAAAAGAAACATCTCCTTCATAGTCTTTCCCTACATAAAGAAGCAAAGATCAATTATTTGACTACGGTGGCTTGGAGACAGAAACGTAGCAATTATATCTGAATTATAGTAACCATGAGGACCTAAATCATCTACTTATCTTAAATTGTGTTCATAGAGTTGCAAGTTGAAACAAATAATGAAAAGAAGAAATGGAGATCCACCTTCTCCTTTTGATGGCTGTCTATCAAAAGAAGATTGCCTTCAAAATTAATTCTTGCAAGTCCATGCAAGTTGAAACAAATGGAGAGAGTGAATCTAGAAGATGAAAGATGATCTTCCCGAGTTTCATAGATTCCATCGGCTATATATGAAGCAAACGATCAAACTGCAAAAAATACACTTACCCTCCAATCGAAAAATGATCAGAGATGGCTTCCTACCTTCGATTGAAAGGCGTCAAAGTTGAGCTCCAATCTGGCAGAAAATGGTCGGGACTGCCGGAGATCGGAATGGAGAGAGCACCTGATGTTTGTGTCTTGGATCGATGAAACTTGAAACGGCGGCAAAGGGTAGGAATGGTCAACAACAACATACGTCTGATATAGCTGATGCTCAAATGGGCCAAGCACTTCTCATCCAAAAACATCCACCGCGTCGATTTCTGCCTCCACGGATCTTCGAGCTTGTCTCCATCACCGATGACTCTATCCAACGCGAGTGTATAGCAAAAGAGATTAAAATAGAGACGAAGGAGAGAAGAACGGAAAGAGAATAGCGAGCGAGAGCGAGGGAGGGAAAAAAAGGAAGGTCGGGAATGGAGGATTTAGGAGTTTCATTGCAATTTAACGTAATTGGAGTAATTAGTGATATTAATATTATAGGAAACTGATTAATTTTGGCATCTTATTATTATGGTGTGTATTAATGATAGAAAAAAATGGATATGATGTGATATTGATGTGGTGCTGAGGTGGTTTCACCAAATCATTTCATTCATTTTTTTTGGTAATTAATGTAGTGATCCTGTATTAATATATAATAATAGATAATAGATAGATTCTTTGGAACTATATTATAGTGAGCAACATGAAAGAGACATATGTATATTTAACATAGAAGCAGAAATACACTCATATATAACAACGGTAAACTTAACTAACAGACAAGTTAGGTACAATTGATCACGCCCCAATAGTGATAATACTATGTTTGGGCGGCACTCGACCTTCTAGATCCAAACAATACTCTGGTACTAACGTTCCGGTTTGGTTCGGTTTAATCTGAATAATTAGTTCGGTTCTCGTATCACGATCCTCTTTCTTCTCACAACCCGACTCAACTCCGGTCAAGTCCTCGACCGTATTATCGAGCTTTGGTATGTCAACAACGCTCTGTTCAAGGACCTTAACGGCGTCATCAGGGACCTTAACGGCGCCTTCTATCACTAGAGGTTTGTGATTCTTGTACGTGGCATAGAGACCCATTTGGAGAATCCCAAAGAATAAGCCCATGACATTTGGAATCTGCAAGATTAAATGAATGAGAAGTTAATTAATTAGTTAATCACTAATTAAACAGAAAAATTAATTAATTGATTTTCAGGTTGAGTGCTGAACAAGAAAAGGGTACTTACCATAATGCACAAGTCCTTGAGGAAGATGCCGTACATAAGCCACGTTATGGCACTTAGGAAAAGGAAAAGTGAGAGGTGAAAGGGCATGAACTCGACACTTTTAGTACGAATCACCACTCTCTGGTAGACACGTGTCAGATAAAATTAATCAGAGACATAATAATCTATGTGATCATTTCCAATAAAAACCATTCTTAATTACTATGACGGTGTTAGGTATTAGCAGAAAATTTATAAATTATCAGACATTATGAAAAAGCGTAATTAAACAACAGCCTAAAATCTAGCTAGGGTTGAGTCACCACATGATGCTTTAAGTAATGTAGAGAAAAAAAAAATAACAATTCATTTGCTGTTCCAATGATTTAAGTTTAACTTAATCAAACATACGATATTATGTGAATTACCTTTATACACACACACACACATTTGAAAAAGTGAATGTATTTAAAATCGAAAATGAATTCTAATTTCCAATATAATTGCAAATAATTCTTTATATAAGTGATAAAATTATGAGATTCTAATTATTGTTATGTTAAATTAATTCTTGACTTCACAGTAATCACATGAAATGGAAGGGAAATTAAGATCTCAAAAGTACCACTCACCATGATGCTTAAGGGCGCAGCAAAAACACTAATAGAAAAAACAACACAAATCCACCCAAGTACGTGGACTCTGTAGGCTTCTTTGGTCAAGAATTGGATTACTATGAAGACCAAACAAGCGCCTCCAAAATCCAGCAATGCAAATGTCCTCACCGTAAACGCCTGCATGGACATTTAAATTTTAAAAATCTATGTTTCAATTCGTAAACATTTTCCTAATAATAAATTTAAGATTAACCAAAGTATATAGTTTATAGCATCAAATGAGAAATGGAACTTTTTGGTTTTAGGAAGTCTTTTTGGTGGAGAAAATCTTGTGTTTTTTTTTTAAAAAAAATGGATGAGATGTTTGTAAGAGTACAAGTTGAAAGATATGTTGATTTTGAAACTTTTTTGATATGTAAAAAGTCTCGAAATAAACACATCCATTCTGTTTAAAATTTCAAAAAATCCCTTGAAAACATGTTAAGATATCAAAAGTAGCAATCTTTGCGGGATAAAGAGAGTACTGAATTAGAAAGTAGTCGGTAGTAATTAATCGCGTACCCTAGCTTGCTTTGTGGCATAAGCAATGTAGAGCGCAATGTAAACGGTCTCTACCACACATCCAAAGGCGTTAACTGTAATAAGAAGGAAGGCATTGGTCTTCACCATCGCGTAGTAAATCCAAAGCATGGCGCTGAAGAGCGTCACTAAGTAAGGGATTGATTGGTAACCCTCCGTCGATTTCTTCTTGCAAATTCGAACGAAGGTCGGCCTGAATTCATACAAAAAAACACGCTCATTTCAAACACATAAACGTAACTATTAAACAAGGATTGTTGTATATGGGATGCAAGTACGTAGCAAGTTATGGAGCTGAACTTACACGGGGGCTAGAAAGACTATGAAGGAGACTATGTTACCTGAAACAATGGTAAATCATTAGGAGTTAGCATAATCGGTCGATCAATTGTTTAAAGTTACTTTCTTTGTCTCCTTCTATTTCTCTCATTAATTCCTTGTATATTTGTGAAGGAAAATGGACAACCAGTGAGAGACGTACGTAAAAACATGGAAGAAGTGATTCAAACTGAAGTGGTTAAAAAAAAAAAAAAACTAACCAAGAATCCCAAAACCAAGAACCCAAGGGTCATGAGTAGAAATGAAGGCCATCTTGTTAATGATTGAATGGAGATGGCAAATGATCAGAAATGATTAAGATGAGTGATGAAGATGAAAGGAAAAATGACCAACTATAGTTAGGGCTATTGTTTAATTATAGTGTTGGGCTTCAAGCTGCCTTAATTGTTCACTCTTTATGCATGGGGGTGATCTTATATAGGGAATTAGAGGAAGGCGGTTTGTATGTCTTTGTATGTCTTTGCATGAAACGGGAAACGAAAAATGTACTCCATTTGTAGCACTTCAGCATTTAATTTATAATTTTATTTCTATATCAATTTTTAAATCATAAATTTGAAACTTTTATACAACTAAAAATTGTATGTCTTAACTATATAAATATATTTTTGTGATATTTTTTCATTAAGAAATATAATATTGATAAACTAAAGTCAAATTGACATCAAAAGTCCATTATTACATTACATTTGGGACAGAAGGAGTAAAATACTTAAAGTAACCCTATCATATCATAAATGACTTACTATTATATTAAGTTTTTTCAGTACTTAAAGGATTCATTTATTATCACACATATCCATGGCTAATGAAATTTAAACTTGGAAATTAAGATCTTTTAAAAAAATGGGTACATTTTTTTGGCTAAGTTAATCAATATAGCTAATACGTAATCTATCCTAAAATAAATGAAATGTTTAATATGGTACGTACGAATATTGAAAAAAAATTTCAAATTTTTCTGTCAAAGGATATACTTGATATTGTAAATATTAGTGCATATTACTTTATTTGTGTATCTAAGTATCTAAATGATGGTAAAGATCACAAGATTGAATCTTTTTAGAAATTGTCTCAAAATTATTAAAATGTTTCTACTTTTAGAAAATCTTTTACATAAATCTATAATCTATAATCTATAATTATATACTAATAGAGGAGACCTACTAAAAATAGTCAGAAAAACAAATAAATGCCGAGTGCTGGTGAAACCACCTAGAATCCATGTCAGCGCCACATGTGCGGGTAATTTTTTTTCTTCAATCAATGCATAATTGTTAGAAACGAATTGGAAAGTGTTTATTATTAGTCAATTACCATTAATTGGAAAGTGTTTATTATTAGCCAATACCATTAATTCAATATTCTCTTTCTTATTCTTTCTGTTTTTTATATGCATATATATGGTAAATATTGATCAATAATTAATACAACATTAATTTTTAATTAAATTCTTTTTTCATTTTGGGTCCTCTCTATATTTTCTTTTTCCTCTCTTTTTTTCTCTTTGTTGCATCGCTCCTCTCTCTTTTTTTCAATTGAGGAGACCTATAAAAAATAGCCAGAAAACAAAAAGTGAATGCTGAGTTCTGGTGAAGCCATTTAGGATCCATATCACACCACATGTGTGGGTAATTTTTTTCTTCAATCAATGCATAATTGTTAGAAACGAATTGGAAAGTGTTGATTATTAGTCAATTACCATTAATTCAATATTCTATTTCTTATTCATTCCATTTTTTATATGCGTATATATGGTAAGTGTTGATCAATAATTAATACAACATTACACTACGTGGGGAAGACAATGGTTACTGCGGCCTCTTGCGTGGTGAGGCCGCAGTACGCACCACGGCCTCAGCCGCAGTGCTCGAGAAACTGCGGCCGTTTTTACGGCATTCACTGCGGCCTTCGCCGCAGTAGCTACCACGGCCCAACTGCGTTGAGGGCCGCAGTAATCGCCCTCCTCTCCACGTAGTGTTAATTTTCAATTAAATTCTTTTTTCACTTTTTGGATTCTTCTATATTTTATTTTTTCCTCTCTTTTTTTTATCTCTTTGTTGCCTCGCTTCACTCTCTCTCTCTCTCTCTTTTTCCAGACAGTTTTTATATTTTTTACATTTTCTAAACAAAAGTAATTTAAAAAAGTTTAAAAAGTAAACTAATCAAACGTTATGATCAATTACGCATAATATTTTCCTTTCTTTCTTTCTTTCTTTCTTCATCCTCTTTCTCTTACCATTTGGGAATGTCTCCATCTACCTATCCCGATCTCCACTCTCCCCTTTTTGTAGTCACTCTTCACCACCGGATATCCAATTTCATGTCAAAAGGAGTTTTCTCACACTCTCGATGTCAGCGGCGGGATGAACCAATAGAGATGACTCAGTCGAGTTTCCATTGAGTGATGTGATGGCCTTCGGCGACGAAACGTCTTTTTATTTTCTTTGGCCAATATTTTTTCTCAACTTCTTTTCTAGCTTCTGATCTCTCTCTCTCTCATTGACTTTTCTTCATTTCTCCAATGTTTCATATATTTTGTTCTGTTCACTTTGGACTCAGATTTTGGATCTCCATCGTTGAGCATCAGAATATCAAGGCCTCATCTCTTCATTTCCCTCAAATCTATTTTAGATGTTGATTCTCCGGTTTCTTGATTACATAACTTTAAACAATTCGATAGATGGTTAACTGCGCCTCTTACTTCACTCATTATTTTTGTACCAAATTTTTGTATTGTTCCTTCATTATGAAGTGTTCCCTTCTTTGTTACTAGATGGTATTGGTCATCCAAGCTGAAAAATGATGTTGCTATAAGGTCCGATATAATTGGAAAGCTCCTTAACTATACAGTTGTACGTATTGCGTCATTTTTATTATCTGTTATATTTAAGCATGACAAGTCATCTCTATCGTTTATTGTCTTAATGTACTTATCTAATGCCATGGAAGGCAAATTATGAAACTTGAACATTTGCTCTTGACGTTTCACTTTCCTTCCTGCCCAGATCATTTGATGGATCATCAGCGACATGCCTTTCGGCCACTTCATTTGTCAAAGAACACAACAGAGAGATTCGTTCCACCCCAATATTTCATGATTTTCTTCATCATACATCTTGCTAGGTGAAAACATTTTCGATTTTTAAGTGATAGGTTCTTTTACATGAAGTTAAATAACATTCACCTGTGTAATTAAATGTTTAGTAACACATGGATGACAGACAGTAATATCATACCTATTGTTTCTTTATAAATTTCTAATTTGTTATATGTTGTTTTTAGGTCTTAGAAATTTAGTGTCAAAACTTCTATGAATTGATTTTAGAACTACCATTTCAACTCTCTGAAAATATAATATGATATTAATGTTAGATTCACTTTTATATAGTATTGTGATATCTTAAAGTTCTGCAATGTTTTGTTATGCACCTACATAACACATAGTGATTCTAACTAATATTTTTTAATCATTTTTCCTCCATTGCAGAGTTTCTGCCATGTTAATATGTATTTGAGACATTGAGTTTTACAATGTATTTTTTGTATAGTGATTAATCTTTTTTCCATATACTATTATGGTTCTTTCATTTATTTTGTTGCACTACGTGGTGGAGTCCAATATTAGTGCGGCTAGTAATGCGGCTTTAGCCGAATTTAACACTAGCCGCACTATAAAACACAATTATGTGCGCAATTTTAGCTTATTGCAGCTTAGGCTGCAATAAGAGCCGCAATAAGACTCATATTGCAGCTTTGTGCGCAATAAGCCGCAATACCCTTTTTCAAAACCACAGCTCCCCTTCTCCTCCCTTCATTTTCATTTCTGCACCCGAAACTTAAACAGCCCTCACCCTCTCCTTGATCTCCTGCAATCGAACTCATGTCCTCTTCGTTCTGTCGCCTTAGCAGGTAAGCTTTTCTTCTTCTTTCTTCTTATTTTAATCTCCGATTCTTGTTCTTCTATGGTGGCAGATCACAAACAAAACAACCAATAGGTGGTTGATTTCTCCAAATCCACCATGTAAGAGACGGCCGGAGATGACCATGGTAGCGGTGGTGACGAGGAAACGGTGGTGGACAGTGAAGAAAAGTTTGTTTCAAGATCTGTAATTTTTTTAGAGTTGAGGAGAATTAGATCTAAGTTTTTTTTCCATTTTACAGTTTGATTTCAGTTGTATATGGACGAAATTGAAGGAATGGAAGAAAAAATTATGTACATTGCAATGTAGATGTAGGTTTTTTCCCTTCTGGTTTGTGTTTAATTTTAGTTGTACATTAACCCATTCTTAGTTGTTGTTCAAGAAATTGAAGAAATGAAAGAAAAATGTTTGAGTTTGTTTTGAATACGAGTTTTTGTTCAATTTCTGGGTTTTGTTGTGTTTCTGATAAAATCTGGGTTGGAGATGATGAATTTAAATTCATTCGGATGAATAAATTCATTCGGATGAATAAATTCATCCGGATGAATTTAGTTTTTTTTATTTTATTAAAAATATAGTTTAATGTGGCCTTGTCCGCAATACGTATTGCGGAAAGGGACGCAATAAGTCTGCTAATGCGGGCTTAAATATTGCGGCTTGTATTGCGTCCAATTCCGCGCTAAATAATGCGGACTAATTGCGATATGGCCGCAATATAGTGTGTTCCAACGACGTAGTGTTGGTGATGATCTTTGATGATCATGTGTTTTAGTAAATTTTATTTGGTATTTACTGTGTTTGTATTCTATGTGATGAATTTATTAAAAGTAGGTACTATAAGTTTTATGAACTTTATTTGATAAATCAGTATTTGTGTCTTATGAATTTTGATTTAAATATTTCGATTAAAAATTTTCATCAGTTACTCACTAAAAATAGGTATAGAGGACATTGAAGAGAGTAATATATATAAGACTTTTTTATTTTTCTAAAATGCATTCTTTTGAAGTCTTTACATGTGTAAGAGGTCAAAGTTTTTTGCCAAATCAATATAAAGTGACCACAGTATTTCGCTTGGTCTGTGGATTTTAAAGTTTTTGAAAATTATGTGGAATCGTGACTATGAAATCTTTTGGTGCATCTGTTAGAACCTTCTCTTATGACTATCTTTATAATATTTGTAGGGTGTTATATCAATGCAAAAAATACACTTGTTCTCTTAAGTTTTGGATACATATTAATTTTTGGAACCTTATAAATTTGGTTAAATATTACTGGTGATTTAAGCCAGTTGCTGGCAATTTAAATATTTTTGGTTGTGCAATGAATTAATTAATTCCTTTAATCAAATGAATTGAAACTTTGTAAAATGCACTAATTTAACATAAATTTACTTCAACTAATACATTAATATTGACACCTTATAAATTTAATTAAATATTAATTTTTGGAACCCCTGCCATAGGTTTGTATAAGAACTAATTCAGTTCATTATCTTTTCTTTGCTTTTTGATTATACGCAACTACTCTCATAATTCTATACATGTTCGTGTTAGTGCTCCACTGACCGAAAAACCAATCAGTCAAAAAAATATTTTTCGTTGCCACCTAGCGATTTGCGTTGCAAAAAGAGGCCAATTTTGTAATATTTATTTTCTAGAACCCTATAAAGTGTGATTTTAATGATTATTGTACGATGAAGAAAATCAAAGTACAGAAATGGTTTCGTCTGATTAAGGAACTAGATTTAAATAGGAACATTAATCCATTTAAATATGGTAATGTTAATGTTAATGTAATTTATCTGTCTAGCTTTTGCGGTCACGCGTGAACAGGGGATTCAAAGTCAGCATTCCTCCTGTAAGTGACAATGGCCCTTTCATGACAGTTATATGTATCTAACCCTAATCATTATGGGGTTTCAAATTTCATTTTGTGAAGGTGAGTATGATGAGTGATTCACTTCCAAAATTCATGGTGATTTTGGAAGTTTTTCACTTCACTAAAAATCACTTGAGATGTGAAAATCAGTTTTCCACTGTAAAAAAACGGAATTCAACATTTAATCTATGATTTTTGTTCTTCAATATTTTAATAACTAAAGAATAATAATTTATATGCAAATAATAAATGAACATATAGCTTCTAAATAGTTTCTAAATATTAGGGGGTTTCAAACCTTACAATTTGAAGGTGAATTCTTAAGAATTCACCTTCAAAAATTTGGTGATTTACATCTTCAAAATTCGGACCTACAAGTGAGAATGGGGAAGTGAATGTGAAAAAGGCAGGGGTGAATGAGAAGTGGGGGTGGGGCCCACACCCAGCAACCAATCACAAGAAAGCAGCTGCAAAATCAGCCAATCACATGCACAACAGCTAGGAGGGAGGAGGGGAGTGGGGGTGGGGCCCACCAGTGTTGAGTGATTTTTGTTGAGTGATGGTTTGAAGACCCAAATGAAAGTGATGAATTTGTTGAGTGATTTTTGCAACAAATATGATGAATTTTTTTTCTTCCCCCTCCAAGGTTTGAAGCCCCCTATTATTATTGTCACCTCACGAGAATTCACGGTGATTCTTCAATTTCCCATCTTCCCTCCTAAGTTTGAAACCCCATAGTATATATTTTTTCACCTCACGAGAATTCACAGTGAATTCTTCAATTTCTCACATCATGAAAATCTCTCTCCCTCCTAAGTTTGAAACCCCCTATTCTATCTATAGCTACTTTTCATCCGTCAATATTATTTATCACCCGAGTGAATTTTCACCCACCTAGAGCACTTGGAAAATGAGAGGTGAATGTGTAATTGTTCAATTAGTTGAGCTTGGGTTTCCAGATTATCTTGTAACTGAGCCATTCAGACTAGTGGGTTCATCGCCTCTTTATTCAGGTGGATCCAGGATTGAATCGTTGTGAATGTAAATTTGAAGTTATATAGAAATATTATATAAAATATATAGATATAAAATACAATGTATAGTGTGGTAGACTAAAATCATTCCTGAAAGGTAAATTCTACAACTTGCTTCTGTTAGGGTTTTTGCCACAAGATGTTCACTCCATGCTAGCTGGCTCTTGCTCATGATCACTTCTGACTCTTTCATCAGTGAGTGGTACTCACTTCTCCTTGGCTGGGTCATGTTTATCGTGATGGGGGGTGTCTCGCGGCTGTGCAGCACTGATGATTCTTAGTCATCATCGTGATGCTTCTTCCCCGGCATGTCAAACGGCAGAATTTCAGGCTTCCCTCACACCCATCTTGCCGCTCAAACATGGCAGTACAGTGGCATGTCTTATCAAGCCCATACACAGAACAGAAGTCCACCTCTGGACTATACCAGACTCAGAACACAATCTTACCAGATTCTCGTACTTGACTAAACATGCTCTGATACCAACTTTACTGTTACCCCCTGCCATGTGAAGAAACCGAGGTGATGCGGAGGCGGGAACCAGAGCCGGGGGTAACAACGGACACGGAGTTCCCTTGGTGTTGTGGTCCAAACCCACCCGATTAAAACTTCACCTTAACGTTTTCATGTAATAAACTTGTAGTACAAGTAACGAGAATCATCTGAGTTCAAACATACTTATATACACCCAAACCGATACAAATGTGATGCAACATACAAATCATGCTAGCGTTTACATTTACAGAGCCAGAACCTACTATCCAAAATACCTACGTGTGTTGAGGGATCTGGAACGCCAAGATCCTCAGACAGAACTCCACGTAGGTCACCGCTGCTGCTAGACAGAGGACATATGACAACAGTCAGACATCTCAGAATGTGTTCAGAACCAGAATCAGATCTTACAGATATCACAAACAGAATTGTTCCGTTTCTAAATCAGAAGACAGACTCATAATTCGTTAATACCTGAAACACAGACACTAGAAAGCACCGAGAGTCTTTACTCCTCGGGCTTCTTATCAGATGAGCCTGAAAAGGTGAACATAATAAGGGTGAGTTCTCGACGAGAACTCAGTAAGGGTCAGACATAGGGTAGGGTTTCAGAAGTCGGAAGCATTCTGAACTAATAGTACCTGCACCAAAAATACAGATAACAAACAGACAATAATAATAACAATAACATTATCATTAGTCAGACATATTCATAAGACCTCTGAGACTTTTAACCTTATAGAAGAGGTTTTCAGAATATCAGAGTATCGGAATATCAGAATAATCAGAGGCATGGTACCAGGCCGAGGTCCGGAATCCCCGTTGCCGAACAGATCAGATTCAGATAAGATAACAGATACAGAAGGAAACTTGTCAAGCAAGTTATCCTGAACATATACCCAACCTATGCCATAAGTTAAGTTTGGTGTTACCGAGGCTAGAGGGAGCTGAGGGTTGCATCACAATACTGAAAGTGCGGGGGTGAGGAAACCCCTTGGCGAAGGCGTAGCTTCTCTTGGCGAAGGCGAAGGTGAAGCCTCAGTGCGAATGCGAAGCCTCTCAGAACAAACACGAGGACTCCTATAGTGAATGCGAAGCCTCTTAAGACAAATGCGAGGACTCCCATTATGGGTGCGGAGCCTCTCAGAACAAATGCGAAGTCCAGGCGAAGACCTTTCAAACGGAACCTCCAAGAAAATGCGAAGACCCCAAGGCGAAGTTGGCCATGGGATCCTCCATCTTGAAACATCCATAAGCCAGATTTATACGAACTCAGATACACGCGAAGCCTCAGATTTATGCGAAACCTCAGATTCATGCGAAGCTTCTCCCAGATTCATGCGAAGCCTCTTCTCAGACTCATGCGAAGCCTTTCCCAGATTCATGCGAAGCTTCTTTCCCAGATCGGCGATGACCCTCAGACACATCCCTTAGCCAAACTTAACCCAATTTATCCTGATATGCATTTTATAGGCATCCCAGAAATGCAGAATCACGGAAAAACTGAACCCTTACCTTAAACACTGAAGATTTCCACGCAACCAATTCATTTCACGCACAAGCAACGCAATTCACGAAACTACGGTGGAGAGGAGCGTCCGTGATGTCGGTTCCTACAGATTTTCAATTCTTTCTCTCTTCACAACTGATCAACTAAACATGTAATAAGAATTATGATCTGTAGGAAATGTATATTTCTTCACTGTGAATAACATAATCCATTACCTCAGAAGTTGGACCAATATTGGTGGAAATCAGTTTGAGCTTCAACTTGAGCTCTCACAAAACGGACGAGAGAGTGGAAGAACGAAGAAGAAGAAAAGAAATGAAAAGTGTTTCCTTTCCTTTCCCTCTTTCTTATTTCATTTAATCGACTTCCCTTCCCTTCTCTCTCAAATGGCGCCACTTTACCTTCGTTACGGGGAAACTTTCCAAAATTCCCACATTTACAAATTGGTCCCCAAACATTGCAAACTTGAGATTTAGTCCAACCGCAACTTGCGTAACTTTCAAACGGAACTTCCAACTGAACTGAAACTCTGATACTGAGTTTGGGACTCCATAACATACAGAAAACATGTCCAACATCTTTAATTTCAAGTCCCGATATTCACAGAAATGAAAAAACAGATCAGAACTCACACGGAAACTATCTCGGAATCACTATATGTTACGAATCCACTCCAAAGAGATGGATTGTTCACCTTGGGCGGATCTAGCTTGTTGTAGGTGACAGAATTTCGAACGTAACCAGGTCGGCTCCTAACCACCTCAATCCTCAAATGGAGAGCAATGGAAAGGTTAATTGCCTAGGAGTGAGGGATCTAGCACCTCACTTCTCAAACGAAGAGCAACACTAGATGTCAAGCTTGAATCCACTTCGATGGAAACAAGGGGATGATGGAGATAAAAGGAAGAGTTCAAAGTTGAACCAACACTCTCACAATGGGAGGTAATCTCTGATATTCAAAGTTGTTATTCAAGTTTGTGCAAAACTAGCTTAAATGGGGAGGGGTGGAGAGAAGGCAAAACGGCGCCTCCTTCCTGCCATGCATGCGAAAAGCATAAAGTACTTTTGCATGCATGTCAGGCCAAAAAGCTTCCAGAAAGAAGAAAAGGTAAAAGTTATCCTAAAAGTAGACTTATGTCCTTAGCACGTAAAGCTGACATTTGTCTTCCCGAGTATCTTCATAAGAAAGGGGGGTCTTCGCGGGAGGCCTAGGTAGCCGAACAGTCTGCGGGATGCGAAGGCCTTGCAGGAGCAGCTGCGCTGAAGGAGGGGGCTTTTACTGAGGCTTCGCGGAAGCGACTTCGCTTATATTTGGAAATCCCTCCCAGGGTCCCCGCCGAGAGGCTTCGCACTGATGACTTCGCTTTGGGGCTTCGCCCGTGTGTGGCACGTTTGCATGTGGCCTTCGCCATTGCCCTCTCCTTCAAGTATACTTATATTCACGGACCCAAAGGCCTTCGCGTTATCTTCCTCCATGGTGATGCCGAGTTGGCGAAGCCGTAGGGCCCGCTCTCGAGCTTCCTCTTGATCGTCCTGTGCCATGAGTCTTATGAAAGTGTTGAGACTTGCTTGAACTTGTTTCGATCGGGACCTTGTCATAGGTCTGCCAATGCCTTCTAGAGGGTTGGGAGGCTTGCGAGCTTGAGCGGGGGCATCTTCATGTTCCTCGTTTGGTCTGTTAGGTTGATTCATGGCGATGTCCTCATCAAACTTCCCCTCTTGAGAAGAATCCGTCCTCGGATTCTTACCTTCAAGGTCGCCTGCATAGGGAATCAGATCACACACATTAAAAGTGGCATGGACACCATAAGATCCATCACAAGGTAGGTCAAGCACGTATGCATTATTACCAATTTTCTTTATAATTTGGAAAGGTCCATCCCCTCTAGGTGCAAGTTTATCCTTTCTAGCTTGGGGGAATCTTTCCTTTCTCAAATGCAACCATACCCAATCTCCTACTTCAAAACTCCTAAAATTTCTCCCCTTATTGGCCCTCCTCGCATAAGATTCACTAGCTTTTTCTAACTGTTTTGGACCTTTTCATGCAATTCCTTCATGTTACGAGCTTTCTTCTTTCCTTCTACATCTAGTTGGTCCGCATAAGTTAATGCAACTAAATCCAATGGGGTGATAGGATTAAAACCATACACAGCCTCAAATGGACTACAAGATGTAGATGAATGGTATGACCGATTATATGCAAACTCAACATGAGGTAGGCACTTCTCCCATTCTTTCAAGTTCTTTTTTAGTATGGTTCTCAGGATAGCGATGAGCGTCCTATTAGTCACCTCAGTTTGACCATCTGTTTGGGGGTGACTTGAAGTGGAGAACACTAAGCTAGTACCCAACCGTGACCACAGAGTTCTCCAAAAGTGACCCAAGAACCTAGAATCTCTATCACTCACTATGGTTCTAGGGATGCCATGATATTTTACAATGTTATTGAAAAACAACTCAGCTACATGTGATGCATCATCCGTCTTATGGCATGGAATGAAATGAGCCATTTTTTAGAATCTATCTACCACAACAAAGATAGCATCATGCCCATGAGATGTTCTAGGCAAACCACTAATAAAGTCCATACTAATATCAACCCATGGGAGAGAAGGAATTGGGAGAGGAGAGTACTTCCCTTTCGGTTGCAAGCGCGCCTTGGCTTTGTGGCAGGTCACGCATCGCGCACACACCTTTGCCACATCTTTTTGGAGATTCGGCCAAAAGAAGTTCTCCTTAACGTTCTCATAGGTTTTGGCGAAGCCAAAGTGTCCCATGAGGCCTCCGCCATGTGCTTCCTTGATGATCACCTCTCGAATGGACCCCTTTGGCACACACAACCTTTTCATCTTAAACAAAAACCGTCAAATACATAATAGCCTTCGCGGCTACCCTTGGTACAGTCCGCATATATATCCCCGAAATCATCATCACCTTGATACATATCGCGAATGCATTCAAACCCCACAATTTTAGCATCAAAAGTTACAAGTAAAGCATACCTCCTGGACAAAGCATCAGCAACAATGTTTTCCTTGCCTTTCTTGTATTTTATCACATAAGAAAAGGATTCTATGAATTCTACCCACTTAGCATGCCTCCTATTCAAATTCCCTTGCCCTTGTAAGTATTTCAATGACTGGTGGTCGGTATGGATAACAAATTCTTTGGGGAGTAAGTAGTGAGACCACACTTGTAAGGATCTTACAAGAGCGTAAAGCTCTTTGTCATAGGTAGAGTAGTTAAGTGTGGGTCCACTTAACTTCTCACTAAAGTATGCGATGGGGCGACCCTCTTGGTGCAGCACCGCACCAATACCCACTCCACTGGCATCGCATTCAACTTCAAACACCTTTTCGAAGTTGGGTAAGCATAGCAAGGGTGCGCTAATCAACCGAGACTTTAACTCAACAAATGCATTCTCTTGGGCTTCGCCCCACTCAAAGACAATGTTCTTTTTAGTTAGTTCATGCAAAGGTGATGCAATTGTTGAAAAATCTTTCACAAACCTCCTATAGAACCCGGCTAGTCCTAGGAATGATCTTACTTCAGTTAAAGTCTTGGGATTTTGCCATTCTTTAATCGCATGTACCTTGCTTTCATCCACTCTTATTCCATCCTTTCCCACGACATAACCCAGAAAATTCACTTCATCTCGTAGCGAACACACATTTTTCCAATTTAGCATATAATTTTTCCAACCTAAGTGTGTCAAGCACTTGTTTCAAATGGTCTACATGCTCATCATGGGATTTGGAATAGACAAGTATATCATCAAAATACACAACAACAGACTTCCCAATCAATTTTCTTAAGATATGATTCATTAACCTCATGAATGTGCTAGGTGCGTTAGACAAACCGAAAGGCATGACATTCCATTCATATAATCCAATTTTAGTTTTGAATGCCGTTTTCCATTCATCTCCTTCCTTCATCCTAATCTGATGATACCCGCTTTTCAAATCAATTTTAGAGAAAACGCATGCACCACATAACTCATCAAGCATATCATCTAGTCTAGGAATGGGATGTCGATACTTTACAGTGATTTTGTTGATCGGGCGGCAATCCATGCACATCCGCCATGTCCCATCGCTCTTGGGCACCAACAAAACCGGCACCGCACATGGGGAGAGGCTCTCCTTGATGTATCCCTTGGATATCAATTCCTGCACTTGTGCTTGAATTTCTTTGGATTCTTCAGGATTGGTTCTATAGGCGGCCCTATTTGGCAAAGGGGCGCCCGGTACCAAGTCTATCTGGTGCTCAATGCCGCGATAGGGTGGAAGCCCTCCCGGTTCTTCGAACACATCGCTGTATTCTTGAAGTAACTGCTGCACATGCAAAGGGAGAGAAGAATTATTGTCAAGTGTTAGCATGCAGTTGAAGGGAACCATGAGAAAACAAATTTTATTCCCAAGTAAAGCCTTTTTGATGTCTCTCTCTTTGGCGATGGGGGGCATCCTTTCTTGTTTTCTCTCATGTTCTCTCCCAGTGTATCCCTTTGATGCACTCTCATTTTTTTCACTCAAGGCCCCTTGGGCCCTTTCTCCTGATCCTCTCTTCTCACTTCTCTCTTTTCCCTTGTGTTTGCTGTCCTGGGTGGCCAAATGGATTTGGTCTTGCAGGGCCTGCGCTGGAGTTAAAGGGAGTAGAGTGTAGGGTCGGGTTTGGTGAATGAGGGTGTACTTGTTGGTTCTCCCATAGTGTACCGCCTCCTTATCATATTGCCATGGGCGGCCTAGGAGAATGTGGGTGGCCTGCATCTTCACGATGTCACATAACACCTCATCTTCATATTTCCCAATCTTGATGGGCATAACGGTTTGGTACTCCACCTTCACACACGAATTGTCATCCACCCATTGAATTTGGTAAGGCTTTGGGTGGGGGGTGGATTTGAGCTTAAGTTTCTTAACCATGTTGTGGTTGGCCACATTCACGCAGCTACCGCTATCCATGATGAGACTACAGAGGTGCCCATTGACCATTGCTCGGGTCTGGAAGAGATTTTCCCTTTGCGAAGTGTCAATGATCTTGGGCGTAGTCTGTAAGACTCTCTTGGAAACTAGAAGCATCCCCTCAGGGGGTGCTTCCCCTTCTTCTTCTTCCTCCTCCGAGGGCATCGCCAAAGCTTCGATGCCTTCATCTTCTTCGCTAGAGATATTCCCGTTGGGTCTCACAACCATGGTCTTCTTGTTTGGACAGTCCCTGGCATAATGGCCTTTACCCAAACATTTGAAGCACTCTATACTCCTTGTCTGGCGTGAGGCGTGAAAAGGATTGGAGGATGCGGGGGCTCGCGGCTGAAGATGGGATGGCTTCGCCACGGGGAAAGTTTGGCGAGGGGTAGATCTCGCTTCAGGGTAGCTCTGGCGAGGGGTGGGTCTCGTTGGGGCAGACTGTTGGAAGGCAGGCCTCCTCCCTTGCCTTTCAATCTTTATTGCTTTGTGTACCAACTCGGTGTAGCTCCTTACTTCGCACAACTCAAGCAGTTTGGCTATCTCCGGTTTCAGGCCAAAATTAAATCGGGCCATCTTGGCGTCTTCTCCTTCTCGAACATTCGCTCTCATTGAGGCTTTTTCAAGCTCCTTCGCGTAGTCTTCAACTGATTTGTTGCCTTGGGTTAGTTGTTGTAACCTTTGGCAACTCTCTTGGGCATAATATGGGGGAATGAACTTCCTTCGCATGAGGGCCTTAAGTTGCTCCCACGACGTGATCGGTGGTCTTCCCGCCCTCGCTTCTTCAAATGTCAGAGACTCCCACCAAGTCATCGCATAGCCTGAAAACTCAATGGTGGCCAGCTTGAGCCTCAGGTGGTCCGGATAGTCATAGCAATCAAAGATCATGTCTGCCTTCTTGACCCATTCCATAAACTCTTCTGGGTCACTCCTGCCATAGAATGTAGGAACTTGAAGCTTGATGCCTTGCATGACTTGCTGTTCAAGAGTTTGGGGCCTTCGCCTAAATTGATCTCCTTGCGGGGACCTATTTCATCCTCGCAGCGGAGGCGAATCCTCATTCCTGGGGTGTGGTCCTCTTGGTCTCCTCTTTGATCCTTCGTAGTATGGATCCCGCCAAGGTTGGCTAGTTTCTCCCTGACCAACCCACTCCGCATCTCTTCCATCCTCATCAATAGGTTCATAAAATACTTCCCTTTGGGGTGTTTTATGAACATCGCGGTGACCTTGCTTGCTAAGAGGCGTGGGTGGCGGTAGAGTAGAGGCATGCTCTCTACTACCATCCTCTTCTTCCTTTCTCTTGCCAAGTCTCTTACTCTCCATTTCCAGCTTGGATACCCTCTCGCGGTCCGAGGAGGTCATGGCTTGGAGATTTTGTAACATAGCCATCAGGGCTTCCATCTGCTTTTCATTTTTCTCCATGTACCTTTGAAACCCGAGAGTAGATGGGTGAGGGGGTGTGGAATCTGAAGCGCCTTCACCTTGTGCCATCGCTTCGCAGCTTTATCTAGATTTCCTCACGTGTTTACACTCGTGTTTGCACTCGAATATGGCTCTTATCAAAATGTTCTCTCGATGCCTTTTTCCTCTCAAGATTCAACTAAAGACTCTGACTTGTATTCCACTCTCAACCCGAAAATGTTTCGCACATCTAAGTGAAAACGAGCTAGAGATGAGCAGTGTACTCCTTTGAAAAGAAGAGATACTAGTTACTTGAAACTAGATAAGTGTTTAGAAGGTAGTTGGGGGATGAAAGAAATAAAGGGTGAGTTTTGAAAAAGGGGTTTAAAGTGCAAAAACACTTTTGTGCAAGTTTAGCGACAGATTTTTCGGATCAAAAGCACTACTCACTTGAGTTTTGTCAAGAACACTCAAGAACACGTATGAACACACATGAACTTGTTCTTCATTCTTTCTTTTCCTCTTTCGGTTTTTGACAATAATAAACACTTCTCTTTTGATTTCTGAATCCGAAAACACAAACCTTTCGACTAGAACTTTTGCACAAACAACTTTGAACGTAAATATTTTGAACCTTTCGGTTTTGAACAAAGCTTTTCGAAAAAACGTATTCTTCAAGATTTTAAAGATAAACAAAGGGCTTACTTGAAGAAAACAATAATAACAAATCTGTCAACAAGCGCCAAGGCTCTGATACCACTTGATACGAATCCACTCCAAGGAGATGGATTGTTCACCTTTGGCGGATCTAGCTTGTTGTAGGTGACAAAGTTAGAACGTAACCGGGTCGGCTCCTAACCACCTCAATCCTCAAATGGAGAGCAATGGAAAGGTTAATTGCCTAGGAGTGAGGGATCTAGCACCTCACTTCTCAAATGAAGAGCAACACTAGATGTCAAGCTCGAATCCACTTCAATGGAAACAAGGGGATGATGGAGATAAAAGGAAGAGTTCAAAGTTGAACCAACACTCTCACAATGGGAGATAATTTCTGATATTCAAAGTTGTTCTACAAATGTGTGAAAAACTAGCTTAAATGGGGAGGGGTGGTGAGAAGGCAAAACGGCGCCTCCTTCCTGGCATGCATGCGAAAAGCATAAAGTACTTTTGCATGCATGTCAGGCCAAAAAGCTTCCAGAAAGAAGAAAAGGTAAAAGTTATCCTAAAAGTAGACTTATGTCCTTAGCACGTAAAGCTGACATTTGTCTTCCCGAGTATCTTCATAAGAAAGGGGGGGTCTTCGCGGGAGGCCTAGGTAGCCGAACAGTCTGCGGGATGCGAAGGCCTTGCAGGGGCAGCTGCGCTGGGGGAGGGGGCTTTTACTGAGGCTTCGCGGAAGCGACTTCGCTTATATCTGGAAATCCCTCCCAGGGTCCCCGCCGAGAGGCTTCGCATCTCCAGGGTCCCCGCCGAGAGGCTTCGCACTGATGACTTCGCTTTGGGGCTTCGCCCGTGTGTGGCACGTTTGCATGTGGCCTTCGCCATTGCCCTCTCCTTCAAGTATACTTATATTCACGGACCCAAAGGCCTTCGCGTTATCTTCCTCCATGGTGATGCCGAGTTGGCGAAGCCGTAGGGCCCGCTCTCGAGCTTCCTCTTGATCGTCCTGTGCCATGAGTCTTATGAAAGTGTTGAGACTTGCTTGAACTTGTTTCGATCGGGACCTTGTCATAGGTCTGCCAATGCCTTCTCAAGGGTTGGGAGGCTTGCGAGTTTGAGCGATAGGGGCATCTTCATGTTCCTCGAAATCTTGCACAACTTCGTCTGAATAACCCTTTAGGTTGATATTCATGGCGATGTCCTCATCATCTGTCACTCGGACAGCCAGAAAGTGAGCACACTTGGTCAATCGGTCTACGATGACCCATATAGCGTTGTGATGAGATCGCGTCATAGACAGAGATGTCAGAAAATCCATCGTGATATTACCCCATTTCCTAACCGGAATGGGCAACGCTTGCAACATTCTTGCTGGCTTCTGATGCTCAATCTTCACCCTTTGACATGTAGCACACTTTGAGACATAGGTGGAAATGTCTCTCCGCATGCCAGGCCACCAGAAATGTGTCCTCAGATCCTTGTACATCTTCTCACCTCCAGGGTGTATGCTTAATCGACTTGAATGAGCATCTGCCATAATCTCTCCCCGGAGTGCCTGAATATCGGGCACATATAGCCGATCCCTGAAGTACAGCAACCTTTGTCTGTACTCAAATGACTGATGCAAAGCTCCTTTGCTCTCACCTGATATCCTCTTCAGCTCTGGATCCTTTCTCTGTGCCTCTCGAACACTATCCAACCATCCAGACTAAATAGTCAGGGTACACACCTGTGCGTCCTCCCAACGCCTCCAATCTTGCCATAAACACACCAGATCATCCTTCTTGGCTCTATGGTCTGTGTCTCCGCCCCTGACCAATCCTGTGTACATCCTGCTCAGAGCATCCGCCACAGAGTTACCTTTACCTGCGGTGTACTCGATGGTACAATCATAATCCTTAATGTACTCGAGCCACCGACGTTGTCTCATGTTCAACTCCTTCTGAGTGAACAAATATTTTAAACTCTTGTGGTCGGTATAAATTTGAAATTTGCTCCCGAGTAGATAATGTCTCCACTGTTTAAGAGCATATATTACTGCAGCTAGTTCTAGATCATGTGTCGGATAATTTTGCTCATGCGGTCGAAGCTGTCTCGACCCATAAGCAATAACATTATTCCCCTGCATCAGAACACAACCATGGCCGACTCGTGACACATCCGTATAGACAACATACGGTGCACTCAGATCAGGTAATATCAGAATCGGAGCATTAGTCAACCTTTGCTTAAGCTCCTGGAAATTGTGCTCACACTTGTCAGACCACACAAAAACTCATCCCTTCTGAGTTAGCTGAGTAAGGGGTGAGGCTAGAACGGAGAAACCTTGTACAAACCTCCGATAATAACCAGCTAACCCAGAAAACTCCTAATCTCATGCACGTTTGTGGGTTGCTTCCAATCTCGTATGGCCTTGATCTTTTCGGGGTCCACTGACAAACCGTGCTCCCCGATAACATGACCCAGAAAAGCAACCTCGTGGATCCAGAACTCACACTTGGAAAACTTGGCATATAGCCGATGTTCCCATAGTGTCTGTAATACTATCCTTAGATGGTCCTGATGCGTATCCTCATCCTTGGAATAAACCAGGATGTCATCAATAAACACCACAATAAACACATCTAGGTAAGGACGGAAGACTCTATTCATCAGATCTATAAACGCTGCAGGAGCGTTAGTCAGACCAAACGGCATAACCGTGTACTCATAATGTCCATACCGAGTTCAAAAAGCAGTCTTCGGGATGTCTTCCTCCTTAACCCATAACTGAAAGTATCCGGACCGCAGGTCGATCTTCAAAAAGACCTTTGCTCCCTTCAACTGATCAAACAGATCGTCGATCCTGGGTAGCGGATACCTATTCTTTACTGTGATGGCGTTTATCTTTCGATAATCGATGCACAACCCGAGGGTTTCATCCTTCTTTCTCACAAACTGAACCGGAGCACCCCATGGAGAAGTGCTCGGTCTATTAAATCCTTTCGCAAGCATTCCATCCAATTGTTTCTTTAACTCATTCATTTCAACTATAGGCATGTGATAAGGAGGAACAGAAATAAGAGTAGAACTTGGTTGGAGCTGAATCTCAAACGTGACCTCTCGCTCTATTGGTAGCCCTGGAAGATCCTCCGAAAAGACTTGCGAAAAGTATCGTACAATCGGAATCTTCTCCAACTCCATTCGGGTATCAGCTGGGTTTAATTCAGAATATTCTTCCTCGCTCACCACCGGGACCCGATCCAGAACCTGAAGCTCCATACCGTGTTTCACAACCTCCACATCCGGTGCAACAGATAGAGGCATTACCTCTCCCGATACCCTGATCTGCCGCTGGGCACAATCAATCTGAATAGAGTTCTTAGGTAGGCAATCCATCCGAAGAACCACATCATACTTCGGAACATTCAGAACTATCAGATCAGACAGAAATTTGTGTCCTTCCACTGTCAGGACACAATCTAGAGCCATCTCATTCGAAAACAGATATTGACTCCCAGTAGTTTTAATCAGAAATACATCAGATAATTGACAGATAGATAATCGCAGAGATTGAGCACATTTCTGTGCTACAATCGACGTGGAAGTACCAGTGTCAAACAGTACATTAACAGATGTATCGTTCAGAAGTAGTGTACCTTTCAGCGCTCCATACTAAGCTGATTCGCCCTGCTCAATCCGAAAGACTCTGCCAGCTCGAGGCGGCTGTACTGGCAGAAGTGGTGGTCGCGGACCTCTCTGAAATGCCTCTTGCGCCCTGCATGCACTAGGCTGCTGTGGAGGCGTTGCCCGAAGAAAACTGCCAGACTCCTGTCTGGGCATCAGAGGACAGTCGCGGATCCAATGCCCCTTGGACCCACATCTCAGACATCGGCCAGACTCCCGATAACATGGTCGACAGGCGTGAAATGTCCCACAACTGAGACAAGGAGGTCCAGATGGTGCTCTAACAACGCTCTTTCCTCTGTCGCTCGGCACGGCCCTAGACGTCTGCCCAGAACTCCTGAATGGTCTTCTTGATCTCTGGAATCCGAAACCTGATATGCTCTCACGAGGCCGATAAAGAGACTCCTCCTGCTCCAGAAGCTAAGCCTTCTGAATTGTCTCGCGATAGGTAGTGATACCCAGAGGTCGCAATGCCCATCTGATATCGGGGCGCAGTCCCCATACAAACCGCTTGGCCTTCTGCTCCTCAAACTCATAGTACTGAGGAACAAAACGGACCAATCAATCAAACTCCTGCTCATAATCCTGCACGGTCCTGTCACCCTGCTGCGGGCTATTGAACTGCCTCTGACGAAGATCTCGAACTGCATCACTGATATAGTACTCCAGAAACACTCGAGAAAACTCCTCCCAACCCATACTTGGGTCCTGCTAGTCTATGCGCTCAAACTGTACTCTCCTGCCGCTCTGCACACTTCTCCATCAATGATCTGCTTGGCCAGTCAAGTTATATGTAGCCAGGGATACCATGGTAGTGGAAGACAAGTGTAACATCCTGAGCATCTTCTCCATATCAAAAATCCAGGTCTCGGTGGCTTCCGGTCATCCCTTGCCATCAAACTTTTTCGTATTCAGACGTAGGAATCGCTCAAGCAGTCTAATATCCCCGAATCGAGGCTCCTGCTGACCCAGTCGCCTGCGAGATCTGCGAGAACCCTCGGACTCATCATACTCATTACCTCTATGTCATCGGTGATGGTGCCGACTCTCATCATCCCGATGTTGCCCGTCCTCAGAGCGATCAGATCTGACCTCACGGCCAACCTCAGATCGTATCCTCCTAGGTCGAGGGGGTCTCTCGGAATCCTCCTCCTGTGATGGAGTATCTGTATGAACCGTAGTGCGGGTGATGGTATTCTCCTCGCTCTGAACCTGCTGAACCCCTGGTGTAACTTGAGCCAAAACAGGCAGTAATGCTGTAACCATATCTCGGATCTGCTCCAGAGTCTGTGCGAGACCAACGGGTGGTTGTTGCTGAAGGTGTAACTGTTGTTCCAGATCCCGCTCCTCTGGAACATCTCTCGAAGAGTCAGGATCCCCGCCCTGCTCACTCTACGGCGAGTATAAACCATACCTCCTGAAATTCACAAATACCAAAAGCACATACAGGACGGTAAGTGTCTAACATAAGCTAGCAGCGGTGTTCCTATAGGCTCTGTAATATAAATGCAATGCATGATGCAATCACACCAATCCCTCGGGTTTACAAATAAATATCAGAAACTCTAACTCTGAGCACCAGCCTCTCCTGAGGTCCCGATTTAATTCTGTATAGTACGTCTCGAAGAACCGACAATGCTCGACAGAACACAATCTTACCCGATTCTCGTACTTGACTAAACCTGCTATGATACCCAACTTTACTGTTACCCCCCTGCCGTGCGAAGAAGCCGGAGTGGTGCGGAGGCGGGAACCGAAGCCGGGGGTAACAGCGGTCGCAGAGTTCCCTAGGTGTAATGGTCCAATCCCACCCGATAAAAACTTCACCTTAACGTTTTCATGTAATAAACTTGTAGTACAAGTAACGAGAATCATCTGAACTCAAGCATACTTATTTACACCCAGGCTGATACAAATGTGATGCAAAATACTAAACATGCTAGCCTTTACATTTATAGAGCCAGAATCTACTATCCAAAATACCTAAGTTAGTGGAGGAATCGGGTACGCCAAGATCCTCAAAACAACTCCACGTAGGTCACCGCTGCTGCTAAACAGAGGATAGAAGACAACTGTCAGAGATTCTCAGAATGTGTTCAGAACCAGAATTAGATCTTATAGATATCACAAACAGAACTTTTCCTTTTCTAAATCAGAAGACAGATTCGGAATTCATTAATACCTGAAACACAAACACCAGAAAGTACTAAGAGTCTTTACTCCTTGGGCTTCTTATCAGATGAGCCCGAAAAGATGAACAGAATAAGGGTGAGTCCTCGATGAGGACTCAGTATGGGTCTGGCATAGGGTAGGGTATCTCAGAAATGCAGAATACGTAGAACTGATATACCTGCACATAAAACACAGATACAAACAAACACAGATATACAGATAATAATAAAAGTATTATCCTATGTTAGAGAGATTCGGTAGATCTCTGAGGCTCTTAGCCTTACGAAAGAGGATTTCATAATTTCAGAGTATTAGAATATCAGAATAATCAGAGGCATGGTACCAGCCTGGGGTCCGGATTTCCCGCTGCCGAACAGAACAGATTCAGATAAGAGATAACAGATACTGAAGGAAACTTGTCAAGCAAGTTATCCTGAACAGATTCCCAGATCCACGCATATACTCAACCTATGCCATAAGTTAAGTTTGGTGTTACTAAGGTCATCGCAATACTGAAGGTGCGAGGGTGAGGAAACCCCTTAGCGAAGGCGAAACTCCTCCTGGTGAAGGCGAATCTCCAGTGCGAAGGCGAAGCCCCTCAGAACAAAAGTGAGGACTCCCATTGTGGGTGCGGAGCCTCTCAGAACAATTGTGAAGTCCAGACGAAGGTGAAGTCCTTCTGGGCGGAACCTCCAAGCAAATGCGGAGACCCCAAGGCAAAACTGGCCATGGGATCCCCCAACGCGAAACGTCCATAACATTTTTATATGAAGTCTCAGATACACGCGGAGCCTCAGATTTTTGTGAAACCTCGGATTCATGCGGAACCTCAGATTCATATGAAGCTTCACCCAGATTCATGCGAAGCGTATTTACAGACTCATGCGAAGCCTTTCCCAGATTCACGCGAAGCCTCATTCCCAGAAAGGCGATGACCCTCATACACATCCCTTAGCCAAACTTAACCCCAATTTATCATGATATGCATTTTATACGCATCCCAGAAACACAGAATCACAGAAAAACTGAACCCTTACCTTAAACACTGAAGATTTCCACGCACAAGCAACACAAAGTTCACGAAATCACGGCGGAGAGAAGCGTCCGCGATGCCGGTTCCTGCAGATTTCAATTCTTTCTCTCTTCACAACTAATCAACAGAACATGCAATAAGAAATATGATCTGTAGGAAACGCATAATTCCTCACTGTGAATAACATAATCCATTACCTCAAAAGTTGGACCAATATTGTGGAAATTACCTTGAGCTTCAATCTTGAGATCTCACAAGGAAAACGGACGAGAGAGTGGGAAACGTTGAAATGAAATGGTTTGCTCCTTTCACATCTCTCTCTCCTTTTATACCATTTAATTGACTTCCTTTTCCCTATAGGAGAGGAAACCTCTCAACTTTTCCACATTCACAAATTGGTCCCCAAAACTTTGCAAGGTCGCGATTTCGTCCAATCGTAACTTGTATAACTTCCAAACGGAACTTCCAACTGAACTGAAACTCTGATACTAACTCTGGAACTTCATAACATACAGAAAACATGTCCAACATGTTTAATTCCAAGTCCCAATATTCATAGAAATCAGAAAACAGATCGAAAATCTCACGGAAATATCTCGGAAGTCGTCCGGCACACGGCGATCAGATATGCCAGCTCGCAAGAAGCGACTAAGGTGAAGGTTCGTTGGCATTGGTTTGATTGAGTATGTTGCGGGTAGATATTTGCTTACAACCTAGGGCGCTCTCCCGGGAGTACCAACTCTAAACCATATCTACTACTTGCCATCCTATTTCCACATCTTCACCGTCACTTTGACGTACTGTGTTTCTTTTATTTTTGTTAGATGCTTGTCTCCTTAGCGGGTTCATGCCCTCTCTGCTTTTGTTCGGCCTCTCCTCGCTATCGGCGGTGCTCATTCGCTGCCATGGCGAATCCACGACACAGGCAGGTCGTGATTCATCCTCTGCTAAGATTGCCGTCTGGCGTATGGATCCCTTCCTGTGGTGCCCCGCCACGGCGGGTTATTGTTTCTAAGGTTGACACTACGTAGGGAGGACCATTTTCACTGCGGTCGTTACTGCGGTTACGGCCACAGTGAACGAATCCCCGCAGTGAACGAACTGTGCGACGGTGGCAGTTCGCTTTACTGCGGCCGTAACCGCAGTGAGGCCGCAGTAAGCCCTCGTGCACCACGTGCCCCACCTACCACCATCCCTACTGCGGACTTGGCCGCAGTAGGCTCTTCTATATATACCCCCACTTCCTTCCAATTCATTTCATTCCGCACTTCACAAAATCTCCGCTCCCTAAACTTCAACTCATTCCTCACTTCACAAAATCTCTCCTCTCTAAACTTCAACTTCAGGTGGAAGCTGCGGTACCTTCGATTTTAGGTGTATTACAGAGGTAATAAATATTTTATGTATTTATTTATAGTTATATAGTTTTTCATTTAATTCAATTTAAGTTATGTATTGGTAATTTTATTTTCTTTTAAGTAATTTAATTAAATTAGGTGAGCCGTAGTTCTGCCTATGAAAACTTGTAAGAATATATTTTTTTACACTTTATTTCAATACGTTGGAATAACGGTGTGAAATAATATATTGTACTGAGTTTTCATGGATTGTCCAAGTTGGACGCTTTGTAAAAGTTTACTATCGGTGTATTAAACTTTTATGGTTGTGTATGTAAATCGAGCGGATTACATAAGTTTCGGTCGCATTTTCGTCTTGTTCCACGTTATACCTGTTCTGGGAGTAATATTCCAGAGAAATGGTATAGTGTGGAACTAAGGCGAAATGCTGCTGAAATTTATGTAATTACAGTTTTACGTACGCAACGATAAAAGTTTGTTCACTAATAGTACTTTTATGAATAGGATAGGACCCATGCACCCTGGATCTGGATTAGGCGAAAATGATATGTGAATATTAGTGCATGTTTATTGTTTTTATTGATGAATGAATGATCATAGGAAAGACCGTAAATGGGCGAAGGACGTGATTGGATGTATCAGCGCTTTGAGGAAGGGACTCGCTATATAAGTGAAAGATTTTGGACCGGGCTTCAGGAATTCTTGGATTACGCTTTTGTTGTTGCTAAATCGAATGGAGAAGAACTGGTGAAATGCTCGTGTACAATTTGTAAAAATAGATACTATTATGATCGAATTACAATTGGCAATCATTTACTGTTAGACGGATTTACACCCAATTATCATGTGTGGGATTGCCATGGTGAACGACCTGAGATCAATCCATGTGTTTATCGAGGTTATCGCTTTGACGAAGTAGCGTCGACATCATCAAATCGCGCAAGTACAAGTACTGCAATACATAATTCTTCTGATGGTAGCCAAGAACGGCCGGCTTACGAAGAAATGGTTCGTGATGCTTTTGGGTTTCATGAGCACTCTAATAATTTTGAAAATGATCAGAGTAATGACGATGAGGACGTTTCAGCTCCCCAAGTGCCAAACGAAAGGGCGCAACAGTTTTTCAATCATTGTGTGATGCATCAAAACCTTTATATGAAGGTTGTGGTGATAAGTACACCAAATTATCGGTTGTATCGAAGTTGTTGAGTATGAAAAGTCAACACAACGTATCAGATGCCTTTTTCTCTGAGATGATCGGATATATCAATGAAATATTACCCAGAGGAAACTCGTTGCCAACAAGCATGTTTAGTACGAAAGCTATGTTGAAGGAGCTGGGTTATCAGATAAAATAATTCACGCTTGCGAGAATAATTGTATGTTGTTCTACGGTAGCTTCAGCAAGTTATTGAATTGTAAGGTGTGTGGAGCGGATAGGTATCATGTGTGTGACCCGGTAAGAAACCGAAACCGAAAAGGTTTTGCGATATTTACCAATCATCGAGCGGCTACAACGGCTTTACCACTGCCTAAAACTGCAGAGTTCATGACGTATCATATTAGAGCAAGTGGAAATGTATCTGACACTGTTGGACATCCACTCAAGGTGAGGCTTGGAAACACGTCGACGAAATGTACCCGGATTTTGCACAGGAGTACCGAAGCGTACGATTGGGGTTAAGTACTGATGGCTTTAACCCGTTGTCCGAAACAGGACAATCGTAATCGATGTGGCCGGTATTCATCGTTGTTTACAATCCGCCGCCCGATTTATGCATGAAGGAGCCGTACACTTTCATGCCTCTACTAATTCCAGTGTCCCCGATCTCTGGCCGTAACATTGACGTGTTTCTACGTCCACCGATTGAGGAGCTACAAGTTTTATGGAATACGGGAGTGGAAACTTGGGACGCGCACCGTAATCAGAACTTTGTTATGCGAGCATGTTTGCTTTGGACGATCAGTGATTTTCTGGCGTACGGAATGCTATCGGGCCGGAGTACGCATGGAAGACTTGCATGCCCATACTGCATGGGTGATGTTAATAGCTTTCAGTTGAAGCATGGACGGAAAACCAGTTGGTGGGGCTGTCATAGGAGATTTTTACCACGTCGGCATGCTCTGCGTAACAATACCGAATCGTGGGGACAAACTGACCGTAGACATCCGTGTGCATATAAGTCAGGTCATGAGATCTTAAGGGATCTTAATAGGATTGTATTCCCGGCATTCGAACACCATGGGACAAAATGAGGGCTGACAAGTTTGGCGATGAGCACAATTGGGTTAAGAAATCAATTTTACGGGAGTTGCCGTATTAGGCGGACTTGAAAGTACGCCACTGTCTGGATGTAATGCACATTGAGAAAACTGTTTTGATAACATCTTCTACACGCTTTTGAACGTGAAAGGGAAAACAAAGGATAATGCACAGTCGAGACGCGATTTGCAAGAGTTAAATATCCGTGAAGAACTGCATTTGAGCATTGGCCGGAATGGGAAACCATTTCAACCGAAGGCATCATACACGTTAAACGATGATCAGATTGCGATGATTTGCAATTGGTTGAAGCATATCGTTAAACTTCCCGATGGGTATGCCTCTAACATTGGAAGATGTGTCAATACGGCAAACAATACTTTTACGATGAAAACCCATGATTGTCATGTGTTCATGCATAAGCTGCTGCCCGTTACATTACGTGGTTTCATCCCTGACGGCATTTGGATGGCAATTGCAGAATTTTGCAAATTCTTTAGACTACTGTGTTCTAAGGATATTCAGTTGGACGATGTGGAGAAGCTTGATGAATTGATCGTCGTAACATTGTGCAAGTTGGAAAAGATATTCCCGCCATCATTCTTTGACTCCATGGAACATCTTACTATGCATCTGCCTTGGCACCTTCGAACTTGCGGACTGTCGGCTATTGGTGGATGTTTCCTTTCGAAAGGAATATGAAGAAGTTGAAAGCAAAATGTGCGAACAAACAATTTCTGGAGGGCTCGATCATTGAAAAGTTCCTGATACAGGAGATAGCTTTTTTTGTGAGCATTACATGGAAGATAATCAAGGAACACGGGTGAACCCTCACATACGGAACAAAATTAGTTTTCCGACAGTTGTTAACGATCCGGGACTACCGATTTTCAGTCATCCTTCAGGAACGTTTGGGAAGGCTCGGGCTCGAGATTTGTCTGCTGAAGAAGTAAATCATGTCCAAACATACATTCTTCAGAATTGTCGGGAGGTGGGGCAATTCGTGAATCGATTTAACGAGCTGTCCCGCAACCGGTTCCCAGAAATGAACGATGATGCTGTGGACAACTTACAGCTGGCAGAGTTTGCACATTGGTTCAAGAGTGTGGTTAGTTTGTGTTTATTTATTTACTCATTTATTTGTTACGATCTTAATCGGAACGAAATTTATATGTTGATTGGTAATTCTGTATAGGCCGACGCAAATCAGGCAGCCCTCTCACAAGCACTATATGACTTGGCGTGCGGTCCTAGAATGAGGGCTAAATCGTTTCCAGGTGTCTATGTTAATGGGTACAGGTTTCACACAAAACAACATGGTGAAACTAAAAGGACCGCGAATTGGGGCGTCTGCGTTCTGGGGGACACAAATGGGCAGGACTATTTGGATTTCTATGGCTGGATTGACGAAATTCTTGTTCTTCAGTACAGGAACAATAGTCTTACAGTCTTCAAGGGTACGTGGTTTTCGACCACTAAAGGCATCTGCACCGATAAAATTTCAGGGATCATCAATGTCGACTACACATCCCGACTATATCCTGATGATCCATTCATTCTTGCAAGCCAGGCCCAACAAGTGGTATACGTCGAATATCCTTCAAAGCGTCGTGACCTGAGAAACTGGTGGACAGTTTTCAAAACGAAACCCCGCCGATTTAAAGACGAAATTGTTGATACTGCAAGTGCCACTGTAATCGATGCGGACCCAGACGAGATTGGTACGGAACATCCTTTACAAGAATCGACAACACTTGGTGAAACCATACGACCGGCCCCTGATGCAAGTCTGTCATTACTAGATCACCGTGCCCATACCGATATAGTTGAAGTGGATAACGATGTGGAAGATTACCAGGCGTATGACGATGACGATGACGTTCCCGTGGATTTGTAGTAGAATATCTCCTATTTGAATTTGTACTCTCGGAGGATATTTGTACTAAATTCGTAATTCTAAACAATAGTAGTGCTAAATTCTGGATTTAAAGGACGTTCGGGCGAATTTGCAACTTCCAAAGATGTTTGGGCTTAATTGTAAGTTTTTTCCGAATTTGCGTGGGCCCCACAATATCCAAACGCATAATAAATTCGGGGGGAAACGAAAAGTTCGAAATTGGCTGTTTGTGGGCTTCACTGCGGCCTCACCACGGCCCAACCGCAGTGAGCCAAGTGGGCTGGGCTTCACTGCGGCCTCGTGCACAGTGACGTCGCAGTGAGGCCCAGCCCACTTATATCACTGCGCCAGTTGCCGCAGTGAGACAGATTAAAAATCTGAATCGTCTTCTTCATCGCATTTCACTCTCGGCAGCCTCTCCCTCCCCTCCCAAAACCACCGTCCCTCACCGCCATTCTCGCCGTCGAAGCCACCGCAACCGACCGGGCTCGTCACCGCCGCAGCCGCCGCAGCATCCCCTTGCCCCAGGTAAGTTTTATTTTCGAATTCCACGGTTAGTTTTTGAGTTTTTGAGTTTGTTTCATTGATTTGTGTTTTTGAGTTTTTGAGTGGAAATTAGTTTAAATCAGTTGGAATTAGTTGAGATTAGTTGGAGTTTTGTGGAATATGTGAATTTGTGAGTTTTGTGAATTTTGTGAATTTTGTGGAATTATTTGTGAATTTTGTGGAATTATTTGTGAATTTTGTGAAATTAATGAATTATTGATATTAGTTGAAATTAGTGAAATTAGTGAAATTAGTGAATTAGTTAAATTAGTGAATTAGTGAATTTTGTGGATTAGTTGAAATTAATGAATTTAATTAAATTAGTGAAATTAGTGAATTTAATTAAATTAGATGAAATTAGCTAAATTACTGAAATTAGTGAATTTAATTAAATTAGACAAATTAATTGAAATTAGTGAAATTAGTTGAAATTAATGAATTACTGAAATTATTGGAATTAGTTAAATTAGTTAAATTAGTGAATTAGTTAAATTAGTTGAATTAGTGAATTTTGCGAATTAGTTGGAATTAGTGAATTTTGCGAATTAGTTGGAATTAGTTGAATTAGTTGGAATTATTGAATTCGTTGGAATCAGTGAAATTAATTGGAATTAGTGAATTTGTGGAATTAGTTGAATTAATTGGAATTATTGAATCCGTTGAAATTAGTGAAATTAATTAAATTAGACAAATTAATTGAGATTAGTGAAATTATTGAATTAGTTTAAAGTATTGAATTTAATTAAATTAGTTGAAATTAATGATTTAGTGAAATTAGTGAATTTAATTAAATTAGTTGAAATTAGTTAAATTATTGAAATTAGTGAACTAGTGAAATTAGGTATGGCGGACACACCATCCCGTAGCCAGCAGGATGCGTCAGGCTCGGGCTCACGTGGCTCGGGTTCACGTGGCTCGGGCTCACGGACGGTTGAGTTCTCTCGCGGGAGGCGTGGTGGCGGCTCTCGCACATCGAGCCGCCCTGGACCGTCTTCCCAGACACCGGAGCCCACCGACTCGGTGGAGCAGCCGCTCCCCCTCCTCGGTCCGATGCTCGACCCGCCTGGCCGCCGACGCACAGCAGACCTCCCGCGCCTCCTCTTCCCCCGCCCAAGAGGGGTCCTGATGGGAGGTTGGTCGCTCACATCGGCCAGTAAGTTTTTAATTTTAAGTTTTCATAAATTCATTAATTTTAGTATTTCATTTATGCATGTAACATTCAACTCTTATGCAGTCTGAAACAGGGGACGTCGGGCGTGCCCAAGGCAATCGGGGCGATCGTCGCCAGCAAGTTCAAGGGCTTCCCGCCTACGTACTCCGACCTCCCAGCGGATGAGCAGGCCGACTACGCCAACAGATTCTCGGTAATACAAATACTAGTTATTGCACTATATATTTCTATATACTTTTTTTAAACTAATTCTATAACTTTCAACGTTTTGATGTTTTCTGGAACAGGAGCAGTACTCATGGACGGATAACAACTTCCGGAGAAGCTCCATTCCCGGTTCGCGGAGTTCTACCGCAACACCTGTGACAATATCCGGATTGGGCCGGAAGAGATGTCCCCTCGATCGCGAGGCTCCCAACTACATGGAGTGGCTGGACATGCCTCCGCCGAGGATAGAATCTGCGAAGTGGAAGCTGCTGCTCGAGTATTACTGCAGCACGGAGTTCAAGGTCAACTCCGCGCGGAACAAGAGAAATGCCAAGAGCAACAAACGACCACAATTCAAGTCGCATGGCAACAAGTCAAAGGCGACAATTTATGAGGAGATAGTAAGTTTTTTAAAATATTTATTCATAATTAAGTATGTATAAATAAACTTCTGAATACCTAACATATTCTAATTGGCAGTGCAAGAAGGCGGGACAACGGCTGCGGATGGACCAGTTCGGGGAGGACTGGCTGGGCAAGGAAAATGCGGCCTTGGTAAGTTTTGGTTGTTTTTTAATCATTTTATATGTTTAAAGTATTCAATTTATTATTCATTAACACAAATTTCTTAATCTTAACTAGGAGGAGTACAAGAAGCGCTTGATCGAGAAGTATGGGGAGGACGGACCGTTCCCCGATATTGATGAGGACATCTACACGGATGTCTTGGGCCCGCCCACGCGAGGGCGATGGGTCGGTGTCCCGCCCGAGCTGTTCGAGCAACCTCGGCCGTCGCAGGTAATAAAATTGTACATTGACAATTCATCATTTCATTATAAGTATAAAATTTTCAAAACGTAATTTTGATTTCAGCGCGAGATCGACCTGGAGGAGCAGCATCGGAGGGATATGGATGAGATCAGCGACCTGAGATGCAGGGTCGCCACTCTCGAGGACCACGCTGCTCGTGCGCAGACAGACGTTGAAGCCCTGGTGGCAGCCCAGGTGGAAGCCCGGGTGGCAGCCCAGGTGGCAGCCCAGGTGGAAGCCCGGGCGTACGAGATGACGCGTTCGACGGAAGCGGCGATCAGTAGCATTTGGTCGGCGCTACGCGGGGGGGACATGTCCGACTCTCCGATGTGCCAGAGACTTATGTCGCCGGACCATCCCGGCCTTCCCCCTCGCCACGTCACGAGCATCCTCCGAGGCCACCTTCTCCGAATCCCGACCTCACCCTCCACTCCGGCCGAGATGATTATCGGCCGAGCCGCCATGACATCGGACCAGCAGACCGGCCCGATCAACTTTTTTAACAACTTCCTCACAGGATGGATGATTCGGATTTCGACAATTTTCTACAACAAAGATCCTCCGAACGTTTAGAATTAGAATTACTGTAAATATTTTGTGGTTAATTATATTCAATATACATTCAATTTATATTTATTTCAATTAATAATTACTTTCTTAATTAACATTATTATTATATTTTCATTTACTGATTTAAATAATAGTTACTAAATATTTATAAGAATTTATTTTTTTTCACAAAAAATTCTTATTACTGCGGCAAACGACGCAATGAAGCCGCAATAATAATTGGCGGCGCAGCTAAAACGCGTCGGCAGCGTCGGGTGTACT
Organism: Stellera chamaejasme; assembly: GCA_024586325.1. Lineage (NCBI taxonomy): Eukaryota > Viridiplantae > Streptophyta > Magnoliopsida > Malvales > Thymelaeaceae > Stellera > Stellera chamaejasme. Next base: position 10,836,157 of record CM044985.1, on the reverse strand, counting down.
GCAGTATGCACCGCAGTGAGGCCGCAGTACGTACCACGGCCAAAGCCGCAGTGAGTCCAAAACTGCGGACATTTCAACTGCGGCGTTCACTGGGCCCTCGCCGCAGTTGGTACCACGAGCCAACTGCACAATGGGCCGCAGTGAGGCCTGCCTTCTCTACGTAGTGTGATGGTGGGAGCGAGTGCAAAAGGGTGGAGAAGTTCCCTCCAGATTCTTCTCCGGCAGGGCTGAGTGCGAACTCGCCTTGCTCGGGGGAATGAATCTCATTACAGGTGGCTGTGTGGGGCGAAGCTTCCCCCTATAACCACCTTAATTTGGCTAGGAGCTTCGCCAGTTTTGCTCGTGGTGAGGAAAGTGTCTCAATTTTTGGATTTTCTTGTATGGTTCTTTTGTGCAGGTATCCATCTCTGGCAAGTGCATAGAGTTGGCGTATACCCCGAGCCACATTTCAACCTGATGATGATGCATTCTGCTTGCCAGATTTATGAAAAACCTTTATGGTTTAGTGATGGTCTTGCTTCTTGGAGCGTCTGGACTTGGGATGGCAACACTGGTTTTCTTGAAAATCCGCGTTATTTGCTTCAACTGTTATCTATCTGTATAATGTTGCTGGTTCTTCAGCTTAAAGTTTTAGTTTATTTTCTTTTAATGAGGCTATATATCTCGCATGTTGTTATCTGCTCGATGCAGATTCTTCCTACCTCATCTTTAGGGTGTATGGCTTCGGAAAACATTTGAGATTAACGTTAAAAGTTAGAGAAACTATTTAATTAGTAATGATAACCTCTACCATGTACTGCGTCTAATGCCCCTCTCCCGTCGAGCACCTTATCGATGCATAAGAACACAACCATCCCTAGAGGTGTGGTCGTTGTTGTTTTGTATGAACCCAGCTCCACTACTGGATCTCTAGTCGTCGATACCTTTATTTACATGAATTAATATTTTATGTCCAGCTGTTGGAAAAAAAAAGGAGGCAACGAACATCTGTCTTCCCCGATTAGGCATCACATTCAGCGGAACCAAACTACCTCAATCAAAATATCAACATACCAATTTAACGTGATTCGGTTCTTACTAGTCTTACATCCAATAATGAGAGAAATTAAATCCACTATAACTTATTCGACAGGATAAAAAAAACTATGAAAGAGTTCTCCCGTCCTAGCCATCCCGACTCTCGGATCATTCTTTTTTTCACATTCACATCTTGTCTCTCCACCACATTGATTTTTCTCTCATTAAAATCATTTTTTTGATACAAAAGGCGTAGGGTATTAGGGATACGAGGGGCTCGAACTCGAGACCTCTACAAGTGTTCTCAAGAGCATAACCACTAGACCAAATACTCATGACAACCTCTCATACCCAAAATTCTAACACAACTTACCTTTATATAGCTACACACAAAACCTAATCAAATTCTAATTAAGAAAACACAATCACACTTAAACAAAAACTCATAAACTTACTCAACAAAAAAACAATCTTAAAATAATATAAATTTGTCAATTTCTTCAAATTTGAAGAAATATACCCAACCAACACTAGTGGTGCAAAGGTTTTTTTTACACCATCATCTATTCTCAGTAACAAATATGTGGTTTATTACCCCTTTAATGGTAATGGATCCATAAATTTATTGCAAAACACATGTGATGGTCAAAAAGAAAATTTATTCTTATTAGATTTGTCACCATGCCACACATGTGGGACAAAACTCACGCTAACCAAATCAGAACAATTTCTCATTCAAATAACTTTTACTTTCTACCCCTATTACATCTGCATATTCCAATAATTGATGGTTAGGCATAAACGGTTAAGTGTAAGGACGTATTCCCTCCGTCCAAAAATAACGCAACTGTTGACTTTTAATGTCAATTTGATTTCAATTTATCTATATTATTTTTTAATAGAAAAAAATATTTAAAAATGACATCAAATTTTTAGTTGTATATAAAAGTTTTAAATTTCTAATTTGAACTGATAGAAAAATAAAATCATAGATTAAATGCTGAAAAATCAATAGTGTATTATTTTTGGGACAAAGGGATCATAGTATTTTTTTTATTTTTATTTTTCAAAAAAAGAGAGGATAAAATATTTTTAGGAACGAAAGATATGGGGATAAATGCAACAGATTATATAAGGTTGGTGCTGCAGGGTTGCTTAATATTAGATAAGATTTTCTTTGGTTATAGTACTGGTAAAGTACTGGTGGGTGGAGAGTAATTAAATATTAGATCACCTGAGAAAAAGATAAGATTTGCTTTGGTTATAGTAAGTATAGTTATAATCCACTAATAGCATTAGCTAATCATAATCTCATGCTCATATTACTGGAAATTAAACTGGGTGTTTTAAATGACTTGCATACAGATTGATGATGACTGATAATAGTAGTCTATTATAAGGACATTCACAAAAATATTACATACTATAACTATCCAGTCCAAAATAAATTATCTCTCAAATGACCTATATATACAGTTCCATTTAGTTTATGATGACTGATAACATTTATTCTATTTTTTTAATCTTTCAGATCAATATTTAATTTTCTTCCAACAAATTTTAAATCAATTAATCTTCACCGTTTTCCTAGATTTTTTTTGGCAAAAGAACACACACAAAAACTTAGTAATTAATGCTTAGGATATATATGTTTAGTTAATAAAATTTTCATTCCAAATTTCCTTTGTAAAGATTTGAATCTATAACTAGTTATTTATGATGAAAAACTTTATCTCCTAAAGAACCTTATTTTGAAGTTCTTCATCTTAATATTAAAGTTCTCTAAAAATTGGAAAACACGGTTTTCCATCACTAAATAACTAGTTATAAATCCAAACATTTACAAAGAAAAGAAAATTTGCAATGAAAAATTTTCCCAACTTGATGCATGGTTAAAAAACTGGACCGGGTACTGAACCGTAAACTTAGTGGTTCAAGGTTCAAAAGGTTGAATCGATTGAGTCGGTGGTTGGATCGTTACTTTCCAAAATGTATATTTAATAAATACTTAAATTACAAAGATAACATTAAATCATACAAACATAATAATCCATACTTTTGTAAACAACGAATAAATCTTGGTGTTTATTTTAAAAATTAAAGGTTGAGAATAAAGTATTTATAGTATAAAAGGACTTATTTGTACAAAAAATACAATTCTTAATAACTATTTTGTAATTTAGAGAAAGTGGAATCAAAATTTAATTAATTACCGGTTTAAACGGTTTTCACTGTTTTTTGTCGATTTTGACCAATTCTTGATCCATTCACTGGTTAATCAGAACCATGACCGAATAGCATGACGGTTCACGGTTGAACCGGCCGGTTCGGTTCTTTTAACCATGAGTAGACGGACTCTTAGTTTACTTGTTTCTTATGTAATATCCTTTGATAAATTTTCATAATTTCTTATCTGATTTTCTATAAACGTTTTCATCTTTATACTCGTAGGTTCTACTGTTCTAATCGAACAATAATTTAGCTGAATCTATCATTCCTTCAAAATATTAGTACGTGTACTACCTTTTCCTTTATTGGCCGAAGTGCTTTTGAACAATTAAATAAAGATTTTGCTCTCCTTTTTAACAACTATACAGATATTTTGAAATGACTAGCTGCAATTATATAATTAACAACATTAACTAATATCTTTCATCTCTACAACTGTTGATCGTAGGCTATTGACACAAAGTAAAAATTATGCAGCCGTAATCCATAATTACCCGTATTGGTTTGGTCAAATTAAATGGCTGTCCAATGCAGATGTCGATTATTCGCTACAATTCTTAGTCTTTGGAGGATTGACTACGTTGAAACATATTAGTTTGACCACTTAATTATTACATGCATTTAAATGTTAATTAATATTGTGAGTCCCTCGAAGATAAGCGCTATCGATACAATTTTGGAGGGGAAATTTGAATTGGTAAAATTGTAGAAAATGTTCTAGAAAGGACCAAAATAGAGAACTTAGATGAAAAAGTGATGTGGGATTTTTGCATCCGATTTGTACCTTGAGTGAGAAAGATCACAACGACTCTTGCTTTTTCTAATTGTGTTCAAGAATTGGCTAGGCAAAGTCTTTCATCAAAACTCGAAACACTTACATAAAAAACACGTGTCAAAACTCCAAAACAATAAAACAAATCCATCAATTATTCAGGGATGGAGGGAGTATATTTGAATCCCATCTTTAACTCCAAAACCCTTTCTTATCCTAAGATCCTAACTTCACTCCCGATCAACTCGGGCGGCCGGATCTGGCTTCGGCCGGATCCCGGCCAGCTTTTGTCCATTCTTTTTTGTTTTTGCTTCTTGTTACTTCATCATTTTATCTCTCATCTCTTTCAAATCTTGTTTTCTACCCTTTGTTTCTTTGTTTTTCTAGTTCCTGTTTCATAGGCGTAAGCAAATGTGGAAGCATTTAGGTCACTGGCTAGCGGGAAGATATTAGGAGTGGAGGCAAAAAATCTCAACAGGGGTTAGAGAGTGAAGACGGTACCTAATGGTGCAGCCTTTTCGTTGGCTCTCTAAGATCGAGTCGCACTTGCCAGTAAGGGTTGTGGATGCAGTGGTGGGTGTCCCCGCTTAAGTTTTGTAGCGTGGTGCATATGGTGCGGGGAGGGTTATGTGGGTTATGTGTTCTCTTCGACGTCATTCCACTAATGTGGTCTGATTTCGAAGCCGGTTTTTGGGCATTCCGGGGTACGTACTATTTAGTTTCTACATGGTTGATCCAAGCGGTGGTTCCATCGATGTGTGTGTTTTATCACGACAGAGCCTTCATCGGTGGCTGGTGGTGTGAAGGAGTTGCAGGGAAGAAAAGGAGTAGATGGGTCGAACTCTCGGGTGGGTAATTAGAGTTCTTTATGGGGTGACGAGGGAGATGCTGCCAGTCCGATCGAGTCCTGTTTCCGACAATGTTCTGAGGGGGAGATATCACATGGCAGTGGGATATCGGGTAGTAATTCCGTGCCTGCTTCTCGGAAATCCGATGCAGCGGAGTCGGGAAAGTCTCAGGCATTTGGTGCTTGGCGCGTTCATCGGCAAAGGAGGTTGCGCATGGTGCTGGGAATTCGAGCTGTCAGCGAATACATGGCTCGAGGCAACTTATGGGAAGGTGTCATTTGTGCACTAGCTGTAGGGATGTTCACGGATCGGTTCGGGACGGATAGTGAAAAAATAGAATCCGCTCCGTCGAGTTCGGTTTATTTGGTTTACCGTTTATTCGGTTTACGGTTTTATGCGGTTGGGGAAGCGGGTATCCGCGGATCTTTCTCAAGTGTACTTATGTTCAACTTTATTCAATATATTAAGAGAAATATCGATATTTTACAGTATTTATGTGTAGATTTAGAGCATTTCAAAAAAGAGAGTAACTTGCACATACAAAATAAGAACCTTAATGAAAGACATTTTTTTAAATACTCGAATATAAGATAAAGTTGGAATTGAATATAGAAGAATATAGGAAATTCGTTTGAAAATATGTACATGCGGTTCGGTTCGGATATCCGCGGTTTAATCAAATTGAAACCATAAACCACCCTACATGTTAACGATTTATTCGGTTTACGGGTTTTTCAGTTCGGTTAATACGGTTCGATTCGGTTCGGTTTCACGTATTTTTGGATTTTCTGAACACCCCCTAACTAGCTGGAAGCATGCGTTTCTAGCTGGAAGCATACTTTTCTGTTGAAAATGGCTGCTTTAGTTGATGCGTTTTTCTACCTAGGGTTAGGAGAGGAGCCTTGAGGATGTGAAAAATGGTGACGGTTCATAAACTATATGGAGTTTATTAAGGGAGTGTTGGGGACTACAGGTGTGGGTTTTAGCTATTCACGGTGATGGTTTGTTGAGTTTTTTGCCAAATGCCTTGGAGATTTAGATGTAATCTTTCCTTTTTAATTAATAATAAAATTATATTGTTGATGTGTTTTCTTATAGATTGAAAAACACAATTGAAGTATCTCTTCTTGATTAGAATAGATTGATAAAATTGGTCAACACCCCCCTCTTGAAACCAAGAAATGGTTTAAGCAAAAGTGAAGTTTTGCCAAGGGTAGGAAGATGATCCAACACCTCTTTCTTCAAGAGAAAGCAACATTGGATTTAGTAAACTTGATCGAAACCTTTGAATAAGAGTTGAGTGGAAAAGTGTAGTCGAAATGAAGAGTGGTACACTATCCAAGCAAACGCCCCTTGTTACAGTCACCCCTGCGGGTTTATATGATTTTATCTGATAAATTATTAAACCGGGTTTAACAGCATATAATGAAGGTCGGGATTTCTATCAGGTGTTCTTTTGAGTAATTGAGGTCTCGGGGTTTGTATTCAGTTGCCGGGATATTTCAGAAGGCCGGAGAATTTGTTAAAAGGTGCGGGACACATTTCCTGTTGATCAGTAAGCTCGGAAATTTTATCGGAACCTTATGCACCACTTTGCGAGGCGGCTTTGAGTACTCCGGTCTTTGAAGGATCTCCTTGATTGGCAGGTCTGTTCGCCTGTGATTGTATGCCCTTGGAAGTAGGGCTTGAGCTTCTGGCTGCGTAAACTAGTGACAAGATCGCTTTTGTAGAGGAGGGTACCTTGTTTCCGTGGATTGTAAGGTGTGGTTGGTGTAGTAGACCAACTACTGTTTATCAGCTTCCTCGATGAGAACTGAGGCCACACTGTTGCTCGTTATGGAGAGATACAGGAGAAGGTCATCGCCAGGCATGGGGCACTTGAGGGTGGGAAGCTCCTGAAGGTGTTGCTTGATGGTGTCGTAGGCCGCTTGGCAATCCTCCGTCCATTTGCAAGCTTTCTTCTTCCGGATCTGGTTGAAGAAAGGCTTGCAACGGTCACTGAGCTTTGATATGAATCGCCCCAGGGCTACTAACCTTCATGTCAGTTGCTAGACATCTTTTAGGCCTCTGGGGATGTGAAGGTTGGCGATGGCCTCGATCTTCTTCGGATTGGCGCAGATCCCTCCTTTCGAGACTTGGTAGCTGAGAAACTTCCCTTCGTCAACGCCAAAGATACACTTCGTTGGATTCAGGCGCATGTTGTATGCTCGGAAGCTGCCGAAGGTCTCTTCTAGATCCTCCAGGTGTTTGGTGGTGGCCTTACTCTTCACCACTATGTCGTCAACATAGGCTTCAAGGTTCCTCCCTATCTAATCCATGAAGTCTCTGTTCACTAACCTTTGAAAGGTCACCCCTGCATTCCTCAAGCCGAAAGACATGCGAATGTAGTGGAAGACTGCTTCGCCGATTGTGAAGGCGGTCTTCACAGCATCTTCAGTATCCATGAAGATTTGATTGTATCCACTGTACGCATTAAGGAAGGAGAGGACTGGGTATCGCACAGTTGAGTCCACCAGTTGGTCTATTGGGGGTAAGGGGTATGGATCTCTAGGGCAGGCCCTGTTGACCCCCTTGTAATCCACTCAAAGTAGTGAACTTCCTTAATTATATTAGCATCCAGCAACTTCTGCACCTCAGTGCGTACAAACTCTTTTCGGTCTGGGGCCATGCCTCTTGTTTTCTGCCTAATTGGCTTAAAGCCAAAGAGTACATTGAGTTTGTAGGAGATAACATAAGGATCTACGCCTGGGAGGTCAGCTGGGCTCCATGCGAAGACGTCCATGTTGGCATGGAGGAGGTTAATGAGGGTTTCCTTGTCCTTTTTCTGGGAGGTCTTTCCCAATGCGGAACTTTTTACCTAGAGAGATCTCGACCTCTTCAAAGTCATCAGATAGGTCAGGGGCTGCCTCGCTCTCGGCACGAGCTCTTCGGTGGTTTCTTCCTCTTTGGCTCCATGCATTGAGGCAGGTGAGAGGGCCAGCGAGCGCATTGACATAGTTACCGCTAGCCACGTTACGGTTGAAGTAGATGTAGGCATCACCGGCAAGCTGCGGAACACCAGTGTTAGGGTGCGCACGTCACAACGAATGTGGAATTCGGTCTGTGTGGTGCACCTAACAATGGCATTGTAAGGCGAGGGGAGGTCGAGGACAATGAAGTCCATGAAGCTGGAGTCGCAGACCTGCTGTTGTCCACTGGTGGCACCGACCATTATAAACGGGAGTGTGATGGCCCCCAAGGTTGGGATCTCTCCCTTCCGATCCCAATGGTTGCCCCTTCGCCGGCTTAATTTGAGGCAGGTACCTTCGCCTCAACAAGTGTGTGCTTGTAAATGGCGTTGGCATTAGCCCCTGTATACATGTAGATCCGGCCAATGTCCCACCCGACGATGCGTCTTTGTGATGATGAGTGGATCTGAGTGGGGAATCGCAACAGAGGTCCCATCACGGTGGTGGATGAGGTGGCTAGCCGTGTGATCAAGTTGATAGATCTGTCTCATATAACGACGCCTCGCAGCTGCTCCTTCACATTGAGTGATCACATTGATGTTGCCCCTGGTAGGTGGGATCTGACACGCACCCCCATGGGCCCTGTTCTGACGGTGGTGGTCACGTCCGCGATCCGTACCCTCATGGGCCCTGGGGGAGCCTCTTCGCGAGGAGGGGTTGAGGACTAGGAACTCCGTGAGTTTTCCTTGAGCAATCATCTCTGCTAGCATGCGTTTGAGCTCAACGCATTCCTCGATGTCATGACCCTTGTCGCGATGGTAGCGACAGTACTTGTTGTTTGGCCTTGCTACTCCTTTGGGAAGGGGGCGAGGCCATTTGGTGATCTCCCTCCTCTACTCCAAGGCATGGAAGATGTTCGTGCGGGAATCCCTGAGCGGGGGAAGTGTTGGATATGCCCTGTCCCTGTTAACCTGTAGAGGCTGTTGCCTCCGCTGTCTATGGCCCCTGGAGTCTGGCATGCGCGAGGGTTACCCCCTCGCATCAGTTGTGGCACCCTTGAGATAGGGCCTGGTGACCTCCTCGGGGTGCATGAATCCGGTCGCTCTGTCTAGGAAGCTGCTCCATGTTGCGAGGAGGGTTGGTGTACACGTCAATGAAGAGCAGGAGTCCCACTTGAGACCCTGTATGGCTGTTAGGAGGCGAGTCTTCTCACCCGGGTTTGGGACCTCGATAGATTCCCCTGGAATCATTAGATTTAGTCCCTCAAGGACTCATCCTTCCTCCGACGCACCTTAAGCGGGTGCCCTGCAGATTTGGGCGGAGTCTTGGAGACAACAAAGTGGTTACAGAAAACACGGGAGAGTTCCTCAAAGTAGTCGAATTGCTTACCGTGAAGGGTGGTGTACCAATTGGCGGCGGCTCCAGTGAGGGTAGAGCTGAAAGCCCTACAGAGGGTGCTGTCATCAGCCCTTGCGATCGCCATCGCGGAGATGTAGCGTTGGAGGTGGATGTCTGGATCTGAAAGACCGTCATAGGCATCCAGCTTGGGCTGGCGAAACTGCTCCGGAAGTGGAGCTTCCAAGATCCTCTTAGTGAAAGGTTGGGTCCAGAGGTGGTCCAGACCTAGGCTGGCGGAGTAAGGCGTGTTTGCCCTTACTTCCCTCTTCTCTATCTGCTCCAGGCGTAGGCCGAGGGCTGCAAGCTCGGCGAAGTGGGCTGGATCAGGATAGGTTTCCTGCTGCGGTGGAGCAAGAGGATGTTCTCGGTGATTTTGTGGCTGCTGGATTGTTTGGACACCTCCTGCAGCCAGAATGCCGCGCGGATTTTGAGCGACCACCTCAATGATCACCGCGAGGATTGCGGGGTCGACACCAGCCACTGCAGAGTTCTGAACGATGATGTTGTGTGGCTCCCCCACCACACCGGCTAATCGGTTGTGATTCCTCGAGAGGGCAACGCTCCCGATGATCTCACGGCGACATTTAGCCTTGCGTTCCCCCCTTGATCGTGTGGATGACTTCCCTCGAGGGAGGGCCATTCAAGCCGTCCTTTTATAGTCACCATGGGAGGAGCTGGAGGTGTGATTTGTTGGAATTCTTGCGCACCAAGATGACTGGGCTAGCTAAAGGTAGCTAAGCACGGCTCAACTCGGCTCAATCTGAGTGTTTGAGATAGAGAGATGTGTATCTGCTCTTAGTGAGCTGATATGAGCTCAAGGAGCTCAATGGATGATTTAATATGTCTTGGACTAGCTCTATGTGAGCTCGGTACAAATGTGTCTAGGCACCTTTTGGCGAAGAGACGTGTCTCTTGGCGGAAAGGTGCGTAAATTGGTGAAAAGGTGTCGGAGAGGGCCAAGCACACCTTCGGCTTAGGCCGAAGGGTGCGTAGCACCCTTGGGTGCCGAAAGGGCACCCTAAGGGGGGCCTCACACCCATTCGGCCATAGGCAAGGGTGTGAGTGCCCCTTCGCCCTAGGTGCCTCTAGGCAAGGGTGCACCCCATGCCTTGCACCATTCGGCCAAAGGGACATGTCTCATGTCCCATGGCCGAATGGGCAAGGGCATGGGTCACCTCCCTTGCCTCTTCACCATATTTTGGATAATTAATTAATTAGTTAATTAATTTCCTATTAGACACAATTATTTATTTATTCCTTTTCTAATTAATTAGTTAATTGAAAAGGCAAAAGGCATGAGACATGTCTCATGGACCAAGGGCCATTGGTTGCAGCCCTTGGTCCTAGGGACATGTTATTTCGCAAATGAAAGGGCATTGTGCCCTCTCATTGGCAGCCCATCCTCCTCTATAAATAGAGGGTGGATGCGCCATTTCTTCTCATCCCACAACCAGCATTGGTTCTCTCTTCTCTCCTCATACTTCCTCTTCCAAGCTAGAAGGCATTCTAGGAGCATTGTGAGTGGAACTCACTTTGGAGACAAATCCTCTCCAATCCGCCCTTAAGGTGTTCCCCAAGCCGAGTCTTCTACATCAACAAGGAGCAAGAATCTCTAAGATTCTTAAGCTGCGTCCAGAAGAAAGGTACATACTCATAATCCCTTCTTCGGTATTGATGACTTCGAACATGAGAAGCATGTTTAAAGACGATCCTAAAATCAACAAATGGTATCAGAGCTTTCGGTTTCTCTTTGTAATACATGCTTACTTGTTCGACATGTTTATATGAAGTATGATACATGTTAGTTGAATTTGAAATAACATGTATGAATGTATGATTGTATGTAATCGGACTAAACATGGATACATGTAAAATTCGGCTGAAACATGCAAGTTTAAATGAAACATTGAATGTACCTTGACCCCGAACCCCATGAGACCCCGGTTAGGTTATTCGAAGGGGTCATGTTCGTTTAAATGGAAAAGGAAGCATGAATGTTGTATGATGAAAATGGTTGTATAACATGTTGACTTGCCTATTTGTTCCATGAATGATTAAATGAACCTAAAGAAAATGTGTGCCAAAGTTCTATATCACATTATACCTTGAGGTAATTGCCGGAATGTGCTCTGTCTAGGAGGTGGGTTTTAAGTGGGACCGTCTGTGACCCCTCCATCTTTCCTGGGAGCGCTCCTCTCGTGGTTCCTAAGGTCCATGTGTGACGTAGACTTGGCATGCATGTGACATTTATTCTTTACCTAATTTAAGAATTTCAGCCCCTTGATAGTCTTAATCTGGTTTTGTACCACTATCATGGACTTGAGGAATTGAAGCTTAAATTAAGTGAGGGAACATACGTCTATTGAAACAAGAGATTCTACCTTAAGATAGTTCAAGTACTTGTACGGTGAACTTGAAGGACTTGAAACTTGATTCAATTGATGAGACACTTCATTAAACTAAGGTCTCTAGGGACCTGTCAAGCTGATATAATGCTGTCTAAGGAAGTGGTACTTAAGTGAGACCGTTTGTGACTCCACCAACGACACTGGGCATTGTATTAAGGAGACTTATGGGTGATGAGACTAAGGTTTAAGTGAAGTGCTATGGTTGTTACGATAACGCATGAGTGCGTGATTCAGGCCTTCTTGGAAGGTCAAGTGAGGTTATAAACTGATGTATGTTTGGTTGCCCTTGATTGATTGAATGTATAGGCTTGTTAAGGGTATGTTCATAAAATGGCAAAGTTATGCTTAGGCGTTTCTGATCGGATGCTATATGCATACCTTTTGCTACGTCAGGTATAAACTAAGTTATTTCATGAACATATTGCTTGAATAAGTCTAATTGTGTGAATTGGAATCTAAAACATGTGAATTGCATATTTGTAGATGGCTACTAAGAACATAGTAGCGAGTTGAACCGTGACCTCAAATTGGATGGTGAAAACTATCTAATTTGGCAGCAGAAGGTCAAGTTCATCTTAAGCGAGCAAGAGACACTTGAGGTGCTCGATGCTTTGAGGTCAACCCCGCGGGAAGGGGAAGTAGGGTGGCTTATGAAGCCTACCTTAAAAAGAACTCTATGTGTAGAGTCACACTCTTGTCCACAATGGTGGATGAGATCATGGTGGAGTTCTCCATGCTACCCTCGGCCAAAGGCATCGGGATCTTTGTGAAGGCCAAGTATGGAGATGTTTCCGTGGAGAAACAACGCTCAATGATACTAAGGTTTGAGAACTATGGTAAGCGAGCAGATCACACCATGAGTGCCCACCTTCGTGAGATGTCACGAATGATTCATCAGCTTAAACAAGCTGGGCACGACCTCACCGACGAGCAGCAGTGCAAGCAATAATAAGGTCCTTACGATGAGGAGTGGCGGTTGATGAATGTCAACTTACGCCACAACCCTCAGATTAAGACCTTTGATGACATCGCCCGTCACCTTTTACTTGAGGCTGAAGTAATGGCTCTCAAGGACCACTCCAAGGCATATGTTGCCAATACCTCCGATAACAACGGGGTAAAAAGAAGAAGTGGTTCAAGGGTGGGAAAAGGGCGGCTTCAAAGGCAAGGGTAAGGGAAAGGGAAAAGGAAGCGGGCCGGAAAGAAGAAAAGGGGCGTTTGAAGCTCAAGTGCTTCAATTTGTGGCAAGAAAGGACACTTTGCAAAAGATTGCAAAAGTGCACCTAAGGTACATTTTGAACCTTCTACTTCAATAGCACATGTGACGTCATGTACTATGCTAGCGAAAGCAATTCTTTGTGGATTGTAGACTCGGGAGCAACAGACCACATAGCTCGGGACAAGTCTTGGTTTGTGGCGTACCGCAAGCTCCCAAGAGGTGTGAATCACGTCTCGGTGGGTAATGATGCAAAATTAGAAGTAGTTGGAATATGAAACTGTAAGGTTCACATGAGTAATATATATTTGTATCTTGTGGACACATTATATGTACCTAATATTTGTAGAAATTTAATTTCTATTTACGCCATGTTGAAGTACAATTATTGCTTTCATTTATTTAATGATAGTGTAACTATATTAAAGGATAATCAAGTTCTCTCTAAATGCTTAGTTAATAATGGTCTGTATTAGTTAAGGCCCTATGGCCATTCTTTTGCAACTCCTATTTGCCTCGTGTCTTAAGTCATAGATCAAAATCATGGCATGAGCGGTTGGGACATATAGGACAAGATAGGATGAATAAGTTAGCCAAAAGTGGCTTGCTTGAATCCTTGACCAAGGTTGTCCTGCCAACTTGTCAACCTTGCTTAGAAGGCAAGGCAACGAGAAAGCCCTTTGGGAGGGCAACTAGGAGAACCGAGGCACTAAGTTTAGTCCATTCTGATCTTTGTGGACCTATGAGAATTGAATCCAGAAATGGGTTCAAGTACTTCATCACTTTTGCGATGACTGTACACGATTCACCCACGTCTTCTTACTCAAAACCAAGGCGAGAGGCCTTAGCATATTTTCAGAAATATGTACACTTGGTTGAGAACCAAGTAGATAAGAAAGTGAAGTCCTTAAGGACTGACAGAGGTGGTGAGTACGGTTCACTTGCATTCAAGGCCTTTTGTGAGTCAAAAGGCATTGCTAGAAAGTTCACCCTTTCTTGGACACCCAGCAAAATGGTGTGTCGAAAGAAAGAACCGAACTTTGATGGACATGGTACGTTCCATGATGGCTAAAGCCAACCTGGATGTGACCTATTGGAGTGATGCGCTGCTATGTGCGGTGCACATTCTCAATAGGGTACCTACCAAGGACATCGACTCCTCTCCATATGAGTTATGGATGAAGAGGACCCCGAACTTAAGCTACTTGCGGCCTTGGGGTTGCTTAGCTTACGTACATAATCCCGACCATCCGTTGGGAAAATTGGGACCAAGAGGAAAGAAGTGTGCTTTTCTCGGATATTGTACGGAATCCAAGGGCTATGTGTTCTTGGATCTCGGTTTAAAGAAGGGTTTGGTGTTTGATGCAAGAAACGCCAAGTTTGTGAAACGGAGTTTCCAAAAGTTAGCGAAAGTGATGATTTAGCCTCAATAGGCCCGATCCTAGAAGAAGGTCAACCGGGCACTTCACAAGTGCCGGTTACAAGGCTGTACCTACTCGGAGGAGTACCTCAAGCTGGAACAAGTGAGGCTTTCCAGAATGAGCCCATACACATGGACTCGAATGAGCAGGATCCACAGGCGGGGATCTGTTCAAGAGGAGTTGAGGTACTTCAAGAGCCAACACCTCCACCCCGGTTGAGAAGATCAACTCGGGAGTCCAAAGCACCTAAAGGTGGGGACTATCGGAAGGTGAGACATACTTGGTCTCGTGCGAGATCGATGAGCCAAGTAATGTCAAAGAAGCTCTTGAAGGGGCACGAGAAAGAAGAGTGGCTAAAGGCAATGAATGATGAGTTGCATTCAATGCATGAAAATGAGGTATGGGAATTGTCTGATCTTCCTCGTGGCAGCGATCGGCAATAAGTGGGTTCTTAAAATAAAGAAGAACTCGATGGGAGTATCGAAAGGTACAAGGCCGGTTGGTGGCCAAAGGCTTTACACAGAAGGAAGGTGTTGATTTCGAAGACACTTTCTCTCCTATTGTAAAGTTTAATTCCATCAGATTGCTACTTGCGATAATGGCAAACTTGGACCTTGAGTTGTATCAGATGGATGTGACCATCGCCTTCCTCAACGGTGAGTTGAGTGAAGAGATCTACATGAAACAACCCGAAGGGTTTGTACAAGTAGGTCAAGAAGACAAGGTATGTAGACTAAAGAAGTCTATATATGGTCTCAAACAAGCTTCAAGACAGTGGTACTTGAAGTTTCATCATGCAGTCACAAGCTATGGTTTTGTGATGATGCATGAAGACCATTGTGTGTACTTGTTCTTCAAAGAGTCCAGTTTTGCCATTATGACATTATATGTCGATGACATTTTAATTGCAAGTAGTAGCTTGGAGTTGTTGCTCGCCATCAAAGGATGGTTGTCCTCCACCTTCAAAATGAAGGACCTGGGGGAAGCTTCTTATATCCTAGGTGTTAAGATACATCGGGACAGAAAGAAGCATATGTTAGGACTTTCACAAGAGCTTTATATAGATAAAGTTCTTGAGAGGTTTAACTTGACCAACTCTAAGCCAATGAACACCCCACTTGCATATGGTTGCAAAATTGGAGAGGACTTATGTCCTAAGACTCCAAAAGACAAGGAAGAAATGACTAAGATACCTTACCTTAGTGCCATTGGTAGCCTTATGTACGCCATGATTTGTACACGGCCAGACATAAGTCAAGCGGTCGGTTTACTTGCTAGATATTCTTGAACCACGGCATGGAGCATTGGAAGAATGTCAAGAGGATCCTTAGATACCTTAAAGGTACTAAGGATTATTGGCTATGTTATCAAGGAAAAACCCTTGGTTTACACGGCTATTCGATGCCGATTGGGAGGAGATAGAGATTCTAGCAAATCTACAAGTGGTTATATTTTCTTGCTAAATGGGCGCTACTACTTGGTGTAGTAAGAAACAAACTTATGCAGCCTTATCAACCATGGAGGCAGAATTCGTTGCTTGTGCCTCGGCTGTCCAGGAAGCCCTGTGGCTTGGATATTTTCTTAAAAACTTGGAGTCGATGGTCAAAATAAGTAAGCCCAATACTATCTACAGAGATAGTATGGCAGCTATGGCCTACACCAAGGACCCCAAGTATCATGGAAAAACCAAACACATTAGCATGAAATATAATTTCGTTCGAGATGCAGTTGAAGAAGGTGAAGTCAAAATTGAATACATCTCAACAGACCTTATGGTGGCAGATCCTCTCACTAAGCCATTGCCACCCATTGTGTTTGCTCGTCATGTCCGAGCAATGGGTCTTAGGAGATTGTAAATATACTAATTGTTGTATGACTTTCACCACTTTGGTGTCACACATGTATATATGTATAATGATGATCAATAAAGTAA
This sequence comes from Stellera chamaejasme, assembly GCA_024586325.1. Lineage (NCBI taxonomy): Eukaryota > Viridiplantae > Streptophyta > Magnoliopsida > Malvales > Thymelaeaceae > Stellera > Stellera chamaejasme. The sequence goes on along the minus strand of CM044985.1, from coordinate 10,819,967 downwards.
TTATTTGATGTCATTTACTTAGTTCCATTAATAACACACAATGAATAAATGAACATGTCCACCATAGGCATTGAGAATGACTTTCTCACACCAAGTCATTCGCCCTTGATCTTAAGTAGACCAAGGATGAGACTACCAAAGACTCAAATAGGGTGTTGTTTCTTCAGAAACATGTGACATACAATGTTACTCTATTGAGTGGGAGTCATGTTACAACACATGACACTTTGGTATACTTTTATGTCGCCTTGATCTGAATAATCAAGATGAGGTGCTCTGCACTGATTTTGTATGACACTGATACATTCTAGCCTATGTGTGAGTGTAAGCTAGGGCTTGCACAGAAATTTCATGGCTTGTGACATGTCCTCCTTTTATATGTTAGAAGGAGCACACTCTGAGGTGTTTTAAGAGGGAGAAATGACACACCCCTCATTCTAAGTGATATCACTCCAAGTGGGAGTGGTGTTTGTAAAACACCCTAAGAAGTGTTAATAGAATCTTTGTAAGTATGTTGCAAAGATCCTATGACCATGAAATTCGACCAAAAGAAGAATTTAAGCAAGTTGTCTCTAACCTTGCGTAGTGTGAGAATTCTTCGATTGGACCCTTAATCACTTTAACTCGCTGTTAATGATTCACATTGACAAAGTTACTTTGATTGGTTGTCGAAGGTCGCAGATGAATGCGGTTGGAGTATCCTCCTTTTGGGTAACTAAATCTATATGGATCATTAAGCAGGTAGAGTGTAAAGGAAAGACAAGTGAAACTTGGTACATGAGTCCTAAATTCAACCTTTGAGCTCACATGTTGCATTGGTACAACATGATAAGGTCTGAATTGGGGATAATACGAATTAAAGAGTACTCGACACTTAACACAGTCATCATTTAAATGAAAGAGACTGATCGTGGTTAAGAATATGTATCATATGTCTTGGGGTTCTAAAGGCACTACTTGAAGTAGTTCAAGTAAAGCTTGAAGATGTTCAAGCATGTCTTGTTAAGTTCAAGAAAATTTGAATAACACACAAACACTTGAAGTGTTCAAGTGAGTTTGAGAGGACAATCTTCCATTTGAGAGTCTAACAACCTCAATGGAAGAGTGCAGTGTGGATGCCTTAAGGTCGCACTCACAACTCCTTTTATATAGTTTGCCAAAGTGTTTGTTTTAGTATGAGGAAGTGTTTTATTCGAGTGGGAGCTTGTGCTCAAAGATCATCATTGGTGCGAGTGGGAGTTTGTTGGAATTCTTGCGCACCAAGATGACCTGGGCTAGCTAATGGTAGCTAAGCACAGCTAAACTCAGCTCAATCTGAGTGTTTGAGCTAGAGAGATGTGTATCTGCTCTTAGTGAGCTGATATGAGCTCAAGGAGCTCAATGGATGATTTAATATGTCTTGGACTAGCTCTATGTGAGCTCGGTACAAATGTGTCTAGGCACCTTTTGGCGAAGAGACGTGTCTCTTGGCGGAAAGGTGCGTAAATTGGTGAAAAGGTGTCGGAGAGGGCCAAGCACACCTTCGGCTTAGGCCGAAGGGTGCGTAGCACCCTTGGGTGCCGAAAGGGCACCCTAAGGGGGGCCTCACACCCATTCGGCCATAGGCAAGGGGTGTGAGTGCCCCTTCGCCCTAGGTGCCTCTAGGCAGGGTGCACCCCATGCCTTGCACCATTCGGCCAAAGGGACATGTCTCATGTCCCATGGCCGAATGGGCAAGGGCATGGGTCACCTCCTTGCCTCTTCACCATATTTTGGATAATTAATTAATTAGTTAATTAATTTCCTATTAGACACAATTATTTATTTATTCCTTTTCTAATTAATTAGTTAATTGAAAAGGCAAAGGCATGAGACATGTCTCATGGACCAAGGGGCATTGGTTGCAGCCCTTGGTCCTAGGGACATGTTATTTCGCAAATGAAAGGGCATTGTGCCCTCTCATTGGCAGCCCATCCTCCTCTATAAATAGAGGGAGGATGCGCCATTTCTAATCATCCCACAACCAGCATTGGTTCTCTCTTCTCTCCTCATACTTCCTCTTCCAAGCTAGAAGGCATTCTAGGAGCATTGTGAGTGGAACTCACTTTGGAGACAAATCCTCTCCAATCCGCCCTTAAGGTGTTCCCCGAGCCGAGTCTTCTACATCAACAAGGAGCAAGAATCTCTAAGATTCTTAAGCTGCGTCCGAAAAGAAAGGTACACATACTCTTAATCCTTTCTTCGGTATTATGAATGCGAACATGAGAAGCATGTTAAAGTAATCTGCGATCCTAAAATCAACAACTCTAACCCACAGGCCACTTAAAAGTTTCGATCACACCAATGATTTTACATGATCACAATTAAAAAATGACCCGGGATCATGATATTATGCGCAACAATCACAAAGTCACAATAAGGTGCATATTCGCACCATTTCACATTTCTGCACAAAACCTCACACTTCACACATTTCATTCACACAACATAATTTCAACGCAGATCAATCACAAACTCCTGCCCAACACAATTTTTGCACACATTTACACAACACTATGACTTCCTGTACAAACATATCACTGCACGTACTCACATTCCAACACTGAAGATCAGCACACATCTTGTGCCATCAACACATATGCTCACAATATTTCTGCACAAAACTCACAGAACTTCCAGCACATATATACACAGAGTTTCTAGCATAAACCTCAGATATTGTTGGAATTCTTGCGCACCAAGATGACCTGGGCTAGCTAAAGTAGCTAAGAACAGCTCAACTCAGATCAATCTGAGTGTTTGAGCTAGAGAGATTTGTATCTGCTCTTAGTGTGCTGATATGAGCTCAATGAGCTCAATGGATTATTTAATTTGTCTTGGACTAGCTCTATGTGATCTCGGTTCAAATGTGTCTAGGCACCATTTGTCGAAGAGACGTGTCTCTTGGCGGAAAGGTGCCTAAATTGGTGAAAAGGTGTCTAAGAGGGCCAAGCAAACCTTCGGCTTAGGCCGAAGGGTGCGTAGCACCCCAGGTGCCGAAAGGGCACCCTAAGGGGCCTTGCACCCATTCGGCCCTAGGCCTAGGGGTGTGAGTGCACCTTCGCCCTAGGTGCCTATAGGTAAGGGGGTGCACCCCATGCCTTGCACCATTCGGGCAAAGGGACATGTATCTTGTCCCATGGACGAATGGGCTATGGGCATGGGTCACCTCCCTTGCCTCTTCACCATATTTGGATAATTAATTAATTAGTTAATTAATTTCCTATTAGACATAATTATTTATTTATTCCTTTTCTAATTAATTAGTTAATTGATTAGGCAAAAGGCATGAGACATGTCTCATGGACCAAGTGGAATTGGTTGCAGTCCTTGGTCCTAGGTAGATGTTACTTCGCAAATGAGGAGGCATTGTGCCCTCTCATTGGCAGCCCATCCTCCTCTATAAATAGAGGGAGGGTGGCGCCATTTCTATCATCCCTCAACCAGCATTGGTTCTCTCTTCTCTCTACATACTTCCTCTTCCGAATTAGTTGGCATTCTAGGAGCATTGTGAGTGGAACTCACCTTGGAGACAAATCATCTTCAAGCCGCCCTTAAGGTGTTCCCAAGCCGAGTCTTCTTCATCAACAAGGAGCAAGAATCTCTAAGATTCTTAAGCTGCGTCCAGAAGCAAGGTTCATACTCTTAATCCTTTCTTCGGTATTATTAAATATGAACATGAGAAGCATGTTAAAGATGATCCTAAAATTAACAAATGGTATCAGAGCTTTCGGTTCTCTTTGTGATACATGCTTAGATGTTCGTATTTCTTTATATGTGTTGTATAAAGTATGATACATGTTGGTTGAATCCGAAATAACATGTATGAATGTATGATTGTATGTAATCGGACTAATCATGTATACATGTAAAATTCGGCTGTAACATGCAAGTTTATATGGAAAAGGAGGCATGAATGTTATATGTGTTTTGAATCATGCTTGAATATTGTATGATGGATGTATAGCATGTTGACTTGCCTATTTGTTCCATGAATGATAACGGATGTATAACATGTATACATATGAACCTAAAGAAGATGTGTGCCAAAGTTCTATATCACATTATACCTTGAGGAAATTGCCGGAATGTGCTCTGTCTAGGAGGTGGGTTTTAAGTAGGACCGTCTGTGACCCTCCATCTTTCTGGGAGCGCTCTCTTGTGGTTCCTAAGGACCATGTGTGACATAGACTTGGCATGCATGTGACATTTATTCTTTACCTAATTTAAGAATTTCAGCCCCTTGATAGTCTTAATCTTGGTTTTGTACCACTATGATGGACTTGAGGGAATTGAAGCTTAAATTAAGTGAGGGAACATACATCTATTGAAACAAGAGATTCTACCTTAAGATACTACGTGGAAGTTGCAATGTTTACCGCGGCCTATTGCGCGGTAAACGGCGCGGTAAATGACGTTTACGCGCCGTTTACCATGATAGGCCCATCGTTTTACCGCGGCCTCCGTGGCGGTAACGCCGCTGTAAATGTTGCTTACCCGCGGCCTCCGCCGCGTAACGCCGCAAATGTTGCAACTTCTACGTAGTGATAGCTCAAGTACTTGTACGGTGAACTTGAAGGACTTGAAACTTGATTCAATTGATGAGACACTTCATTAAACTAAGGTCTCTAGGGACCTGTCAAGCTAATATAATGCTGTCTAAGGAAGTGGTACTTAAGTGAGACCATTTGTGACTCCACCAATATTCCTGGGCATTGTATTAAGGAGACTTATGGGTGATGAGACGAGGTTTAAATGAAGTGCTATGGTTGTTACGATCACGCATGAGTGCGTGATTAGGGCCTTCTTGGAAGGTCAAAGCGTATGTATGCTTGGTTGATTCTTGATTGATTGCTAGGCTTATTAAGGATATGTTCATGAAATGGCAAAGTTATACTTAGATGTTTCTAATCGGATGCTAAATTCATACATTTTGCTTCGTCTGAATATAATTTGAGTTACTTCGTGAACATATTGCTTGAATAAGTCTAATTGTGTGAATTAGAACTGATACATGTGAATTGCATATTTGTAGATGGCTACTAAGAACATAGTAGCGAGTTGAACCGTGACCTCAAATTGGATGGTGAAAACTATCTAATTTGGCGTGAAGGTCAAGTTCATCTTAATCGAGCAAGAGACACTTGAGGTGCTCGGCCGAGGTCAACCCCGGAGGAAGGGGAAATAGGGTGGCTTATGAAGCCTACCTTAAAAAGAACTCTATGTGTAGAGTCACATTCTTGTCCACAATGGTGGATGAGATCATGGTGGAGTTCTCCATGCTCCCTCGGCCAAAGGCATCCGGGATCTTTGTGAAGGCCAAGTATGGAGATGTTTCCGTGGAGAAACAACGCTCAATTATACTAAGGTTTGAAAACTATGGTAAATGAGCGGATCACACCATGAGTGCCCACCTTCGTGAGATGTCACGAATGATTCATCAGCTTAAACAAGCTGGGCACGACCTCACCGACGAGCGGCAGTGCAAGCAATAATAAGGTCCTTACGATGAGGAGTGGCGGTTGATGAAGGTCAACTTACGCCACAACCCTCGATTAAGACCTTTGATGACATCGCCCGTCACCTTTACTTGAGGCTGAAGTAATGGCTCTCAAGGACCACTCCAAGGCATATGTTGCCAATACCTCCGATAACAACGGGGTAAAAGAAGAAGTGGTTTAAGGGTGGGAAAAGGGCGGCTTCAAAGGCAAGGGTAAGGGAAAGGCAAAGGAAACGGCCCCGGAAAGAAGAAAAGGGACTTTTCGAAGCTAAATTGCTTCAACTGTGGCAAGAAAGGACACTTTGAAAAAGATTGCAAAAGTGCACCTAAGGTACATTTTGAACCCTCTACTTCAATAGCACATGTGACGTCATGTACTATGCTAATCGAAAGCAATTCTTTGTGGATTGTAGACTCGGGAGCAACAGACCACATAGCTCGGGATAAGTCTGGTTTGTGGCATACCGCAAGCTCTCAAGAGGTGTGAAGCACGTCTCGGTGGGAAATGATGAAAGTTGGAAGTAGTTGGAATAGGAAACTGTAAGGTTCACTTGTGTAATAGATATTTTTATCTTGTGGACACATTATATGTAACTGATATTTGTATAAATATAATTTCTATTTCTGCCAAGTAGAAGTACAATTATTGCTTTCAATTCTTTAATGATAGTGTAACTATATTAAAGGATAATCAAGTTCTCAAAAAATTCTTCTTTAATAATGGAATGTATGAGTTAAGGCACGATGGCAATCATTTTGTAACTCATATTAGCCACGTGAATAAAGTCATAGATCAAAATCATGGCATGAGCAGTTTGGGACATATAGGACAAGATAGGATGAATAAGTTAGCCAAAAGTGGCTTGCTTGAATCCTTGACCAAGGTTGTCCTACCAACTTGTCAACCTTGCTTAGAAGGCAAGGCAACGAGAAAGCCCTTTGGGAGGGCAACTAGGAGAACCGAGGCACTAAGTTTAGTCCATTCTGATCTTTGTGGACCTATGAGAATTGAATCCAGAAATGGGTTCAAGTACTTCATCACTTTTACTGATGACTGTACACGATTTACCCACGTCTTCTTACTCAAAAACAAGGCAAAGGCCTTAGCATATTTTGAGAAATATGTACACTTGGTTGAGAACCAAGTAGATAAGAAGGTGAAGTCCTTAAGGACCGACAGAGGTGGTGAGTACAGTTCGCTTGCATTCAAGGCCTTTTGTGAGTCAAAAGGCATTGCTAGAGAGTTCACCCTTTCTTGGACACCCCAGCAAAATGGTGTGTCCGAAAGAAAGAACCGAACTCTGATGGACATGGTACGTTCCATGATGGCTAAAGCCAACCTGGACGTGACTTATTGGAGTGATGCGCTGCTATGTGCGGTGCACATTCTCAATAGGGTACCTACCAAGGACATCGACTCTTCTCCATATGAGTTATGGATGAAGAGGACCCCGAACTTAAGCTACTTGCGGCCTTGGGGTTGCTTAGCTTACGTACATGTTCCCGACCATCCGTTGGGAAAATTGGGACCAAGAGGAAAGAAGTGTGCTTTTCTCGGGTATTGTACGGAATCTAAGGGCTATGTGTTCTTGGATCTCAGTTTAAAGAAGGGTTTGGTGTTTGATGCAAGAAACGCCAAGTTTGTGGAAACGGAGTTTCCAAAAGTTAGCGAAAGTGATGATTTAGCCTCAATAGCCCGATCCTAGAAGAAGGTCAACCGGGCACTTCACAAGTGCCGGTTACAAGGACTGTACCTACTCCAGAGGAGTACCTCAACTGGAACAAGCTGAGGCTTCCCGGAATGAGCCCATAAACATGGACTCAAATGAGCAGAATCCTGGCGAGGGATCTGTTCAAGAGGGAGTTGAGGTACTTCAAGAGCCAACACCTCCACCCCGGTTGAGAAGATCAACTCGGGAGTCCAAAGCACCTAAAAGGTGGGGACTATCGGAAGGTGAGACATACTTGGTCTCGTGCGAGATCGATGAGCCAAGTAATGTCAAAGAAGCTCTTGAAGGGGCACGAGAAAGAAGAGTGGCTAAAGGCAATGAATGATGAGTTGCATTCAATGCATGAAAATGAGGTATGGGAATTGTCAGATCTTCCTCGTGGCGAAAAGCGATCGGCAATAAGTGGGTTCTTAAAATAAAGAAGAACTCGATGGAAGTATCGAAAGGTACAAGGCCGGTTGGTGGCCAAAGGCTTTACACGAAGGAAGGTGTTGATTTTAAAGACACTTTCTCTCCTGTTGTAAAGTTTAATTCCATCAGATTGCTACTTGCGATAGTGGCAAACTTGGACCTTGAGTTGCATCAGATGGATGTGACCACAGCCTTCCTCAACGGTGAGTTGAGTGAAGAGATCTACATGAAACAACCCGAAGGGTTTGTACAAGTAGGTCAAGAAGACAAGGTATGTAGACTAAAGAAGTCTATATATGGTCTCAAACAAGCTTCAAGACAATGGTACTTGAAGTTTCATCATGCAGTCACAAGCTATGGCTTTGTGATGATGCATGAGGACCACTGTGTGTACTTGTTCTTCAAAGAGTCCAGTTTTTCCATTATGACATTATATGTCGATGACATTTTAATTGCAAGTAGTAGCTTGGAGTTGCTGCTCGCCATCAAAGGATGGTTGTCCTCCACCTTCAAAATGAAGGACCTGGGGGAAGCTTCTTATATCCTAGGTGTTAAGATACATCGGAATGAGAAAGAAGCATATGTTAGGCCTTTCACAAGAGCTTTATATCGATAAAGTTCTTGAGAGGTTTAACTTGACCAACTCTAAGCCAATGAACACCCCACTTGCATATGGTTGCAAAATTGGAGAGGACTTATGTCCTAAGACTCCAAAAGAGAAGGAAGAAATGACTAAGATACCTTACCTTAGTGCCATTGGTAGCCTTATGTACGTCATGATTACTTGCTAGATATTCTTGCTAGATATTCTTCGAACCCTGGAATGGAGCATTGGAAGAATGTCAAAAGGATCCTTAGATACCTTAAAGGTACTAAGGATTATTGGCTATGTTATCAAGGAAAAACCCTTGGTTTACACGACTATTCCGATGCCGATTGGGGAGGAGATAGAGATTCTAGCAAATCTACAAGTGGTTATATTTTCTTACTAAATGGGGGCGCTACTACTTGGTGTAGTAAGAAACAAACTTGTACAGCCTTATCAACCATGGAGGCAGAATTCGTTTCTTGTGCCTCGGCTGTCCAGGATGTCACAGCCACCCCGCCCGGTTGCGGAGGCGGAGCCGGCCGCGACGTCGAGAACCGGAACCTACGGCGGAAAGCGCGGCAACGGAGCATCGAGCTCAAATAACAAACAGCCAAGTGGCAACTAGCAACCTAGATACTCAATCAAGGCAAGCATACTAGTAAATCCAATTTCTACCAAACATGCAGTTCATGGTGTCAAACATCAATCATCGCCACAACACAGAAACACCAAAACCATAATATAACAACAACTCCAAAGTAGGCAAGTCGGGGCTCCGCCCTCGACTCAGAAGACAACGAAGTCAGATATACATATATACCAAATTTCCATCACACAATTTCAAGATCGATAAACATGCATGCAACTACGGCTCTGAGCCATCAAACTAAAACCTAGATGTACCTAAGTACGGAATCGGAAACCTTCTCGCTCAGGAGATTTTCCGCACACTATCTGCTGCTGCGAAACACAGAATAACGAAAGCACCGCGGACCTCTATTCCGCCGGTTGCTTTTCACCAACTGAAAGGTGGTAAACATATGAAAGGGTGAGTCCTCGAAAGGACCCGATGAAGTGAGGTAAATGTAGTTTGCCCAATGGCAACAATCGAACTCGCAAAACAGAATAACACAAGCATATACATATACATATGAACATAAAACATAAGGTGAGCCGGAATCCAATCATATGCGGTCCAACCGCCAGAACGACCCGAAACGACAGCCCTCTCGCAGAGGTCAGAATATACAGAACAGAACAGAACAGAAAGCACGGTACCGGCTGGGGTCGCGATCCCCAAACTGTCGTAGGGTCACAGAAGTATACCGGCACCCCAAGTGCGGATATACGCAGAATGTCGGCACCCCTCCAGTGCGGACACAGAACAGAAGTATCGGCACTCCCGGTGCGGATACGCAGAACAGATCCAAGGAGCACCCGTGGCCTCTCTGACCATCCGGGTCTCGTCACAGAACAGAACATATAATAATAGTGCATAAATACAAACAGAAGTATCATCACCTGATATACATATACAGAACGGAATAGGAACCCGAGGCCTCCAAGGCCATCCGGGCTTCGAAACAGAACAAACATACATTTTACCATTTGACGGGTCTCGGGATCACCGAACCACCGCCCTCACCTGGATCCCGCCTCAACTAAACCCGATACACATCATATAACTCCCAGAATGTATAACGAGAGAAGTTGAGCCCTTACCTCAGAAACACTGCCCCGCAGCACAAAACCCGGAAATCCCGGCTCCCGAAAAGTCGCAACTTGCATTTTATGGTCCCACGCTACTCCACCCACACATAATTAAGATGAACAACCACAAACCAATCAAAACACGTCAAAATACACACTTAGAAACCAAACCCGCACAAACCCGCACTTTCGCAAAAATCCACGAAGCTCGGTTTCCACGAACCGAGCCTCGAACATTGTTATTCATACACCCACAAACACCTTCCAACCTTTAAACCCACATTCCGGACACTTTCATCCTTAATCTCGCATAAAGGTAACTTTCCGTTTATTATCCGAAACCAACATATCAAACACCATACCGCACCTAAATTCAACCCCGATACCAATTTACCATCCAATTCATTCAAAACACAACACCAACATAGAGAAAGTTTCCATGGAACAATTCGGCCCTTAACCACTTTTCCACCAAATTCCCAATTCAATCCATTCAAGCTTCCAATTAATCATACTAATCACCAATTACACTTCTTAAGCTTGATTACTATCCAATTTCACCCAAATCACCCAAAATTCAACATAAACCCTAATTCACTATTCACTCAAATTGGGGCTTTTCTACTCAATCAATTTCCCTCCAAATTGAAACCATAGAAAGCCTTAGAATCATGCTAGGAACAACATATCCAAAGCATGATTCAAGAATCCAACAAAACATCAACTTTAGAATTCCATCAAATTTTCACCAAATTATGTTTCCATCTTCCATGATATTTTTCCAAAATCTAAACATAGATTCTTACTCTTCTCCACACCAAGAACAACATACTGAAAGATGGGAGGAAGAGGATCACTCAAACATGTAGACAAGAGTAAACCCTTCCAAGTATCATGGAAAAACCAAACACATTAGAATGAAATATAATTTCGTTCGAGATGTAGTTGAAGATGGTGAAGTCAAAATTGAATACATCTCAACAGACCTTATGGTGGCAGATCCTCTCACTAAGCCATTTCCACCCATTGTGTTTGCTCGTCATGTTCAAGCAATAGGTCTTAGGAGATTGTAAATATGCTAAGTGTTGTATGACTTTCACCAATTTGGTGTCACACATGTATATATGTATAATGATGATCAATAAAGTCATTATTTGATGTCATTTACTTGGTTCCATTAATAACACACAATGAACAAATGAACATGTCCACCATAGGCATTGAGAATGACTTTCTCACACCAAGTCATTCGCCCTTGATCTTAAGTAGACCAAGGATGAGACTACCAAAGGATCAATAGTGTGTTGTTTCTTCAAGAAACATGTGACATGCAATGTTACTCTATTGAGTGGGAGTCATGTTACAACACATGACACTTTGGTATACTTTTATGTCGCCTTGATTTGAATAATCAAGATGAGGTGCTCTGCAATGATTTTGTATGACACCGATACATTCTAGCCTATGTGTGAGTGTAAGCTCGGGCTTGCACAGAAATTTCATGGCTTGTGACATGTCCTCCTTTTATATGTTAGAAGGAGCACACACTGAGGTGTTTTAAGACGGAGAAATGACACACCCCTCATTTTAAGTGATATCACTCTGAGTGGGAGTGGTGTATGTAAAACACCCTAAGAAGTGTTATTAGAATCCTTGTAAGTATGTTACAAAGATCCTATGTCCATGAAATTCGACCAAAAGAAGAATTTAAGCAAATTGTCTCTAACCTTGCGTAGTGTGAGAATTCTTCGATTGGACCCTTAATCACTTTAACTCGCTGTTAATGATTCACATTGACAAAGTTACTTTGCTGGAGTATCCTCCTTTTCGGTAACTAATTCTATATGGATCATTAAGCGGTAGAAAATGAAAGAGACTGACTGTGGTTAAGAATACGTATCATATGTCTTGGGGTTCTAAAGGCACTACTTGAAGTAGTTCAAGTAAAGCTTGAAGATGTTCAAGCATGTCTTGTTAAGTTCAAGGAAATTTGAATAACACACAGACACTTGAAGTGTTCAAGTGAGTTTGAGAGGACAATCTTCCATTTGAGAGTCTAACAACCTCAATGGAAGAGGTACGTGTGGATGCCTTAAGGTCGCACTTACAACTCCTTTTATGTAGTTTGTCAAAGTTTTTGGTTTTGTATGCGGAAGTGTTTTATTCGAGTGGGAGCTTGTGCTCGTGGGTCATCATTGGTGCGAGTGGGAGTTTGTTGGAATTCTTGCGCACCAAGATGACCTGGGCTAGCTAAAGTAGCTAAGCACAGCTCAACTCAGCTCAATCTGAGTGTTTGAGCTAGAGAGATGTGTATCTGCTCTTAGTGAGCTGATATGAGCTCAAGGAGCTCAATGGATGATTTAATATGTCTTGGACTAGCTCTATGTGAGCTTGGTACAAATGTGTCTAGGCACCTTTTGGCGAAGAGATGTGTCTCTTGGCGGAAAGGTGCGTAAATTGGTGAAAAAGTGTCGAAGAGGGCCAAGCACACCTTCGGCTTAGGCCGAATGGTGCGTAGCACCCCGGGTGCCGAAAGGGCACCCTAAGGGGGCCTTGCACCCATTCGGCCATAGGCCTAGGGGTGTGAGTGCCCCTTCGCCCTAGGTGCCTTTAGGCAGGGTGCATCCCATGCCTTGCATCATTCGGCCAAAGAGACATGTCTCATGTCCCATGGCCGAATGGGCAAGGGGCATGGGTCACCTCCCTTGCCTCTTCACCATATTTGGATAATTAATTAATTAGTTAATTAATTTCCTATTAGACATAATTATTTATTTATTCCTTTTCTAATTAATTAGTTAATTGAAAAGGCAAAAGGCATGAGACATGTCTCATGGACCAAGGGGCATTGGTTACAGCCCTTGGCCCTAGAGACATGTTACTTCGCAAATGAGGAGGCATTGTGCCCTCTCATTGGCAGCCCATCCTCCTCTATAAATAGAGGGAGGGTGGCGCCATTTCTATCATCCCTCAACCAGCATTGGTTCTCTCTTCTCTCTACATACTTCCTCTTTCGAATTAGTTGGCATTCTAGGAGCATTGTGAGTGGAACTCACCTTGGAGACAAATCATCTTCAAGCCGCCCTTAAGGTGTTCCCCAAGCCGAGTCTTCTTCATCAACAAGGAGTAAGAATCTCTAAGATTCTTAAGTCGTGTCCGAAGCAAGGTTCATACTCTTAAACCTTTCTTCGGTATTATTAAATGCGAACATGAGAAGCATGTTAAAGACGATTCTAAAATTAATGAGATATGATACTACTAAAAGTATGCATGTCATTTACAATATATAGAGCCAGAAATATTCAATTGGAATACATACGTGACGTGCGAGGGGGCGACGCTCCAAGGTCCAACCACAATCCTCGACGTAACAGATGCTGCTGCTGCTACACACATAAGAAAGTTTAACCGTGAGTAACCTTTGGTGCTTATTTATATAATCCAAATTCAAATCTGAACACTTATACACACAGTTCCAAACTAAACCCATAACACTGAAATCTGAATATACTAAGCCAATTTTCCAGAATTCATTAATCACACTCACGAAACTCTATCCAAACATACAAAATCACACATGTAACACAAACCGAGCCAAATTATCAAAATGCCCTTGGCATGCCGATTCACACACAACACACACACATGACTGAACTTGCAGAATCACACATACACATACACTAGCCGAAATCCCAGAACACAAAACACATACACTTGACTGACAATTGATCATGCGGAATCACACACACTGCACACTAGCCAAAATTCCAGGACCAAATTCACACACATTCACAATATAAATTTGATCAGACGGAATCACACACAATACGGATCTTACCCCTTATCCCACACACACAATCACACAACACACTGATCAAAATGTACAATTAGTACCTGAAATATCACAACACAAAAGCTAACCCCAGATTTTACTCGGTGGGTTGCTTGTCAGCACTTTTTCCTGAAATAGGGGAAATAAGGGGGTAAGTTCTCGAAAGAACTTATTAATGGCGCAGGTATAAGCATGGTATCACTATCACAACACTGAACCTGCATCCAAAGAAAACACAAATATACATATACACACACACACACACACACACATATATATAATGCAAACACATGCTCAACCAATGCAATTTCAATAAAAATGCAATGCAATTCAATCAATAATGCAGAATGAAGTTAGACACTTGACGGTCTTCCCGGCATTTCGCCGGGGCACACACTTATCACACACTATATAATGGCCAGCTCGGGGTCGCGATCCCCACCGTCATATCACTTACACCACGAAGGATTATCACACACTTAGCACCATTAGGTGCGATAAAAGCTCTCACTCACCGATAACACCATCGTAGGTGTATCGAAATCCCACTACTGCACAAACCGATGCTTATACCATGAGACTAGGTTTGGCGTCACCGCCACTCCTCGGACCAAACCTAGCGTCAATACACATTCTAGAAAGCATGCTGAATAATGCTACGCCGTAACATACACTCGAACCCTTACCTCACACCGGAGTCCGAACCGAATTCCCGATCGACGGTCCTAGTAGAAATTTTGACAGAGTTTCAACTGAATTTCTGATTACTCCTTGTTCACAATCAATCCACGAATCTGAGAATATATGTTCGAATTCACATAATCAGCCAATATCATTGGCGCCAAAACTGAGGCTCGGGCCGAAAAACGGCTTTCACACCGAGCCTTTTCAGACAAAACCAAATAGCACAAAAAACTCATCTCTTCACTCTGATCACAAATATACCTTTACCTTTCACTGAAACTGAAGATGGGTTTTTGCAGAGATCAAACGAATTTCGATAGCGTTTCTAGAAGGTTTCGATTACACCCTTGTTACAAAACATGCACAAGAAGGTGCAAGGAATGTTTAGAAACCAAGAAATCAAGTAGATCTTGTGGTTCCATAATCACTTCCAAACTTCAGCAGCTCACGGTTCCTAAACCGAGCTGAATTCACAAAATCTAACCTTAGATTATTTACTTACGCATCACAAGGATCAGTTTGATAACCTTACCTCGAAGCTTCTTCGAGTATTTGAGAAGATCAATTTTAGGAGCTCAAGGGCGCATCCATGGCTGAAGAGTTACGGTAGAGAAGGAGAAGAGAAAGAAGAAGAAGAAAAGAAAATAATGCCTTGGCATTTTCCTCCCTTATTATAACATCTTTTCTTTTTCTTTTTCTCCCTTTTCATGAAAATGGGACACATGTCCCATTTTCCACCATGTTAGCCGCCTCTTTCTTGTCTTTTTCCAACCCTTGTGCCAAATTTTCCTTTTTACACTTTGCTCCCCAAACTTTCAAAAGTTGCAATGTAGTCCAACCCGAAAATTGCAACTTCCAAACCGCTTCTCCGATCAGAACAAAATCTGAACACAACTCTCGGGACATCATATCACACACAAATCATTCTTCACATGTTTAATTATAAGTCCCGAGTGTCATACCGCGCCAACTTAACCCGAGCAAATCCCGACGTGTGCGCTTGCTAGCTTAACCAAGTAATCCCGTCATGTGTGCTTGCTTGGTTATCACCACAATACTCATCCCGAGTCATATCGCACCACACACCATTGGCACCATCAAATTATTCATCCCGAGCCCCGAGTGTTGCCCGAGAACGAACATCCCGACCCTGAAAAATATTTCTAGCGAAAATGTGCGGAATGCTCGTGCGACCTCAAATATGTTGAAAATTCACTTGTATAAGGTTCCGATGGTGCATTGAACTGAGCGGATACGACATCAACTATGAACCTCGCAAAGCAATAAAGGGTTAGGCCCTTGCGGATTTCCTGGCGGAATTCTCAGTAGCTGGGTGTGCAACACACCTCAGGAACAAGTCCCAGCACCTGAGCCTCCGCCTCCAGAATGGGAGATGTACGTTGATAGCGCATCCAAAGCGACATCTCCAACAGGGGCGTCTACTTGCATGGACCACTAGGTATGGAAACTACCCTTTGCGTGTCTTTTCAGTTCCCGGTAACTAATAATGTTGCAGTATGAAGCCCTCATTGCGGGGATCAAACTGGCCAACAAAGTGGGTATTCACCGAATACACATTCATAAGGACTCCCAACCGGTCATAATCCAAGTTCGGGGTGCTCAGAGTGTTGGGACGCCACTTTGATGAAGTACCTCAAGCTTGTCAACTCCCCGCGATCAAACTTCGAGGAGGTAGTCTTCATTCACATCCCTCGTTCCGAGAACACCATAGCAGATATGCTCTCCAAGGGAAAGACACCCTCCACATTGGAGACTCTGGCACGACCGTCGATCGACGGAACACTGGACATTGGCTCACTCGGAACGGAAGAGGATCCGGATGACTGGCGAACCCCCATCATCGCCAAACTTAAGGGGATCCCCACAGATCCGCGCATCTGCATTTGAGTGACAAGATTCATCCGCATAAACGGGCTGCTATGGCATCATGGATTCTCTTCACCCCTCCAACGTTGTCTCACCACCAAGGAGGGACTCACTGTCCACCAAGGCATCTGAATCTATCATTCGTTCAACATATTAGTACGTGTACTACCTTTTCCTTTATTGGCCGAAGTGCTTTTGAACAATTAAATAAAGATTTTGCTCTCCTTTTTAACAACTAAACAGATATTTTGAAATGACTAGCTGCAATTATATAATATAACAAAATTAATTAATATCTTTCATCTCTACAACTGTTGATCGTAGGCTATTGACACAAAGTAAAAATTATGCAGCCGTAATCAATAATTACCCGTATTGGTTTGGTCAAATTAAATGGCTGTCCAATGCAGGTGTCGATTATTCGCTACAATTCTTAGTCTTTGGAGGATTGACTACGTTGAAACATATTAGTTTGACCACTTAATTATTACATGTATTTAAATGTTAATTAATATTGTGACTCCCTCGAAGATAAGCGCTATTGATACAATTTTGGAGGGGAAATTTGAATTGGTAAAATTGTAGAAAATGTTCTAGAAAGGACCAAAATAGAGAACTTAGATGAAAAAGTGATGTGGGATTTTTGCATCCGATTTGTCACTTGAGTGAGAGAAAGATTTCAACGACTCTTGCTTTTTCTAAACACTTACATAAAAAACACGTGTCAAAACTCCAAAACAATAAAACAAATCCATCAATTATTCAGGGATGGAGGGAGTATATTTGAATCCCATCTTTAACTCCAAAACCCGTTCTTATCCTAAGTTCCTAACTTCACTCCCGATCAACTCGGGCGACCGGATCCGGCTTCGGCCGGATCCCGGCCAGCTTTTGTCCATTCTTTTTTGTTTTTGCTTCTTGTTACTTCATCATTTTATCTCTCATCTCTTTCAAATTTCTACCCTTTGTTTCTTTGTTTTTCTAGTTCCTGTTTCATAGGCGTGAGCAAATGTGGAAGCATTTAGGTCACTGTTCAGCGGGAAGATATTAGGAGTGGAGGCAAAAAATCTCAACAGGGGTTAGAGAGTGAAGACGGTACCTAATGGTGCAGCCTTTTCGTTGGCTCTCTAAGATCGGGTCGCACTTGCCAGTAAGGGTTGTGGATGCAGTGGTGGGTGTCCCCGCTTAAGTTTTGTAGCGTGGTGCATATGGTGCGGGGAGGGTTATGTGGGTTATGTGTTCTCTTCGACGTCATTCCACTAATGTGGTCTGATTTCGAAGCCGGTTTTTGGGCATTCGGGGATACGTACTATTTAGTTTCTACATGGTTGGTCCAAGCGGTGGTTCCATCGATGTGTGTGTTTTATCACGACAGAGCCTTCATCGGTGGCTGGTGGTGTGAAGGAGTTGCAGGGAAGAAAAGGAGTAGATGGGTCGAACTCTCGGGTGGGTAAAAGTACCACCTAATATGAAGTATTTGAAGGACACCCTTCAAGTACTTCAACTTTTACGTTCTAGCCCTTGTAGTTTCCTTTTTGTCAGTGTTTTTGTATTATCCTTATTTTGAAGCTAAAAAATAGTTGTATTCGTGCAAAAAAGCAAGGTTTCTCATTTTTAGACTCTATTAAAGATTTTGTATTGAAAGAAATCATGATTTGTTGTTCGAAATTTGATTTTGGATCTGGAGCGAAAACATGTGATTTTAATGTTGTTGTAGGGTCGACGGAACCCCATTTGTTAAATCATTAAAGCTGTTTACATAGTGTTCTAACTCTGTTTATCGTATCACCCTTAAATTAGCCAATATTGATCAGCGGTCTTAATGAGGCCCCTAAAGTTAGTCATTCTAGAACATTCTAGATTGAGGCTTTGTATAAGATTTTGCCTAATCGCGTTGGATTGCTGAAAAAAAGGGTTGGAGAGTTGTAAAATAGCGTTTTGGTAAAGCGATTGTGTAGTGTTAAAATTATAAGTATAATTACATTCGATATTTAACAATAATGGATGTTTTAAATGGAAATACTTAGCAACATATATTGTATTTAGGTGTTTTGGACACGAAATGTTTTTCATGATACCTTTTAGCGTTGACTCATGTTGAAGTACTTGATTGAGACCATATATGTTGTAGTTCAACTTCTCATCATTCTTAATTTAGATTGAGTGAAACTTGTAATAATGTTGATCTAACAAGGTATTGATGATAATCTAACAAGGTATTGATGTCGATCTAAGAAGGTATTGATGCTGATCTATGCTGATCTAACAAGGTATTGATGTCGATTTATCAAGGTATTGATGTTGATCTAACAAGATATTAATGCTGATCTAACAAGGTATTGATGTTGATCTATGTCGATCTAACAAGGTATTGATGTCGATCTAAGAAGGTATTGATGCTGATCTATGCTGATCTAACAAGGTATTGATGTCGATCTAATAAGGTATTGATGCTGATTTAACAAGGTATTGATGCTGATTTAACAAGGTATTGATGCCGATCTAACAAGGTATTGATGCTGATCTAACAAGGTATTGATGCCGATCTAACAAGGTATTCATGCTGATCTAATAAGGTATTGATGTCGATCTAACAAGGTATTGATGCTGATCTAACAAGGTATTCATGCTGATCTAACAAGGTATTCATGCTGATTTAACAAGGTATTCACACTGATCTAACAAGGAATTGATGTCGATCTGACAAGGTATTGATGTCGATCTAACAAGGTATTGATCTGACAATGTATTAATGTTGATCTAACAAGGCATTGATGTTGATCTAACAAGGTATTGATACTGATCTAACAAGGTGTTGATGTCGATCTAACTAGGTATTGATGCTGATCTAACAAGGTGTTGATGTCGATCTAACAAGGTATTGATGCTGATCTAACAAGGTATTGATGCTGATCTAACAAGCTGTTGATGTCGATCTAACAAGGTATTGATGCTGATCTAACAGGGTATTGATGCTGATCTAACAAGGTGTTGATGTTGATCAAACAATGTATTGATGTTGATGTAACAAAGTATTGATGTTGATCTAACAAGGTATTCATGCTGATCTAACAAGGTATTCACGCTAATCTAACAAGGTATTGATGTCGATCTAACAAGGTATTCACGCTGATCTAACAAGGTATTGATGTCGATCTAACAAGGTATTCATGCTGATCTAACAAGGTGTTCATTTTGATCTATACTGATCTAACAAGATATTGATGTCGATCTAACAAGGTATTGATGTCGATCTATCAAGGTATTGATGTCGATCTCAAGGAATCGTTTCACACCCCTAGTGTACGTCAGACGAAAACAATGGCGATATGGAGGCCGAAAATGACGTTGGGCTTTACTGTAAAAGCGTCATGGTCCTGAACGGTTGATCAACTAACCTCATTAATGCTACTTACTAATAGACGTACGGATTGAGATGGAGTTAACTACCTTTAGTGGTGGGTGTGGGTCTTTAATGAACTGTAATTACGGTAATTACGCACCTGTGAATGAACTTGGAACATTCCACCGTCTCATTCGTCTGCTCTTGTGGGGTTGGGTTGCTGTGTTCAGGCTTCTTCTTTCGTTACTCTTTGTGGGGTTGCTTGGTGTTAAGGTTGTTTGGTGGTGTTGCTCATGCTGTGTGGTTCTACTAGTCATCCGAAGGTAAGAGGTGCGTATTTATGGTTCATTGTTCCAAGGTTCATTTACATGTATAAAGGATAATTTCTTGTATAGCGTTGTTATCGACGCATGTATCCCGGTTTGTTATGCATGTAAAGCCGTTGCTTGACAGATGGATGAAAATGGAGGCTTTCTTTGGAATTTCATGGTGTCATCATGTGGTGATAACAGTTATGATTGTGGCACGAAGAACTAGGTTAGCTCTAGTAATGCAAGCTCGGATCCTCCTACACATGCAAATTGGAAAGGTAAAAATGTTGAATTCTTGGAAAATAATGATGCGACAGAGTACAACGCAGAAGTGGAAGAGAGTAACGAGGACTTGTGTAATGACGAAGTTTTTGACGATCATTGGAAAGCAATAGTGTTACAGTTGAGTAAGCCAGTGCACAAGTGGGAGCTTGTGGATCTTAAGGATATCGTTTTTGATGATACTGAGTGTGCGGAGAGGTTCTATAAATGTTATGCTAAATTTATGGGTTTTGGAACGAGGAGAGTTGAGAAAAAAATGTACGTGGGTACAGATATTGTCATGAGAAGGAGGTGGGTGTGTAACAGATATGGGGAGAATGAGCAGAAGCTTGCTCCCCATGAAAGGCAACGGAAACCCATGAGACTTGGAAGGTGTGGTTGTCCTGCTTCATTCTGGGTCAATTTTGTGAAGGAAACCGGTAAGTATGAAGTAAAGGAGTTCAAGACATGTCATAATCATCCTATTAGAGTGTATGAGTGGGAAGATCCCTGCTCTTGAATGAGCAAAGTGATTACATATCAAGACGCAGCCATGCATGCAGCCATAAGGAAAGTCCTACCAAATGTCGTACATCGTTTGTGTTCATGGCACCAAATGGAAAACTGCTCGGAAAAGGTGAAAGATGGAAACTTTAGACACGAGTTCTGGGACATTTTTGCAAAGTTAATGCTCCGGATTGATGATGGCGATGATTTCGAGAGACTGTGGCATGCGAATGTGTCTGAGTATGGGTTGCAAGATAACCCTTGGGTGAAGCAGATGTATGTGCGAAAAAAGATGTGGGCTTTAGCGTATTTGAAGGGTTACTTCTTTGCTGGTATGTCAAGCAATCAAAGGTGTGAAGGAATGCACTCTTACCAGAAAAGGTTTGTTAGAAGTAGGCATGTGGAGATTGCATTGGCTAGAATGAGGGAGAAGGTAATTCAGAACAATTACAATAGCAAGCATAAGGTAGCACAATTGACAACCCATCTTCCGGAACTAGAAAGACATGCTGCTGAAGTGTATACTGATGCAATCTTCAAAATGGTGGCCGAAGAGATTAGAGGTGAAGCCCCTTATTTGTCTCAAAGGCAATTCACAGTAAACAGCGATGAGTTGAGGTTGTATTTAGTAGGACGTTATCGGAAAGAGGAAGTCAGGAAAAGAGAAGTTTGTGTGCATAGAGATGGTACCATGACATGTACTTGTCCACTTATACGGAACAAAGGTACATGAACGTCGTCCACTGTAACAAAACGCTTTTGGTCTTACAAATAACGTCTGTAGTCATGATTAATAACGTTACAATTGTATACTGTCGTTACTTTGTGTTGGGTTCCAGGTATCCCTTGCAAACACATGTTTTCTGTCATGAAGACCGAGCATGCGTCAAGAATTCCTGAATCCTTGATACTGAGAAGGTGGACTAAGGCAGCTAGTGAACCATGTTCCCAACCGTCCATTGAGTTGCGGTCTGATGAGGAGTTGCGCAGGGCAAGGCAAATGGACCTAGGTAACCTGTGCAACAAGATTGTGTACAATGGTGCAAGATGTCCATTGGAAGACTACCAGTGGATAAAGGATGCACTAAGAAATTTGGAAAACCGTGTTGACGAAGTTAGGGTGAAAGGTGACAATTTGAACCAAGAGTCAGATGAGAGAAACTCATGTCGGGTTCTCAATCCTGTTGCTATCACTTCCAACAAGAAGAAAGCAATTGGCACAACAACAAGGAAATGTAGCAAGTGTGGAGAGGTTGGGCACAACAACAGGAACTGTGCTTTGCAGCATGTTGTTGAAGCTGAGCCACAGGTGCAGCACGAGTTAGAGCCAGAACTGCAATCTCACATACTAGACCCTACGACGCAGTCTCACTATGATCATTCTGGACCGCAATGGTTGTTTGCACAGCAAGCCAGAAGTGACATGTCCCCTGTTTTTCGAGGGAACAACTGGCAAGATGAAGACGATGAAGGAATGCAGCCCCAGATTGGTCCATCATCATCTTCACTTACCATCAGACTTCGTCCTGAACCTGGTGGTTATTTTAATCCTTGGGGCAATTCTTGATTGAATGGTTGGGGACTGGTATATTGGAATAGAGTACGTCCTCCGTGTTTATGATGTCGAGTATTTGCATGCCGGACCCATACTTTTTTTTTGGATCAAGTTAAATTTAAGGTGGTAATCCGATCTTCATGGTTCCAGTTTTTTTCTTCGGAGAAAATGACTTAGAACCATGGTTTTAAAATTTTGATTGTAATTCCTATCATTATAGAGAGAAAACTTGAGTTAATGCTAAGTAAATTACCAATGAGGGACAAATAGATAAAGCATTAAAAATACCTCTTGGATAGAGAACTATATTCAAATAAGTGTGGAGCCTCTTTATCTAGCATCAAACATCAATGTGGGACATTGTGTGGTTCACTCTTTCTTATCTTGCTATCAGTTTTCATCCCACATTGTTGGTGGAAAGATAGACTTAAGGCTTGTCTTTATATATTTCTAAGGTTTCAGGCTTTCCACATCATTTGTCTTTCTTTCTAGGCCATGCCTTATATACTCCCACCCTACATTGTTAGTTGATGAGAGAAATGCAAAGGTTGAGTCTTTAAATGGGTTAATACTCCCATTCCGTGTATATGATGTTGAGTATGTTTTGGACCCCTGAACATCGTCAGTGACGTTTAAATGAAATGCAAGTTTAAAACGAATTCTACCGCGCATGTGCTTCGTTCGTGTGTTTTGTACCTTTCGCCGTCAGTGTATCATTTTTGACACCTTAATGTGCGCGTAATCGTAGTATATAAGCCAAGTGTACAGGTCAGGTTGTTGGGTTGTGGGTCGTCAGTTTTTGGGGATTTAGGGTTAGCCATGGTGAGTCAGTCGTCAGCATCAAGCAGTGATGAGAGCTACGGCAGTAGAGCTTACTCTGAGGCGTACGGGTCGACATGCTCTTGCGGCTTGCTGTGTGCTGTTGCGACGTCGTGGAGTCGGGATAACCCAGGTCGACGCTACGCGTGTTGCCAGAGCGCGCGGGTGAGTGTCAATCTGAGTCCTTAAAATGAAATGGGTCTAGTTGTGTTGGTCTAGGCTTCTACCGGCTTGAGCTTGTTGGTTAGATCTTGCTAACGCATGAGTCATTTGGTGTTGGTATATCCAGGGTGACGATCCAGGCTGCGGATTTGAGGAGTGGGTTGACCCACCATTCCCAACGCATGTAATCTATGTGATTAATAAGCTGAAGGACTCCAGAGATAACCTTCTTAGGAGCAAAATCGAGCTGTCGTGGTCGGTTGATAGGAAGACGGTGGAGGTCGCTCAGATGGAACAGCTCTCAGGTGAGCTGAGAGCTGCTTTCGAAGAGGAGAAGGCTCTACTCGAAGGGCGTGTGAAGATGCGTAACGTGTTGTTTAGTTTGTCTGCCATCGTGTTGTTGTTTGCTGTGGTCGCAGCGTGTACCAAGGTGGTCAAGTGAGTGTTTGATTAAGGATTTTATGACATATTCCAATGTATTTCATCTGTTTAAGTTAATTAGATACGTTGGAGGTATCTAACAAGGAACATTTATGGGTATCTAACAAGGAACGCTGTTTGTTGTCCAACTAAACGTTGTTTGTTAGTTTCAACGTGATGCATTGTAAACCGTAACGTTATTATCTTTTCGCCTCCATTGAATCAACCAGTGTGTCACTTATGGGGCCTGACATGTCGCAAGGTTAACAACAGCGTTAAGCGCCGCGATTGCCACAAGCCACAGACGCCGTTGTTTAATCCTAACGTGGTTTGGCTACACTGGTATTGATGCGGATCTGATAAGGTATTGATGTCGATCGAACAAGGTATTGATGCGGATCTGATAAGGTATTTATGTCGATCTAACAAGGTACTGATGGTGATCTAACAAGGTATTGATGCTGATCTAACAAGGTATTGATGCTGATCTAACAAGGTATTGATGCTGATCTAACAAGGTATTGATGCTGATCGAACAAGGTATTGATGCCGCCCTAACAAGATGTTGATGCCGATCTAACAAGATATTGATGCGAATCTAACAAAGTATTCATGCCGATGTAACAAGGTATTGATGTAGATCTGATAAGGATAAGCTATTGATGCCGACCTAACAAGGTGTTGATGCCGATCTAACAAGGTATTGATGCGGATCGAACAAGGTGTTGATGCCGATCTAACAAGGTATTGATGTTGATCTAAAAAGGTATTGATGCTGATCTAACAAGGTATTGATGCAGATCTAACAGGGTCTTGATGCCGATCTCAGAAGGTGTTGATGCCGATCTAATAAGGTATTAATACGAATCTAACAAAGTATTCATGCCCATCTATCAACGTATTGATGCGGATCTAACAAGGTATTCTTGCCGATCTCAACAAGGTATTGATGCCGATCTAACAAGGTATTGGTGCGAATCTGATAAGATATTTATGTCGATCTAATAAGGTATTGATTCCGATCTAACAAGGTATTGCTGCTGATCTAACAAAGTATTGATGTTGATCTAACAATGATGGGCCTTCACTGTAGTCAGCGACCGATTGGAGACCCCAAACATTTGTCAGCGCATCCAATGCATGTCCTCAACCTACACCCTGACGTCTTTTGTGGTCCTCAACTACTATCCAACCTAGTCTCAGTGGACCTTCAGAGGTGTCCATTTATGGGTATCTAACAAGGAACGCTGTTTGTTGTACAAGTAGACGTTGTTTGTTAGTTTCAACATGATTCATTGTAGACCGTAACGTTATTAACTTTTCGCCTCTAATGAATCGGCCAGTGTCATTTATGGGGCCTGACATATCGCAAGTTTATCAACAGTGTTAAGCGCCGCGATTGTCACATTCCGCAGACGCCGTTGTCTAATCATAACGTGCTTTGGCTACACTGGTAACGTTATTTTAGACACTAATTCCATACAAACTGAAATAGAACAATGTATCAACCATTAAAATGTTATTTAAGACGCAAGCAAACACGAGAAAAAGAAGGCTCATCCAACAAGACCTTTGATGAAAAACCACAATTTTCACAAACTTACCTTCACAAAATATTCCAAAATCAACATTTTACCTTCAATATTTTCTCTCACAAACATCAGATCCATTTTAAAAAAACACAACTTTTCTTCACTAACAAAAAAAACCTTCTAAACACACCGAAGGTATTTTCAATTAGACACATAATTCAGTTCCAGTTTCCAGAGACAGGGGAGTTATTAACTGTCCACTTGTTCAGTCTACTTTATCGAACACTTTACACTATAAATTTCAAGAAATGTCAGTTTTTTTTCCCCCTTTCCAAATCTTAACTGGGCCTTAAATATCTCAAGACTCAATGGCAATCAAATACTAGAATCAGAATAATTTAGGATGAGTACAATGAAGTAGGTTCAGAACCTGTTTCACTCCAAACTTCAGCAAGTAACAGTGCAAGGAAACAGAACATGTTCTAAAATGTACAACATCACAGCCACGGAAATCGATCTTACATGTCATGCAGTTCATTTTCGTGGTACCATCAAGAAGTGGTCTTCGAGGCAAGCTGCAACTCTGTGAACAAGTCACGGGATGTAGTCCAAAGATCCTCCGCATTTTTAGCACTGCGTGAAGCAGTGGAAGAGATGATGGTGCGACCCTTTCCACCAAAGAAGTACAGTCCTGGTGTTTCCTAAGCAAATAAACATCCATCAAGTTACAACAGATATCAGATGGAGAGCAAGAGAAGGTGACTTGCAGCTGAAGACAACGTAGCAATGTACTCCCTTTGTTCCAGAAAACTTAGCACATTCGATGGGCATGGAAATTAAAAAGAAGGTAATAAAGTAAAATTGGAAAATAAGACAAAAGTAACTTTTTGGGTGGAGAAAGGACATATGAGGGTAATAAGGTAAAAGTGTCCCTTGATAGGAAATGTGTCAAATTTTCTGGGACAACCCAAAAAGTAATACAGGTCAGATTTGCTAGAACGGAGGGAGTAACTTTTTAAATGAGTGAACAACAGTTTCAAGCCCCTAAAAATGTTGTTGTATTTCTTGTATGATCAGTACTTCTTCATTTACTTTTGCTACCTGTAAATATACATGTTAAGCTGCATCCCAACAGAAAAAAAATTATGCCAACTAGGTTTCTGAGAGTACTTACTGATGGAGCAAGGGCAGCATCAAGAATGGAGCTGATGCCTTCCTTTGGAGACTGCAAAAGACCCAGAATCCTGAAGACAAAAAATGCGCCAGAGGATACGAAAGGTGGAAGTTCTCGCATGATGTTGGTTTCTACTATTCCAGGATCAGCAGCACTTTGGGATCCAACCAGAACAACATGAAATGAAGAGCATAAACATTTAAGAAGATGGAATAAAAATGGGAATCACGGCATGCAGAATACATTGAAAGGTACAAGGTAAGGCAATGACGTTTGATCATACCAAAGAAATCTCCATACGCAAAAAAGTAAAAGGAAACACGTACGTACATCACTGAGATATGATGAGACCTATCAGTCCCAGAAAGCTGTTTGTGAAGCTTATACGTAAAGAGAAGGAGGCACACTGTACCAAAAGACAAATAAATTCTAATACTAGTACAAAGTTGAAAAGCATGTCCGGTATAATATACTCCAGCAGTGCATCTTACATTTAGAATACTCATAGACTTGAGCACAAGGATAAGTCTTTTCTTGTAAGAAACGCCTCCCAGAAACAGACTCTTTATCGAACTGTGCACAAGAGGCTGATGAAAAAAAAAACATAACATGGCTGTTATCACCGAGATTCATAACCACAACCTTAAAACAGATAAGGTTAAAAGAAATGTTAAATTATTGCCTACTGTTTCCAATCAAGCATTCTATCACTAAACTTAAACACCATTATCTCAAGGAATAATAAGAACTCAAACTTTTCGATACATTAGGCAGGCCATTGCAACTTATACAAGCTTAATATTGGTGACAGATAAAGAATCTCACCACTTCGATGAGTAAAAGATGTAACATTAACTATGCGAGCAGGAACTCTGCTCTTTTTCAAGAGAGGTAACATTAACTTTGTCAGACAATATGGACCAATGTAATTTGTACTCATCATCCTGCAAAGGAAAAACTTAAGATTTGATCTCCCCAATACAAATTTTATTTAAAGATGAATCCTCAAATAATCTCCTAGTCCTAGGAATACTAATTTCAATGGTTTATTCTAGATCACCTCAGTGACCTTTTTATCACTAGTTCTCAGTATCATTTAATCTTTTTATCCGTTCATCTAAATTAAATTAACATAGTTATGCCAGCATTATTGCCATGGAATATATCACAAAGTTGGCTAATATTCATACATCTCAGTCACATAAACATCTTTGAAATAGTTTATTTGAAACAAACAATCATAATTTGAGATCTTCAAAAGATGATTCTTATATATCAGACCTACCGCATTCGCAAACTTCAACACATGGTGCTAACAGAGTAGGAAAGAGTAAATGGGGTAATTACTGCTCATTGCCCTCAGGAGAAAGCTGTGATGATGTTGCAAGGATCCCAGCATTGTTCACCAGAAGCTGCACGGAGAAGTGCATGTTCGAGTTCAAAAGCCACTGCTGAAGCGCATCCCTGAAATCCAGAAGTGATTGGAAAGATGAAATGTCAACCTGAAATGCTTTATGTTTGACCTCTTCATTTCCAGAGCTTATCTCCTCTACAATCTGTTAAAACAAAGTAGATATAGGAATCTCATACCAAGAGAAAGAGGGATAAATCTTAAGAATACATTCAGTAAAATATAAATATATCATTTGTACCTTTGATAAGAAATGCGAAGACCTTCCAACTGCATGTAAATCGACAGAGAATGAGTATACATGTAAATCCAGAAACAGTCGCATACAAGACAGTTTAAATCAAACCCTAAATATACATGTACTACCTTGGTACCTAGCTAGCTGCAAATGGTAAACAAACAATGTTATTCAATAGCTACATCGAAGAGAATGTTTAGTCTGCCATATTATTCCAAAAAAAAGTGAAAAAAAGTTGGTGTTTTTATAAAATGGGGGGAATTTTAGGGGAAAAAAAAACAGCGGGAAAGTTGGATTTTGAAATTTTTTGATAAAAAGTTGGTGAAAATAGGAGAAACGAACACAGCCTTAAACCCAAGAATCCATTTCAATATATTGAAACAGCAATGGTCCAGAGAACAAAATTCTATTGAAGTGTCACCGAGTGACTGAGTTGACAAACAGAATCTGAGGAAGTAATGAAATGTTACCAAGAGCAATATTAAAACCTTCTTTTGACAGAGCATGTGCTGCAGCTTCTCCCAACCCGGACGTAACCTGCAGCATTAAAGCAACAAGAACCATAAGAGAAAAGTTGCATTAGTATTTGAAGAGCTGAAAAATGGAAACCATAACAGATACAGCAGTTAAATCAAGATAACTCACACCAGTTATAACACAGACTGGCCTTGTAGAGCCAAAAACAGGAGGAGGGCAACTGGAGTAGGCGATTGTTTTCTGAGAAGAGAACCAACAACTGCATAGCTGCAAGTAGGAAGCCAAAAGCGAGATGGTCCAAAATATAGCCATTCTCCAGAATTCAATTGATAGCACAAACTGTAGAGCCTGCATCAACTCCTTGACTATTGTTTCTGTCCCCATTATAAACCTGCACAATGTTCCTGAAGATAGTACTCCCTCCGTCCCAAACTTTTTTAAACACTTTGAAAGAGAAGTGTTGAGCAGGGGTATTCAAGGTAGAAAATAGTTTTCTTAATATGTGTGCGAAACAAAACGGGACAGAGGGAGTGCTAGTTAGAGAAACATGATGCAACCTCAAGAAAAAGGTTGAAAGGGGCAAATTGAACATACTAGCCACCTTCTGGGTTCACTCCATCCATTCTATCTTAATTGTCATTGAAACAAGTCTGAACATAGATGACACTTGTCTACTTTGGAAAAAGTTATCTCCCATTTTACCTAAGCTACAACTTAATACTATCATATCCTCCTGAGTTGTCATTCTACTGTTAGATGGGCCAAAATTTGGAAATTTTCTTATTTTATGCTCAGTTGGTGAATGAAACAATCTTATTGGTTATACCAATCAGGTGCAAGTGCGTTGTTCCAGCTATTTATAGTGTCAACTGCAACAATAACAATAACAACAACAACAAAAAAAAAACAATTCAAGTGTAATTGCGTTGGTTCTCTGCTATGCGCTCTCTTCTCCAAAGATATACTTTGAATGTATGGAAATGAAAATAAAAATACAAAATTGCATGATGATTAAGAAACCTTAGTGGGTGGGTCGCATCGCCGCGCCGGGCGAGGGAAGGTGCAGGCGTGGAGCTGTGAGGAGAGGAGGACGAGGGCTGGCCGGCGGAGACGATGGCGCTTTGGTGCAGCCGTAAGAGGATGGAGCACGGAGGTTCGACCAAGTACAGGCGGCACCGAGGAGAAGAGATGAGAGTGAGACTTTGACCGGGCCTGATAATGAGAATGGTCAAACCTACATAGCATATTTTGTGATTTCCACGGGAGAGAGACTAGAGGGGTGAGGCAGCCGCAGCCCCCTTGATAACAGAAGCCCAAGTAGCACTCATTCCATCTCAGAAATGTCAGACATGAAACAATAGTAATTAAAGCATAGCAATCATATAGATCCTCAAACTCATTCAGAGAACATACACACACATTGTTTCAATAGAGCTAAAAAGTGTCATTGCCTGCATACATGTTCCAATATAGAACTTTCCAGGGCTTTGATAACATTGGCAGGGGAGCAAAACTGTGAAAATGAGTAAAGAATGATAGAACCCATAACTGACTTTAGAAGGGTAAGACCTCCGTCACTTGAAATATCTTCTACTTCCAAGAAGATAATATGGGGATTTTACTTTATCAATAACAACCCCAAGAAGAAGAGCGAGACATAATGGCAACTACGGGTGAACTCCGTCCATGGTCCCTTAATTTAAATGGTTGTCTTTTTTAGGTCTCGTTTTAAGATTTTGTATCACTTTCGTCCCTTAAGTTACATTTTGTAATATTGAAGTCCCTTCGTTAAATTTTTTGATGTGGTTGTCAGAATGCTCTGATAGCAATTGATGTGATTCCGGGAGGGTATCCTGGAACACGAGGAGTAGATCTAGCCAACAAATAAGCAACACGGGATAGGTATGATTGATGAGGCGAAAATGTCAACAGGTTGACAGATCCAGAATGCACAAAACCAAAACGATGTGGAAGGTTGTGAAACGAACGGATATGACCGCCAACTCCTCCTGGATCCTTGCCCGGGCAAATATGGTGTTATGTCTTTGGCGACTCCTCCTTCTTGATACCAAAAAAGGTCTAAGACAAAGAAAGCCTTCGTTGCCAAAATTGAGGGGGAATGTTGATGGGGTCAACACCTCCTTCTTCCAATGAGAAGGCAATATTGGTCTTAGTAGACATGTCAAGAAAAACTCAACAAGAATTGAGTGGAAAAAGGTAGATAGGTTGAAAAGAGAATCACTCTCAATTTCAAGAAAAAAAGGTGAAATATATTTGATGATTGAAAATGTCTCTTGCAAATTCACCTAGACCTCCCACTACGTAGTTAAAGTTAAAGGCCTCGCGGTAGCTTAAGAAAAGCTACTAAATTAGCTACCATAGTAGCTCAAACTTGAGCTACTAAGGAGCTACAACAAAACAGAGCTACTTTAACATTAGAATGCTACCCCTCCGCTACTCATCGTTGCGGCGTTGGTAGCACCACCTGTAGCTACCGAGTACCACGTGGACTTCAGCCACCATTATCCATGGTAGCCTAGGAGTAGCTCTTTTTGCCGCTACTTTTGGTAAAAAAAAAATTTCCATTTCTAATGATATAATCGATAAATGAAGAATTGGTAATAAAATTAATATAAAATATAATTCAAAAATTGAAATAAAAAACATAAATTAATATAAATATATATCATTTTAATGTAATTTTATATTTAATATAATAGTACTTAAATCTAAATATAAGAAAATCCTAAGGAGGAAC
This sequence comes from Stellera chamaejasme, assembly GCA_024586325.1. Lineage (NCBI taxonomy): Eukaryota > Viridiplantae > Streptophyta > Magnoliopsida > Malvales > Thymelaeaceae > Stellera > Stellera chamaejasme. The sequence goes on along the minus strand of CM044985.1, from coordinate 10,788,638 downwards.
ATCGTCCTCATCTGGGCTCGGACGAGGCGGGGGATGTTGGAAGGCGGTCATTCTCATCTGGGTTCAGACGAGGGGGGGTCCTGTTGTGGTGGCGTCTGCTGGAATGGCCGACGGAGGAAGTCGTCATGCTGTCCCTTTAAGCTAAACTATTTAAGATTCACAAACATTACAAAATTATAAAAGAGGTTACAAAGCTAAATTTGAAAACTGAGAAAGCAAAGAACAAAAACAATTACTCTCCCGCTAAAGCCAAACATAGAAGCATACAACCTAACCCATTCACAATTGAAACACACAAAAAACAAGCCCCGACCATTTCCCCGAATCCAATTATTTTCTCACTGGTAAAACTGGTAAAATCAACGTTAAAATGAAAAAAAAAGATTCAAACTTACCTAAACAAACTGGTGCTGATGGACTATTTTCAGAGGCAAAACTGCGCTGAAAGTGGTGGATCGACGGTGGAGAGGCCTGTTTCTAAAATAGCCTACATAATTTCTAAATACACAATTTCAGCTATTTGAAATAAAAAACTCATAACAAATTATACAACACATACCAAGCTCAAAATGATTTCCTCTGTTACTTTAGATCCACTTGAGAACCACCGAAGAAGCTAGAGTCGACCAGATCTGAACCTTGAAAGAATATTTCTGAATATTTAATCATCAAAGGCAAATATCTGAGATCAAGAGTAAATATTTGATCTCTAACTAGATCCGGCATACAAAAGAACAAATCATTTGAGGAAAAAAGACCGATAGCTCAACGTTGAGATATTTGAGTTCGAGAGCAATTTTTTTCAGTTTCTCACCGAGTTCTTTGCAAATGAAGGGAAAGAGGAAGGGGAAGACAGGTAAAAGGTTTGGTAGCGGTCATTGAGCTACTACAGAGCTACCAAGTACCCAACCCACGTGGTCACCTGCCAGCAGTAGCGTCCTGGTAGCTGCTGTTTGTGTTACAATCTTAGTAGCGCATTTGTGGCTACTTGTGGAGCTACCATGAACTTTTTAGTAGCTCGCAAGTAGCCCCTAAGTAGCTACACATGTTTTGCAAACTGTGGTAGCTACTCTTGGGCTACTCTGGGAGCTACCAAAGGTGGTTTATGTACGTAGTGTCCTTTTATAGGACAAGGAAGCTAGACACCCAAATCAATTTACAAGTCCCTTTATCTCTTGTTACACCCACCCCGACGTTCTGTAAGTTTCCGGCGAGTGTCGACCGGAATTGCGAATTATGTAAATTATCGGAATAATGTTGCAATATGATAAATTATTGGAATTCAATGTTTGGAAGTGAATTTGGTGATATTTATAAGTGTTTTACGTGTTGGACGACAATTTTTGAGTTCCGGGGCATTTTGCGGAAAATCGGTTTCGGAGGGCAAAATGGACACCGACGGGGAAAATTAGGAGATAATCACAAGGATTATCTCCCTTTGTAATTTCTGCAGTAACTAAGATAGGGGAGGAGATATTTTTGGCCCTTGGTCAAAGTATGGTAACCCATACCTTGCCCATACCCACACTTGTCTCACATTCATTCCTCCACCATTTTATTTCTTTTATTTTCTCCATAAAACCAATTATTGTTCCCCTCACTCACCATTTATTCAGCCCTTTTAGCATTTCAGAATCACTTATCTCATTCCTCTCTCTCACTCAAACACTTAGAAAGAGAAATCAACTTTTGAACACTCTCTCCTTTGCTGGCCAGAATACTTCTCTTCTGTTCGTGGCTGATTCTGCTCGTCTGGAGTTCGAATTGGCTTTGGTGGTAGTTAGAAGAAATCTTCCTTAACCTCTTGGCTTCAACTTTTCTGAAGGGGCCATGGTCCAAAAACGTCGGGAAGACCTCCAGATCTGAGTTGCACGAAAACGGGTCTGCTGTGATGTTGGTGCTGAAAACTCAAACTTGAAGTTTCGGGTTTTGAGGTTCAACAAGCTTGGTTCTACCACTTTCTTAACCTCACAAATCAGTGACAATCAAGGTAAATTTGAGTTTGTTTTGGGCTAATCATCATGTTTGAAGTTGAACATGTATGGAAGTTATGCTTACTCTTGATTGTTCATGGCCAAATCTTTGAAGGAAACTTTGGTGGTGGTGGTGTCACAATTCCAGCAACTAAATCAAGGTTTGAGTGGAAGTTCTTCAAGGTGAGGATCACTCTTGACAAGTTTTATGGTTTATGTTGATGATGGGTTGTGATATTCAAGTATGTTGTTGTTGGTTGAAGTTGAAGCATGGTTTGTTCTTGAGATTTTGTGAAAAGAACATGTTGGTGGAAGTTTAGGGTAAGGCCGAAAATTTGGAGGGGTTTTTGGTGATGTTTTGTTGAAGGAATATGAAAAAGAAACATGTTTTAAGCTTAGTTGACATGTTTTAAAGTTGTGATAAAAATTTGGAATGATTTGGAGAAGTTTTGGTTGTTGGCCGAAAGTTTGGGTGTTAAGTGTGAAGTTTGGAAAAGTTTAAGGATGAAGGATGTAATTAAATCATGTTTGGTAAAAGAAAGTATGTTTAAGTGATAAAAATGCAAGTTGGTAAAGTTTGGGAAAAAATAAAGGTTTGGGCCGAATTTGGGCTTGGGCTGAAATTTTGGGTGAAATTGGATAAAAGTTGACTTTTTGGTAAAGTTGACCAAATCGGGTAAATTTGACAACTTTGTGAAAGTTTAGGGACTTAAGTTGTAATTAAGGATAAATTCCCAACATAAGGAACTTTAGTGAAGTAACTAAAGTTATTTCTGTTTCGTTTCAGCGATCGATTCTGCATTTTCTGGGATACTACTGTGGAGCGTCAGGGGACCCCAGTAGATTATCCGCTTCTGTCGAGGTAAGGGGTTTAACTTCCTTAATGCGCATTTTATGTGTATTAGGTTAGTTAAGGGCTAGTACTTGGGTCGAGGGTGGGGCCCGGTGACTCCCGGGTCTAGTCACATGGTACGTAGTGGTCTGCAGGGTTTTTGCTTAAATATGGGTTATGGACATATATCATATCGGACTTGCTTATCGGGGGTCGACAACGGACCCATATTTATATTCTGTACGTGAGAAGTCCGTGAGTTCGGCTGACGGGAACGCCGGGACCTAAGCCGGTATGCCAACCGTGGTCGTTAACTCACGATGTTATGTGCTGGCTTTGTGCCGCTTTTGGGCCGACAGTTAGGGGCGATATCCCCTCGCTGGTACCACGCGTTGTGACCCGATCATCAGTGTGAGCTAAACAAGCCGCTGTAGGGTGCTGTCGAGGGTTCGGGGAACCTTTGTATTGGTGTACCACCAGTCCGACGGGACTTAAGAGCATCATCACATGTGCATGTCATAATCCTGTTATACTTAGGACTGTATTATTTAGTTCATTGCATACTAACCCTTTTATGCAGGAAAATGTTTTTAAGGTTTTACCGCTACCGTACCTACCCCCTTACGGAGTTCTTTCGAGAACTCACCCCCCCACTTATTATGTTTTCAGGGGATCCGGGCAAACGACCTGCGGTGTAGATCTCCCGCAGTTATCGTTGTGCATTTTTGGCTTTAAGGTACTTATCTTTTAAGTTGGGGTGTTTTCTCGTTAGATACTTTTGTGATCTTACTGAGTTGGGTTTGACATTTATATTCTCCTGTTTATGTTCAGCACGCAGCAGTTGTAGCTAGCAAGGTAACACTGGTTTTGGACTTGGCTCTGTAGGTAATATTGCATATAGGATGTTTTCGGTACTTGGGTCTGTATATTATTCGTAGGAAGTTTCCGGCCCTACGAAGAGGGCGGAACTTCTTCTGCCTGTATTCTTTACTATCTGCTTTTTCCTGCGCGCGCGATATTCTGCAAAACCACTAACTTGTCTCGGGTGCAGGTTTAGGACTAGAAAGATGTCGTAAAATCTGCAACACGACTTAACCTTAAAACTGAAAGGAAAACGTTTTAAGGGTTGGGTTTCGGGTCCACACTAAAACCGTTTTAAGAGAACTCCGTTTTCACCCGCCGCCGACTCAGCAAGCTTCCGCAACCACTCGACAACCGCGCTTCCAGCATCCCGGGCGGTGGGGTGACAATTTGGTATCAGAGCGGTTAGGGTTAGAGTTAGGAATGGTTAGACTTTCCGACCTAAAATCTGCTTTTAGCTCTGGGGTAATTTAACTAAAAGAGTAGCTAACTTTTACTAAAATTGCTCTAGAACTTTAGGAAGATTTAGGATTGGTTAGTTTGTACCATAACCTAGCATAACCTACGAAACTTAAAGGAAAGTGGTTAATGAATATCGCGCTAGATGGTCCACGAAGGATGTGGATTATCTGATCTTTCCAAGGTAGGCAAGCAAAGGAATTGCTGCCAAAATTCTTTGTTTTAGTTGCATGCATATCATTTACAGAGCCATTAGGAAACTGCTGGTTGCTAACTTGGAGAATTAATTGTCTTTTGTCTGATTCTTTGGGTTTCTAGATGGTTCGCACGAGGCGAGACCGCGTTGTTCGTTCGGACATTTCGGACCCCTCTCGGGAGAGTGACCCCGAGAGGAGGGTGCATCGTCGGGCTAGGCAGGCCACACCGGGACCTTCGTCACAGTCCCGACAGAGTTCTGTGCGACGCCAGGAGCGCGTCCGTCTGGTTGAGATCATGGGACAGATACGCACTGTTTTGGATGGTGTGCTGACACGAGGGGATTTGTTGTCTGACGGGGAGAGCGATAGTGAGTATTCTGCACCGACTGTTACACCCACGGACACGGAGACTATGTATACTGATTCCACTCGGCATAGATCTACTTCGATTTCTGAGGAGGAGGGGGATCAGAGTGAGTCGCGGGGTCGCACCCACTCCCGGAGGTCCAGGACAGCGGCCAGTACCGCTCGCACCATGCGCTTTGCTCGCAGGGACCGGAGGGGTCGATCACCGACACATCGTCGCCGACCGAGGGACGAGTCTGTTTCAGATTCCGGGGATACACGAGGGACCCCGAGACCGCGCAGAGAGGGCACTGCCGGTTACGATGAGGTTGGGATGATGGAGCGCCTGCAGCGCTTCAACCCGCCCAAGTTCTCGGGCAAGACTGGGCCAGACACAGCCGAGAGTTGGCTGACTGATATGGAGCGGCTGGTGACCAGATTGGGGTTGCCATCCGAGGCGATGGTATCTCTTGCTACCTTTTACCTCCGTGACGCAGCTCACAACTGGTGGCAAGGGATAGTCCAGGACCGGGCGACACAGTACCGGGATTTGAGGCGTGTCGACCCGGGGATGACTTGGGAGGAGTTCTCCCGCCTATACCATGAGAGGTGGTTGGGGTATGCTATCAGAGAGCGCCGACAGGCTGAGTTCGACGCACTCACCCAGGGCAGCCGATCAGTCACGGAGTATGAGCTGGAGTTCAGCCGATTGATCCGCTACTCTTCCCAGTCTGACTCCTCAGAGAGAGAGAGGACGAGGAGGTTCATCCGGGGCCTGCGCCCCCAGATCAGGGAGCATCTGATTGCTCTCAGTATTCCTGACTATCATGAGGCCATCCAGAAGGCCCTTTTGCTGGAGACTGAGAGGATCGGAGCAGTAGCCACACCTTCCCGGCCACAGAGCGGCGGGAAGCCATCGGGCCAGCAGGGCCAAGGGCAGCAGCGTGGACAGAGCAGGCCGGGCAGATTTGGCCAGGGCACGAGCAGGACTCCCTTTGCACAGCTACCAGTATGCCGAGAGTGTGGCAGACGTCATGAGGGTCGGACGTGCTTCAGAGCAGCAGGCCAGTGCCTGAAGTGCGGGGCCACGGATCATTGGGTCAAGGACTGCCCACAGACACAGTTTCAGGGTGGCAGACCTCCGCCGAGAGGACCACCGACCAGGGCCATCCAGGGCCGCGGCATAGCGCAGGGGGGTTTGAGAGCTCCACCTCAGAGACCACAGATTGCGCCACCCCCAGTACAGCGGACTACCCAGCCAGCACGGGTTTATCAGATCGAGCAGGCCGGCACGTCTCAGCAGGGAGCGTTAGCAGGTACTATCCTTTTAAATAATGTACCAGTTAATGCATTATTTGATACCGGCGCTTCCATTTCTGCTATATCTGGGAGATGTGCGACATCTCTAGTTCTGCCTATCACCTACACGACGAGTGTAGTAGTAGTACGCACTGCTGGTAGGACGTGTCTGTACTCGAACGAGGTTGCTCAGGAATGTATCCTGAGTATTGGGCGTCATCAGATCGAGTCTCAGCTATTGATCTTGGATACGTCCAAGTACGACATTATTCTGGGGATGGATTGGTTGTCGCAGCACGATGTGAAGATCGACTGCGCCAAGCGTCAGATTCTAGTTTCCGGGGAGGTCGTACCGATTGGCTATCCACAGAAGCCAGTGGAGCAGAGTATGGAGCTGAGCATATTGGAGCACATTCCGGTTGTTGATGAGGAGGACTACTTCGGCCTTAACACTACAGGTACACGCTCAGAGTTAGATCAGATTCCTGTAGTCCGTTATTTTCCGCATGTCTTTCCAGAGGAGTTACCGGGTATGCCACCTAGGAGAGAGATCACTTTCGAGATTCAGTTGCAGCCAGGGTCGACTCCGATCTCCATCCCTCCTTATAGGATGCCGATCGTGGAGCTGGCTGAACTGAAGAAGCAGCTCGAGGATCTTCTAGAGAAGGGGTTTATTCGACAGAGTACTTCCCCTTGGGGAGCCCCAGTTCTGTTTGTCAGGAAGAAGGATGGGACTCTTCGACTTTGCATTGACTATCGACAGTTGAATGCCATCACGATCAAGAACAAGTATCCGATACCCAGGATCGATGATCTGTTTGACCAGCTCAGAGGGGCCAGGGTATTTTCGAAGATCGACCTGCGGTCAGGTTACTTTCAGCTTCGTATAAGGGAAGAGGACATTCCCAAGACTGCTTTCCGCACTCGGTACGGGCATTATGAGTGCACCGTCATGCCATTTGGTTTGACGAACGCACCAGCTGCATTCATGGACATGATGCACCGGGTGTTCCGCCCGTATCTGGATTCCTTTGTGATAGTCTTCATTGACGACATTCTTATCTATTCTCCCGATGAGGAATCACATCAGGAACACTTGAGGATTGTACTAGAGACACTTGCCCACAACCAGCTGTACGCTAAGTTCTCTAAGTGCGATTTCTGGATGCGGGAGGTATCTTTTCTGGGTCACATCGTAGGTGAGCATGGTATTTCAGTGGATCCGGAGAAGACCAAGTCAGTTGAGGAGTGGAGGCAGCCACGGACGGTCAAGGATATACGGAGTTTCCTAGGTTTGGCAGGGTACTACCGCAGATTCGTACCAGGATTCTCCATACTTGCATCACCACTCACTCAGTTGACCAAGAAGGGTCAGCCGTTTGTTTGGTCCTCAGCCTGCGAGGACAGTTTTCGGGAACTCAAGCGGTTATTAACACACGCTCCGATTCTGAGCCAACCGGACCCGACACTACCTTACGTAGTCTATACTGACGCGTCAAGGACGGGACTCGGTTGTGTGTTGATGCAAGGGCAGCATGTCATCGCGTATGGGTCGAGACAGATGCGACCACACGAGCAGAACTACCCGACGCATGACTTGGAGTTAGCTGCGATTATTTATGCTCTCAAGCAGTGGAGGCACTACTTACTCGGCAATAAGTTCCAGATTTTCACCGACCATAGGAGTTTGAAGTATCTGTTCACACAGAAGGATCTGAACATGAGACAGCGACGGTGGCTCGAGTACATGAAGGATTATGACTGCACCATCGAGTACACCGCCGGCAAGGGGAACTCAGTGGCAGATGCTTTGAGCAGAAAGTACACGGGTATTGTCAATGGTGGGAATCTTGGGAACAAGGCCGAGGGGTCAGATCTGATGATGCTATGGCATCAGTGGGTGCAGTGGGAGCAAGCTCAGGTCAGCACTTTGACAGTCCAGTCTGATTGGTTGACTGACATCCGAGAGGCACAGGTCAGAGACATAGGCTTGAGGAAGCTCTCGGGTGAGGACAAGGGAGCCTTGCGACCACACTTTGAGTACAAGCAGGGATTGCTGTACTTTTGGAGTCGCCTTTATGTACCAGACGAATCATCGATTCGGGATCGATTATTGGGAGAGGCGCACTCCAGCAGTTTGAGCATCCACCCCGGAGGTGAGAAGATGTACCACGACCTTCGATCTCACTTCTGGTGGCCAGGGATGAGAAGGGACATAGCCGCCTTTGTGGCGAGGTGTGCAACTTGTCAGCGTGTCAAGGTAGAGCACCAGAAACCAGCTGGAATGCTGCAGACTCTACCTATACCATTCAGGAAGTGGGGTAACATTACGATGGATTTTCTGACTGGTTTACCTCCGACTAGAGCGCATCACGATGCTATTTGGGTCATAGTTGACCGGCTGACTAAGTGTACACATTTTCTGCTGATGCGAGTGACTGACTAGCTGGAGAAGCTTGCCCAGTTGTACATTCGGGAGATCGTGCGATTACATGGGGTACCGGACTCCATCGTATCTGATAGAGATCCACGATTTACCACGAGGTTTTGGCGTGCCTTTCACAAGGCTCTGGGCACTCGACTTCACCTGAGCACGGCTTATCATCCTCAGACGGATGGGCAATCAGAGAGGGTTATTCAGATTGTGGAGGATTTCCTCAGGAGTTGTATTCTGGACTTTGGGGGACATTGGGATCAGCACCTACCGTTAGTAGAGTTCTCCTATAACAACAGCTACCAGACTACTATCGGTATGGCACCTTATGAGGCACTGTATGGTCGGAGATGTATGACGCCGCACTGTTGGACAGATGCCTCGGACAGGATGACCATTGGTCCCGAGCTTATTGAGGAGACGACGGAGAAGATCCGTCTGATTCAGATGCGGATGAAGGCCGCAAATGACAGGACCACCTCATACGTTAACAAGAGGCGACGTGAGCTGGAGTTTGAGGTGGGAGACAGGGTGTGGTTGAAGGTTGCGCCGACTCGGGGGACAGTCCGTTTTGGCAGGCGGGGTAAGTTAGCCCCAAGGTATGTTGGTCCCTACGAGATTCTGGAGCGGGTAGGCAAGGTTGCTTACCGGCTGGCTTTACCTCCGAGTATGTCTGCGGTGCATAATGTCTTCCACGTCAGCATGCTCAAGAAGTGTATTTTGGATGCCAGTCAAATCATTCCGGTAGAGGAGGTTGAGCTCGAGCCAGATCTATCTTACCGAGAGGTACCGATAGCTTTTCTGGCCAGAGATGTTCGGAGACTCCGCAACAAGTCGATTCCGATGATCAAGGTTCAGTGGTCACATCATTCTGATCGAGAGGCGACTTGGGAGACAGAGCAGGACCTGATAAGTCGATATCCGGACGAGTTCAAGCTGTTGAGATCACTCTTGGAGGACCAAGAGTCCTAGGGGGGAGATTGTTACACCCACCCCGACGTTTTGTAATTTTCCGGCGAATGTCGGCCGGAATTGTGAATTCTGTAAATTATCGGAATAATGTTGGAATATGATAAATTATTGGAATTCAATGTTTGGAAGTGAATTTGGTGATATTTATAAGTGTTTTATGTATTGGATGACATTTATCGAGTTCCGGGACGTTTTGCGGAAAATCGGTTTCGGAGGGCAAAATGGACACCGACGGGGAAAATTGGGAGATAATCACAAGGATTATCTCCCTTGGTAATTTCTGCAGTAACTAAGATAGGGGAGGAGATATTTTTGGCCCTTGGTCAAAGTATGGTAACCCATACCTTGCCCATACCCACACTTGTCTCACATTCATTCCTCCACCATTTTATTTCTTTTATTTTCTCCATAAAACCAATTATTGTTCCCCTCACTCACCATTTATTCAGCCCTTTTAGCATTTCAGAATCACTTATCTCATTCCTCTCTCTCACTCAAACACTTAGAAAGAGAAATCAACTTTTGAACACTCTCTCCTTTGCTGGCCAGAACACTTCTCCTCTGTTCGTGGCTGATTCTGCTCGTCTGGAGTTCGAATTGGCTTTGGTGGTAGTTAGAAGAAATCTTCCTTAACCTCTTGGCTTCAACTTTTCTGAAGGGGCCATGGTCCAAAAACGTCAGGAAGACCTCCAGATCTGAGTTGCACGAAAACGGGTCTGCTGTGATGTTGGTGCTGAAAACTCAAACTTGAAGTTTCGGGTTTTGAGGTTCAACAAGCTTAGTTCTACCACTTTCTTAACCTCACAAATCAGTGACAATCAAGGTAAATTTGAGTTTGTTTTGGGCTAATCATCATGTTTGAAGTTGAACATGTATGGAAGTTATGCTTACTCTTGATTGTTCATGGCCAAATCTTTGAAGGAAACTTTGGTGGTGGTGGTGTCACAATTCCAGCAACTAAATCAAGGTTTGAGTGGAAGTTCTTCAAGGTGAGGATCACTCTTGACAAGTTTTATGAAATTTTGGTTGTTGATTGGTGTTGATCTTCATGTATGTTGGTGTTTGATACATGTTAAGCATGTTTTGTTCTTGAAAAATCATGAAAACACAAGTGTTGGAAAAAATCAGCAAGGGGCCGAAAGTTTGAGATGGTGTTTGATGATGTTTTCTTGGTTGAATATGAAAAAGAAACATGTTTTAAGCTTAGTTGACATGTTTTAAAGTTGTGATAAAAATTTGGAATGATTTGGAGAAGTTTTGGTTGTTGGCCGAAAGTTTGGGGTGTTGTTGTGAAGTTTGGAAAAGTTTAAGGATGAAGGATGTAATTAAATCATGTTTGGTAAAAGAAAGTATGTTTAAGTGATAAAAATGCAAGTTGGTAAAGTTTGGGAAAAAATAAGGGTTTGGGCCGAATTTGGGCTTGGGCCGAAATTTTGGGTGAAATTGGATAAAAGTTGACTTTTTGGTAAAGTTGACCAAATCGGGTAAATTTGACAACTTTGTGAAAGTTTAGGGACTTAAGTTGTAATTAAGGATAAATTCCCAACATAAGGAACTTTAGTGAAGTAACTAAAGTTATTTCTGTGTTTCTGATTCTGGCAGACCGATTCTGCATTTTCTGGGATACTACTGTGGAGCGTCAGGGGACCCCAGTAGATTATCCGCTTCTGTCGAGGTAAGGGGTTTAACTTCCTTAATGCGCATTTTATGTGTATTAGGTTAGTTAAGGGCTAGTACTTGGGTCGAGGGTGGGGCCCGGTGACTCCCGGGTCTAGTCACATGGTACGTAGTGGTCTGTAGGGTTTTTGCTTAAATATGGGTTATGGACATATATCATATCGGACTTGCTTATCGGGGGTCGACAACGGACCCATATTTATATTCTGTACGTGAGAAGTCCGTGAGTTCGGCTGACGGGAACACCGGGACCTAAGCCGGTATGCCAACCGTGGTCGTTAACTCACGATGTTATGTGCTGGCTTTGTGCCGCTTTTGGGCCGACAGTTAGGGCGATATCTCCTCGCTGGTACCACGCGTTATGACCCGATCATCAGTGTGAGCTTAACAAGCCGCTGTAGGGTGCTGTCGAGGGTTCGGGGAACCTTTGTATTGGTGTACCACCAGTCCGACGGGACTTAAGAGCATCATCACATGTGCATGTCATAATCCTGTTATACTTAGGACTGTATTATTTAGTTCATTGCATACTAACCCTTTTATGCAGGAAAATGTTTTTAAGGTTTTACCGCTACCGTACCTACCCCCTTACGGAGTTCTTTCGAGAACTCACCCCCCCACTTATTATGTTTTCAGGGGATCCGGGCAAACGACCTGCGGTGTAGATCTCCCGCAGTTATCGTTGTGCATTTTTGGCTTTAAGGTACTTATCTGTTAAGTTGGGGTGTTTTCTCGTTAGATACTTTTGTGATCTTACTGAGTTGGGTTTGACATTTATATTCTCCTGTTTATGTTCAGCACGCAGCAGTTGTAGCTAGCAAGGTAATACTGGACTTGCCTCTGTAGGTAATATTGCATATAGGATGTTTTCGGTACTTGGGTCTGTATATTATTCGTAGGAAGTTTCCGGCCCTACGAAGAGGGCGGAACTTCTTCTGCCTGTATTCTTTACTATCTGCTTTTTCCTGCGCGCGCGATATTCTGCAAAACCACTAACTTGTCTCGGGTGCAGGTTTAGGACTAGAAAGATGTCGTAAAATCTGCAACACGACTTAACCTTAAAACTGAAAGGAAAACGTTTTAAGGGTTGGGTTTCGGGTCCACACAAAAACCGTTTTAAGAGAACTCCGTTTTCACCCGCCGCCGACTCAGCAAGCTTCCGCAACCACTCGACAACCGCGCTTCCAACATCCCATGCGGTGGGGTGACACATGTCTAATATTCAATTTAACCCTAACATTTTTTTATAACATATAGATTAACCCTAACTAGTTTTAGAATCTACTAACCCACCAATCTGATGCAAAAAAAAATCAGCATTGCTGCTATCAAAAGAACTCTGTAATTTCTTCCTAAACATAGATCTTCTCTCATTATCATGTGCTCTACGAGAACTAAAATGTGCTCTTAACCGTTAGGGTGACACAAGGTGTAATATAGGCAACTCCTTATTTTGCTTCCTGACCCTGATCATCTCCAAGTTCAATGCTCTTTGTGGCCTTACCTATTTCAGTGGAGGAACAAAATGGTGTTGCAATTGAAAGAAAGCACCACTCAGATCAGCTACGTAAAGTAGCAAACAACAAGGCACTAATAGAAAGCAACCTTCATTGGACAAGAAATTGATGAACCAATGCTTGTCTTTTGGGCATAAAGCCTGCCTGTGATGGGTATTGTAAGGTATTGGAGACAAGAATGTAGTTTAGCACATGTCAGTTCTTAGTTGCCCAAGCCACCACAAACACCCTCTCAAGCACCTTCCCTTGACCTTCAATTGCTTCGCAACCCATGTACATCTTCTCCCCTTGAATTGGTTCAAAGAAGGAGAAGAGGTTCTTGTTGGTGCAAATATGCCTAGTAGCACCTGTGTCAATCCACTATTCTTTTGGGTTGGACCCAACAAGGTTCACCTGAGAAACCACAGCAGCGAAGTTCATATCTTCCACTTCTTGGGAAATTTCATTAATCATGTTTGCCTCATGATCATTATGCTTTGCGAGTCAGCAATCGCCAGATTTGTGGCCTATCTTTCTACAGTTGAACCATTTGCCATTGAACTTTGGCTTTGGCTTCGGCTTCGAGACACCTCCCGTTGCCGAGCTTTCCTTTTCCCTTTTTGTTCTTTGAGCTTTGTCCCTTACCATGTTCCATCATGTTGGCCTTGACACCAATGGAGAGGGATGACTTGCGCACGGATCTCCTATTGTCTTCTTCAATACGAAGTCTAACAATCAGGTCATCCAAGTTCATTTCCTTTCGCTTGTGCTTCAAGTAGCTTTTAAGTTTCTTCCATCCACGTGGTAGTTTCTCAATGACAGCTGCCACTTGAAAGGCTTCAGCCAACACCATGCCTTCAGCGGGGATCTCGTGCGAGATAACCCGAAGTTCCTACACTTGACTGACCACAGTCTTGGAATCCACCATTATATAATCGAGGAAAAGACCGACCATGAATTTCTTTGCACCGACATCCTCCTCTATTTTATATTTTGAGTCCAAAGATTCCCACAACATTTTTGTCGTCTTATAATTATAATAAAATGGGGTAAAATACATTTTTAGTCCCTTAGCTTTAACACGTGTCCTATTTTGGTCCACTTTTAAGAATTCGTCCTATTCTGGTCCTAAAGTTATGGTTTTCTATCCTATTTTAGTCCTTCTGTTAGTTTGACTGTTAAATTGACCGTTAAATGAGTTATTTTTACGTAAATACCCCTAAAATACAATCTAATTACACATTTAATAGATGTATGACCACTCAACTTTTAATAAATATACAGACAAATCCCTAAAGTTTTTCCTTTTACCTCTATCTCATCATCGTACATGAAGTTGTTCACCGCTTCGATCATCATCGCCACCACCATCAATCGTGGTCTTCGAGTAACTCCATCGCTGTCTCTTGCTCTCTCCATCGAAACCGCCCCAACATTTTTTCTCCTTTCTTTTCTCATTTGCAGACCACTACCAATCACAAGCTCGAAGGCCTCTCTCTTTCTTTGTTGAATCTACCAATTTCTTCTCCAAAATCGAAACTTCAGCCTAGAAATTTCCCCTCTTTTGTCGAATCATTTTCTTCAAGAAGAATGGCTTCCAAGAATGCTGAAAATCTGAGACAATGATGGCCCAAATCTGAAAATCAAGATTGTTGTGATAAAGTCAAGAAGACGGTGGTGCTTTGGGCGACAGTCCGAGATCGAACACCCTTTTGATTCTACGAATTCCGGTGAAAGACGGACTTCGATCATCAAGAGGAGGAGGGAGAGGATGCTTGAGGAAGCGAGGAACAGCAGCCCGAGTGTGGTAAGGTGTTACATCCGGTCAAGGCATTCGAGAAGCTTACGGTGCCTCGCTTCAAAGGAATCAGACAAGGCGGTTGATAAGGAGATAGAAGAACCAAGGGTGCAAGAAGCCTGTGGTGGGCTTTGCCTGGATTGCAACACCCTAATGTGACTCATCCCGAGACCGACACTCAACCTGTCTTCCTCTTCATTCTCCCCATCAGATTTTATGTTGATCGCTGAAAAGCTAGGTCTCGATGCTCATCTCTCCCCATCATCTTCCTGGGACAGCAGCCGTGGAAGGTTAGTCAAGTTTATGATTACTACGCCTGAGCTTTTGCAATGTCAATCTCTCCTTGTCTTTCCTAACTTGTCCATGTAATGTGCCTTTAGCAGAGCTCGATTGTGCCGGGAGGAGCCAAAGCACCATTCCGGTCGTCCTCGGACTAAAAATGTATTTTACCCTAATAAAATGTATATAATGAATCATGTAAACAGTTTAGGATATAATTACGGCACAAGAAGTCAGAGTGGATCCACGCTTGATTGGCATTGGATGTTTCAGCCTCCCGCTTCCCCTCGGGAACTCCAGGAGCATCTTCGGTCAAGAATCTCACAAGATTCAAGGTGGTCAAGTAAAACAACATATTATGTTGCCATCTTTTGAAGTTCCCCCTGTTGAACTTCTCCGGTTTCTCCGCATGAGAGGTCAGAACAGTCAAGGGGTTTGGCACCATGGTCAGGACAGCCCTAGAACCACCATTGTTACCGCTAGACCCGTTCACAACTTTGGAATCGTCCACAGTGTTAACTTCCGTGATGGTCATCACATATCACAAATCCGTTTTAAGATTGTAGTACGAGTAAGTACCAAAAATGGGAATATGGGTAGAATTGCACAAAATACAAAAGTCGTATGACTATATAAATATTGGGTGCAAAATGAACAAATTATAAAAGATGAAGACAATATAACAATTCTATCAAATTTTAGAAATTAATAATTCCAGAAAAAATATAAGAAATATTTACCAGAATAATTATAACGAAATTGAATGGAAATTATGCCAGAAATTAAACAAATTGATGATATAATAATAAATTCTAATTTTAACAATAAATTAGCATTAACAACTCGGTAGCGGGCGTGGTAGCGGGTTGGCCCGTTACCGATGGCGCAACTCGGTAGCGGGCGTGGTAGCGGGTTGGCGCGCTACTGTAGTGGTAGCGCCATGCCAGCTACCTTTCCCGCTACCAAATTGATAAAAGCTGTCAGCATGGTCACCGTGGCAGTGGTAGCAGACTTGGTAGCGGGTCACCCCCTGCTACTTGATGTTATTACTTCATCTCCTTCCTTCTTCCTTTCATTTGCAGATCTGAGTTCAAGAGCAAACGAAAATTCTTGCTCCCGATTTCTTTTTCCTCCATTGTTATTCATTTCCATCCATTTCTGAAATACTCACATATTTTACATGTTGGAACAAGTTTTTGGTGCTTAGTTTTAGAGATTTGGTCACGTATTCTTTGGTTTGGTTTTTGACACCTCTCTCGTGGTTCTCCAGATATTTGAAGCAACAAATGATCCCTGAGTATCTGAAGCAACAAAGGAAAATATACCGATCTTGGTATGTATTTTATTGATTTTTATTTTGAGACTGTGTAGTTATTTAATTATTTGTTCGAAAAAGTAGAATTTGATGTTCTAGATTTGAGCCATAGTTCCCATCTGTGGATATTACGTAGAATATTATATCAATAACAACATTTTAAAGTTTGGAAATAATGTCGTGAAACATAATATTTTATTGAATATTGATGGATTGTCCCAATTGGACATTTTGTAAAAGGACAATCGGTATATTGAACTTTTGTGGTAGTTGTATATGCATAACCGGTACACCGACATTAATTTCGGCTATTTTTCAGTCTCGTTCCTTATTGTACCAAATGGGGTTTTTGAAACCCGAAAAAAGTGGTATAATGAGGAACTGAGGCGAGATGCTACCGAAATTTATATGGGGTTATAAGTTATGGATATACGACCATAAAATTTCAATATACTAATTGTACTTTTATGAATAGGATATGACCCATGCTCCTTTGGTTATGAGAAATTAAGTTGAAGACATTAATTTATATAGGTAGTAAATGAATTTTTGGTTGGTTAATCATTATGTTTTTGTATGTAATTTATATTATTATGTAGGGACTCAAAATGGCTGAAGGACGCGATTAGATATATCAGCGGTTACAAAAAGGTACTTGAGAATTAAATCCGCGATTTTGGGAGGGTCTGCAGTATTTTTTAAATATTGTATTCACGGATGCAGAATCAAAAGAGAAGGACATGCTGAAATGTCCTTGTAAAAAGTGCAAAAATCGATACTTTTTTGATAAAGCTACATTTGGAACTCATTTATGAGTATAGATTTAAACCCGATTACTACGTTTGGGATTGTCATGGTGAGGTTATTCAGATTAATCCGTTCATCTATGATGGTTCGAATTATCAAAAGAATTATGAAGCATCGTCGTCCAACAATGCACGTGTGAGTACTGAACCGGAATCGAATAATGACTATCAAAGATGGGACGTCCAACAAATGGTTTATGAAGGTTTAGGATTGCAATACAACTCTTTACAACTTGAAAATGTGGAAAGTCTCGAAAAAGATAATCACAATGATGAAAATGATATTGATGATTTTGAAATGCATGACGATATTGGAAATGAGATGGTTGAAAATGAAATGGAAATGGAAACTCCTAATGACGAGGCATAAAAATTTTATAAGTTGATTGAATTTGCCTCACAACCTCTATGTGATGAATGTCGTACTGAGCATAAGAGATTAGCCGTGTTGACAAAGTTCTTAGGCGTGAAATGTCAAAGCAACATATCAGATGAGGCATGGTCCAAAATGATGAAAGTTGTTGATGAAATATTGCATGGAGAAAATGCATTGCCACAGAGCACTGCAGAGGCGAAGAAGATGATCAGAGACATGGGGCTACCGTACATTAAGATTCATGTATGTGAGAACAATTGCATGTTATTTCATGGTAGATTCAGTCATTTAATGCATTGTGGAGTGTGCGGTACTAAAAGGTATTTTCAAGGGGGTTTGGATGGTGCGGACAACACTCAGTTCGAGGTAAAAATATTAAAGTTATCGTCCTCGTAATTTTAGCATTTACATTTATTTATCCTAACTGGTGCATTATTTATTTACTAGGAGTATACACGGATGGTGTTGGAGAAGTACCCGGATCATGACTCGCCCCCTTTTGATGAGACGATATTCCGAGCTGTGACAGGTGGGCCCTACAAAGACCGTTAGATTGGCGCTCCCCCGCAACTAGTCCATTCGGAGCTGTTCCAGCCACCTCGGCCATCTCAGGTAAACTAATTTGAAACTAGTTAGAAGTTTTCTAAAATATCTACAAGCTTTAAAAATTTTCAAAAGTTATTTTCATTCACATCCTTTCAGCGCGAGCTTGCCGCTGAAGAGGCGCGCCACAAGGCGGAGGAGGATCACCTCAGGATGGAGGATGAGTTGCGTACACTGGGGGAGCGCCAAGTTGAGTACCAGGTTCATATGAACCGTACTCTTCAGCATGAGCGGCGTCGGTCCGAGGAGATACAACAGGCTCTTCGTACGGAGCTGCGGTGGCAGTACGACGCATCCTTCAGCGTCCTTTAGCCGGCGCTTCTAGAGCGTGGCATCTTACAACAACATCAGGTACCCCAGGACTTGGTTGCGGGAAGATCATCCCGGCCACCGCAGGACCAGTATGTGCCGCCAAACTACTCCACATACATGATCCCGACGCCGCAGCCGCAACCTCAGTGGTCCTCCTGTCGCACGACTACAGGGTTCCAGACGCCCAACCTCCGTGGTGCTGATTATTATACCCCGATGATGCCGACGCTACAGCAGCAGGCACCTCAGCAGCCGCCGCACAATAACGTGTACGACCCGGAGTTGTTCAGGTGGAGTAATGTTTCGTTTAACTCATTTTCTTTGGGGTTCAACAGACAGGCGTTCGACGATTCGGAGCACCATTCCCCGCCGCGTGAGAATCAGGGTGACGATTACGATTTGCCTCCCTGTAGGACACTTTTGTAAAAACTATTTGATTTTGGATATTTTTTATTGTAATTGATACATTTGGTTAATTTATAATTAAATTTATTTATGTTTTTAATTGTAATCTATAAATACCAATAAATAATATTATTATTGAATCATTTATTAAATAATGAAAATAAAGAAATCATTTTTTATAAAGAAAAGATGGTAGCGGGCCTGATGAGAGGCGGAGTACTACCAGCTTTGTCAGCTGGCAGCGTCCACATGGCTTGGGGGTAGCGAGGTGCCCGCTACCGAGCCCCTTACTAGTGGTAGCGGGTTGGGTAGCGCCAGGATTGACGGAAGCGGCCCAAAAAGAAGCGGGCTGGGTAACGGGCAGCCTCGCTACCATGGTAGCGGGCTGGGTAGCGGATCGCCCTTACCCAAAACCCATTAAATACGTAATGCTTGTTATATGCCATTGAATATATTCATTCATTGAGGTGTGCACATATATTCCCTTCATTCCTTATTAAATAATATATTTTACTAAATACATACTCCATCCGTCACTAATTAATTATACATCCTAGAGGCTTAGTAATGTCGTAGCGAGTTCGTGAAGCAGATACTAACAATCAAGGAACAAACCTGAGAGCGAGCTACCAAAAATATAAGAGTAGAATTCGTCGGCGGTCATACTTTTTATATTTTTGACTTATTATGGTCCCGTTTTAAGGTTTTGCCCAATTTTAGTCATAAATTTTGAATTCTTGACTTAATCGAATCCTTTCCGTCCAGCTTCGCCGTTAAAGTGGACGGAATGAGTAAAATCCGTCAGCGGTCCTACTTTTTATGTTTTTGACCTATTATGGTCCCGTTTTATTTTGTTGCCCTATTTTAGTCATAAATTTTGAATTCTTTACCTAATCGAGTCCTTTCCGTTCAGCTTCACCGTTACAGTGTACAGAATAGTACGAAATGTCTATTTTACCCCTCTGTTAATTGCGATAATACACCTCAATATTTTTAAACTAAACAATTGGCAAAAGGCACGAATAAACCACTAAACTATTCGAATCGTCACGACTCGGCCATTGATCTATTTAACGGGCCGAATCACCCCCCTGAACTCCTCAGATTGTACCGAACTCATCATTCCGTTCATTTTTTGATGATATGGCTGGCGGACTTTAACACGTGGATGTATCTGGCGAGAAATATAGAAAATGGTTAAGGGTGGACAGGCGGGAATCAACATAGGTGGCTTCTATTTTTCCCAAGTGAGAGAGGAGGTTAGTGTCAGAAGACGACAGTGGTGGTGAGGTGTAAGAATCAGTTTCAGAAACGATTCGATTCGATTCTCTCTACAAAAGACGCTTATGAGTTTGTGACTTTGTGCAGATGGAAGAAAACATGTATGTTATTTTATTTGTTCATTGTGCTGATTGAGTGAGTTTTGAATCTAGCAACCCTAGACATTGGTGGATATGGTTTTCTTGTGTTTTTTATTGTTCCCACTCACACATTTCTTTTCAGTACTGTATTATATTCGGGTAGTGATGCTTATGTCTAAAAAAAATCGGTTGGTGGGGTATTGAATTTGGTTGGTGGGTATGTGTTGATGTTATGCTGGGGGGACCGTTTTGGAGGGGTTATTGTAAAGTTGGCATGGCTGTTTTGCAAATGAATTTCGTTGCTTTGAATGATCTAATGGTTTTCTTTTTTCACACTTAAAATAGTGGGACAAATCGAAAAACTGCAAAAGAGAACAATATACACACACACACACACCAAGGTGGACCTTCTCTTCAAAAACCTTTTAAATATGTAGGGGTAGGGATGCCAATCTGGCGGGTTTGGACGGGTTCATGTCGGGTTATTCGGGTTCGGGTTGAGATCGGGTTTATCTATTTTCGGGTTGGGTTGGGTTCAGGTTAGGTTATTCGGGTTGGGGTTGAGATCAAGTTTTCTTATTTTTGGGTTCGGGTTGGGTTGGGTCAGGTCCGTTCGGGTTCAGGTCAAAAATTTAAAATTTAGGACTGAAATAGGGTAAAAACTTAAAACGGCACCATAATAGGTCAAAAACATAAAAACAGACCGCCTACTGTATATACTTGATGGCCGAACGTCAGCCTGGTCGGCCATCGGGTTGTTATTTGGAGGTAGATGGTCCACCGGGTGGGTCATTAGGTTGTTCTTCTTCAGTTTCCGGGTCACATAGGAGACTATCGTGAGAGTAGTTAGCTCCGCCTGCAAAGAAAGCCGCACCGGAGGGTTCTCCGGTTAACCGGCCTCCGACACTCAAGTCAGTACTCTATTTGTAGAGTGAGAAAGTAGAGAGAAGGTAGAGCTAAGTCATCAGATTACCTTTGTGGTTTGCAAGGAGGTGGCTTTTATAGACCCTTCTGATAGTGTGGTATTATCGTAATATTTCAAGATGAAGAGGCGGTGTGTGTCAGAGGTCACGTCAGTGAAGTCCTGAATGTATGCCTTCAGGCGAATTCCTTAGGGTTCGGTAGTAGGTTGTTCGGGTTTCGATGAGGCCCCTCTTCTAGGCTACTGACTTGACCTTTTACTAGGCCCTGTTGGGTCTTATGGGCTTACCTGAGCTATATTCTTGGGTGATTGGGCCTATCGCCAAAAGTTACAGGACAAGTCGAGAAAACAACCCAACTTCTTCTAGATTCCATAAGAAAGGATACTCTCTAAGTCTTACCTTCTTCATCGTCTCATTTCCTATGCATTTTATGAAACACTCCATCCATCCCACAAAATTAGTCATGTTTGACTTTTACACTTTGTTTAACTCAAATTTTCATTAAAAATAATTTGTCAAAAAAATTATTGAAAAATATACTATATTTAAAAACTAGACACATTGAATTTTTATTTGGATATAAACTTGTACAATTTTTAACTTAGACTATCATAAGAAAAAAATCATAGATTAAATGCTGAAAAACAAACGTGACTAATTTTATCGGACAAAATAGTATAAATAAGGAGCAATCACTATAGGACTGAGATAGATAGAGTAGGAGACTCATAGGCTTGACAAAAAAAAAAACAAGAAGGAGAAGCCTGCAGCAATTCAGTGATCAAAATTAACAGAAGTCAACAAGGGTTGGTCAGAGAAGAAGGCCTCCAAGTTCCCAATTACAAGTGCCCTAAGCTCCTCAAACGATTCCATGGTGAACACAGCATTGTGTGGCGACATAACCACATTATCCAACGCGAACAGCTCCTCAGGAACATCTGGCTCTCGCTCAAACACATCCAAACCAGCACCTTTGATCTCCCCCTCCACAAGGCACGTCCTCACAAGCTCCTCCTCATCCACAATGGCTCCTCGACCAATGTTGATCACAACGCCATCTCTTCCCAGTGCCAGCAGGACATCTCTGCTGATCAGGTGATGCGTTTCTTCCGTCAGTGCACAGCAGATTACGAGGACGTCGCTGTCTGAAGCAAGGTCGCGAATGTTGGCGTAAAATGGGTATGGGCAAGATGGCTTCTTGGTTCTTGAGTTGTATGCGATGAGGTAATGTATACCTTGGAGCCGAGAGAATATATAGTCCCCTTTGCAGGGCCAGAGTCCTTGCCTGACGTAGCGATCGGCCGCTGAGATTTTTCTCAAGACGGCGATCAATAGTCCCACCACGGCGTCAGCGCAATCAGCGGAGAAAATGGTGCCGGCACTAGCGACGGCGATGCCTCGACGGCGGCACTCGGGGAGGTTGATGTGGTCAAGGCCCTGGCTGGTGGTGACGATGAAGCGGAGCTCCGGGAGGGAGCAGATCGTGTCGGCGGTGACGGGGGCTCCGCCGGAGGAGAGGATGGCTCGGACAGAAGGTGCGTGGCGGGAGAGAAATTCCGGGAGAGGGAGGTCGGACTGGTAGGCGTTGAGGAGTTGGTATTTCCGGGAGGAGTAGAAATCGTAGCCGAAAAGAGCGACGGCTGGTGGAGTTTTGAGGACCAGGACTTGAGGAAGAGGAGGAGCTTTTGGGGTGTGGGCCGCCATGACAAAAGACTTGGTATTCTGCTCCGACCGATGAAGTTGAGATTCCCGTCTGAACCGCCGATCAATGTGTGGACACTACACTAGCAATAGCTCGCGTCTCATTCGCTCATCAAACAAACTAATCTCTCTCCAGTGGTTTTTGGTTGTGGTGGGAGAAAATTTGGTTGACGAAATAACCGAATTATTCTCTCACATTTGTAAAAAATACAATAATCTTCCAAATATATAGATGGATATTCAATATCACTCCTCAATTTTTAAAAACTTGCATATACACCCCTAAAATTTTGAAGATTTCACATATTTGTACCTAAAATTCAACCGAAAAAAAAAATATTCGAATTAATTTCGGTTTTCGATTATTTTGGTTTTATTCCTCAATCACTTTCTTATTCTTATTAACAATTGACATAGAACTTGTAGACAGAAAACCACTCAAATTGATCTTCTTCCTAAGCATACCAAGCATGGATCAAATTTTGATAGGAATAGCATTATGCATAGTCTGATACTTGTTACAATCTCAGGGTAATAAGGTCAGTGGATCATCCCACTTAAGACACTGCGACTTTTTTATTTGCATGGATGTAAGCACATTGAACTCTAATAGCAGCTCTAACATGGTTGGAACCAAGGAAAATTAAAATAACGATGTAAAATATGAGTAAAAGAGAACTGCTTAGAAAGGATGGAATACCGAATATGTCGACTGCTCTGTCATATTCATGAAAACTACTAACCCAGTCATCTTTCTTCCGATATCTTTGGACGCCACAACGAGTTAAGGTACAGACACCAGCAACGAGCCCTGAGATTATAGCAAGAAACGTTAGACTACTTCCAGAAACACCATTTCGAACTATAACAACAAAACAGGTTCATTAAGAAGCCCTGAAGCAAAATGAAACAGCAAACCACAGCGCTAGCATGGAAAAGGGTGAAACTCAAAATGATAAGACTTGATTCATCATTTTAAGACATGAAGGTTTCCTTAACAGCACATCATTCTTCATCAATGTTCATGTGACACTAAAGTTGTGATAAGTAGAAATCAGCTTATGATTGCATTACCTATCATTCTCCACAATAGCAGAGAACTTGTTCAATTATTATAATGTGTCAGCAGACAGCAAACACCTTTCGAAAATGCACTAGCATGTTCAATAACACCAAGACATGGCTTTAAGACATAAAGTACTAAGCCCTGGTTATGACTATTGTCGTTTGTTTCTCGTTTTACTTGTCAGCGAAGAAAAAAAAAAGGTTTGTGCTTCTCGAATTGGCATAAAACTATTTACCGCATTGAAAAGTGAATTTGCCCATAGAATTTGCCTGCAATCAAATTAAAACAGTGACCCAATTAGACTGCGGCCAGACCCTCAACAATCAAATCCCATATTGAAAAGATTAAAAGCTAAACATACTTCAAAAACTAAAAAAATTAAACTAATATACCCATCAAGCAATCTAGTTCCTGAAGTGCCATACCACAAATTGAGCTCGACTCATGCCAGTTAATCCTGCTCGGTTTAACACAGAACACTCCAAGTTAATTGAGCAAATCGATAATTAAACTCCTTTCAAATCATCAAAAAGTTCCAAAATTGAGGCAAAAGCTCCTAGAAAGCATCTGAATTCGAATGAGCTCAGAGGTTTACCTTTTTTACGAGCTTCATAGGGGCCTGCGCACGCTCCCCAGATCGTACCTGCCTGAGATAGGGAAGGAAAAGAAGAGATCAAAGATAGCGGAGTTGCTAGCGTGAACAAAAATTCCATGGTGGAACGAATCGTTTACCGCTCCGACTCGAATGGCGGAATCAACGGCGAGAGAGGAACACGGAACGACGCTGCTGAACATCCTCCGTCACTTCCATCTTGCATTGCCGGTTCGTTCTGCTTCGGTTCTCTCTTCAGTTCAGGTGATTGAATGATTTTTTTTTTTTTAACTAATTTTTTTTTTTTTTTGAATTTCATCATCATTAGGGGTTTCAAACATGGATAAAAAGAGGCGAATAACGCCACTATTCGCCTCTTTTTATCCACGTGAGTAAGGGAAGCGAACTCACCTCTTCTTACGCGGACCTCAGGCGAATTGTTTAAAAGTGAACTGAGTTGTTCACGTGAATAGCCATCTGAAGCATCCGGCGTTGTAGGTCCAGCCGCACCATCTCGCCATCTCCTCTTGGTCGCCTTGCTTCCATTTTACCATATCTTCCTCAATTTTTCTTTTCCCACTAAAATCGGTAGAAATGGTAGATGGGTTAGGTCATCTCGCCTTGCCGGAGTCCGTCTCGGGTCGCCGGAGTTGTGCATTCCGCTCCCGATGTGTAAATTTGAGCTCGCTTCAGTGCAAAGCCACGAAATATGTGTGCGCACAAGCTTGCGTGCAGGTTGTGCAGCTTGTGCGTAAGCGCCTCTTGCGCATGTTGTGCAGAGCTTGTGCGCGGCAGTAAGCACATTGTGCACAAGTTGTGTGCACAGAGCTTGTGCAGCTTGTGCATGCGCAGTGTTGCACAGTTGTGCAGACAGCTGTGCAGTTGTGCAGGCTTGCCATGTGCACATGTGCGCAGGTTGTGCACATGCCAAAACTCACCTAAGAAGAACTTAGATATGAAGAGAAGTAAGTTTCGATGAAGGGGAAGACTAATTTTGGTTGCAAACAAAACATAGGAGTTGCGCAAAAAGGAAGGAAAGTTGAGGCGGGGAACGCCAATTGTGGTGAATTCACGTGTTTTCAACTTCTAGTTCACGGGGGCCTCAAACTTAACCCTCCTATTTTCACTTTTTTCACTCACCTCCAATTCACTCAGTTTTTCACCTAAAAACTTTTTGTTCACTTCCTATGTTTGAAACCCCCTATTGATTTTAACGCCCGGCGGCACTTACAAGGAGAAAACCTGGAGCTTTACAAAAATTGCCACCAGGTCACCAATATATCTGAGCCTCCGCTATACAAAAAGACTACAAAAAGTGAAACCTATCTAAAACAACTCGGACAGAAGGATGGAATTCTTAGCTTGGACACTCCCCAGCACATCCCTCACTACTAAAGTCCAATCTTTAGCAGCATGTTTGAAAATCCTTGCGTTTCTCTCAATCCAAAGATGATAGACAATTGAAGCAAAAATAGATCTCTTTACCTTTGCTTTGATAGATTTTCCTTTAGCCACATTTAGAATCCATCGGCCGCATTGCTTCCAATCGTATGGGCAACCTTGCAGCTTGCACGCCATCATCCCCTCAAGCAGGACCTTTCTGGAATAGCTGCAATCAAAAAAAAGATGGTCCCTCGATTCCATCCCAATACCACAAAGCCTGCAACACATATCAATAGAGGGATTCCAAGCAAAAATTCTATCCATAGTATATAACCGATTATGTAAAGCCATACACACCACCAATTGATTGAATGATTTATATTTGGGCTTATTCGGCTCATTTATATGGGCCTAACTCTTGGATCTATTCCACAAATGGCCCAAAACAAAAAAGCCCGCCTCACGTACCTCGTTTTATCTAAAACCCTAGCTTACTCTTCATCCATCGAAGTGGTGACCTGAGAAGATGAGTCGAGGTGCGGCTATGGCGACGAAGGGGAAGAAGAAGGGGGCGACGTTCGTCATCGACTGCTCGAAGCCGGTGGAGGACAAGATCATGGACATCGCTTCACTGGAGAAGTTTCTTCAGGAGAGGATCAAGGTCGGCGGCAAAGCTGGAAACCTCGGCGATTCCGTCACCGTAACCCGTGAGAAGAGCAAAATCACTGTCACATCCAACAGCGACTTCTCTAAGCGGTGAGCTTCTCTTTTCTTCTCTGTTGTGTTAATCTTGGATTCTCGAAGTTATAGATGTGTTCGACGATTCCTCTCAAGAGCGTGAATTTGAGTTTTTTTTCTGTTTCAATCGTATGTTGATGAATTGGGTGTCCTAGTTTTAAGGTCAGTGATGATAATTCCAAAGGCTTGTTTCTCAAAACATTCGCAGTGGCCGCCTGAGAGCTTTCGCCTTCGCCGGGCTTGAGAGCTTGTGCTGCTTATATCCTTCCTTGGATGTCTGAGACCTTCTTTTAGCTTTCCGTTCTTGTTTATATAGCTCTTGTTGGGTTAACCATAGTGGCTTCAGAATAAATATCTAGAATTTTAAATCGTAATATTCCATGTAGCAGGTATCTGAAGTACTTGACCAAGAAATACTTGAAGAAGCATAATGTGCAAGACTGGCTTCGAGTAATCGCTGCCAACAAGGAAATGAATGTTTATGAACTTCGTTACTTTAACATTGCTGAAAATGAGGCTGAGGAAGAAGACTAATATATATTTTCGGTACATTTCCCCAATCATCTATTCCTTTTGTTATGTCGTAGGAGTTAACCCACTATCCTCCATTTGCAATGTTTCGCCTCTTGCTATTTTTCTCGGCATGAAATTTTGATTGCTCGCAGTTTGAATTACAGTAGCTTGTTAGATGTTACTGAATAGATTTAGATTGCAGTCATTAGGGGCTTCAAACATCAAGGGTGGGGAAAAAAATGTTCACCAAATTTGGGTGCCATCCATCACCAAAAATTCACCACAGATTTTCGGAACCTCACACTTAGCGAGCAACTCGAAAATCTGAAGCGAAAAGCAGGTGGGGGGGAGGGGTGCAGCAGAGGGACACGTGGGGGTGGGGGGTGGGGGTGGGGCCAGGAGGGGATGGGTTACATGGGTGGTAGCATTTTGTTCGTGAATCACGGGCTACTGTACATATTCGGACCTCCCGTGAATACGGTAAGGTCCGAAAAAAATGGGAGTGACACACCAATTTTTGAGGGGTGAATTTCCAAAAATTCACCCCAAAAAATGTATGTTTGAAGCCCCCTATTAATAGCTCCATGGACCTAGTGAATTACAGTTGATAAGCTTCTCGTTAGCTATTAGCTGCTGCTACCTTAATCCTTGCATCACCGTGTAGCCATTTTTCATGACAAGGCAATCAAGTTACCTCTCTTCTTCCATGGTTTGGAAAAAAAAAGTTTTTGTTGACATTGGCCAACTTAAAGATGACTGCTTGGTTAGCCTGCTTTTCCTGCATGTATTCAGTTGTCTCGTGTTGTTGCAATGTCATTGTTGATCGATTGAGCGGCTTGGTTAGCCTGCTTTTCCTGGGAATGGGTATGTATATTGAAGACCGTTTGTCATAAACTCTTTTGTTTGTATGGCGTGATAGAATTGCATTTTGCTGAAACAATTATCATAAGTAAAGGGTGTGAAAAATATGTAGTTGGATCAGTGCTTTATAGGCTTTGTAGCCTTGTGCTGAGTAGTTCTCAAGCCAAATTTAATCAAAGGCTTTACAGATTTCAAATCTAATTTTACTGTGATTCTGGCAATGTATATTTTAAATTAATTTTTTAATAGTTGAAATCAAACAATTATAATTAAATGTCAAAAGCTATTCATAGATGGATTTCTCAAAACCCAAATGCAAAATGAAGTTGTCAAACATGAACGATATAATGTCTCGGAAAGGCCGGGTGTAGCGGTTGACCTAACGTGCATGGTTGGAGAACTATTTGGAGGCTATTTGGATGGTTGGAGAACTACTTTTCCCTCTATTCCCAAATAATTGGATGATTTTGTTAAAGTGTGAAAAATAAGGTAAATGTAAGACTTTAGTAAATTTTTATTAAAGTTATGCTTGAATGGAATTGTACAGAGAATAGAAAATATAAAGTTAGATGCTTGAATGTGTCAGTATTCCTGTGATCAATGGAGTATTATTATTTTTGTTAATACCATATGGTAATTAACATAATTAAGGTGATTCAAACATGCCCTTTTAAGCGTGAGTAAATTTTTTTTAACAACCAACTTTTCACGCGTGAGTTAAGTTGGTATTCACCCTAACTTTCTCGGATCTCAGGTGATTTCGGTAGAAGTGATTTTGGGTAATTCACGTTCAACGTGAGTGAAAGTCACCCTAATCGAGCTCACCTTCTCACGTCGAAAGAAATGCGATCTGAGCGAGCAATCATCCCATATTTGAGCAGATACCCAAAATCGGCACCATATCTTCAAATCGACGTCATCTCTCCCATCTCATCTCTCCGCTGCCGCAACTTGGAAACGCTCCGTTAGCATCTCTGAAAATCGGCGACTCATTGAAGAGCAGCTCCGATTTTGTGGTAACGATATTGAAACTCATCTTGATAGGCCTCTCATACGTACTCCTAAATTCAGAGCTGGGTTAATCTCTTGTACTAATTCTTTGTTGCACTGAGACGGTATTTAGTCCGATCTGAGCGAGCAACCATCTCCGATTTGCACTGAGACGGTATTTAGTCTGAGCATTTGTAAGCGGTCATTTGCAGCAAACCCACCACTGCTTTCGAGAGAAGATCAGATCGAGGTTGGCATCATCTGGTTTTCTGATCTGATTTCGAGCTGGGTTGCGTCGCCTGGTTCGCTTGCCTCGTTTTTTTGAGCGCGAAGGTTTTTCTAGCTATTCACGCCAGACGCCCTCGTTTTTCACGGTCCCTCAAACATAAGCCCCTCTTTTTTCAATTTTGAACAGCTCACTAAATCACTCCACCATCACTCACTTATAACGTGAATAATTTTTTCCATCACATGAAACTTTGAAGCCCCCTATTGATTCAAAGGTGAGCT
The DNA here is from genome assembly GCA_024586325.1 of Stellera chamaejasme. Classification (NCBI taxonomy): domain Eukaryota; kingdom Viridiplantae; phylum Streptophyta; class Magnoliopsida; order Malvales; family Thymelaeaceae; genus Stellera; species Stellera chamaejasme. The sequence goes on along the minus strand of CM044985.1, from coordinate 10,759,561 downwards.
TATTGGTGGATTTAGTCTAAGTAGATGGTTCCCTGGTTGAGTTCTCTTGAATCTCTTTAGGTGGGGGCGTTCATGCAAGACTGCTCAAATTAGTAGGTATGAGTTTTTTTCGAGAACATGAAATAAATGGTGATGAGGTTGGGGTATTTATAGCCTTTAAAAATGTATAACGCGGAAGATCTGATCTGCCCTTCACATATGTCGTACTTCGGGCACCTGAGCACTCGGGTTCAGCAGTTTATGCAATGTGATGCATGCCGAGAAACTCTTTGGAATCTCTCAGGCATCTTCTCACCCATAGGTATTGGGAGTGAACCCGAAGAGTCGGCGGAGAAAGATAATAGGGGGCTTCAAACTTAAAAAGTGAGTGAGAAGTTATTCACCTAATTGAGTGAGGTGAGAAGTGAGTGAGAAAAGTGAAAAGAGTGGGTTAAGTTTGAGGCCCCCGTGAGTTCGGAGGACCGCTGGGCGTGAATTCGCAAACCCAGCCCAATTCCCGCCTCATATACCCTTCCTTTTCTCGCGCTCTCTACTGTACGAAAATTGGATTCTACATTTCTTCATCTTTCGTGCATCTCCCTCTTCCAAGTTCTTGGGTTGACTTTTTGCCCTCTTCCGCTTGTTCTCGTTTCTCTGGACGGTGTCATCTTAGTCGTTAAGCTCGGCATGTGCGATCGAGAATGAAATGAGAGAGACAGAGAGTTGGGTCAAGAAGGGAGCTGAAATTTGGGAGAGCTCAGTCCAGTGGAATGGGTTTGTTCGAAACCCACTATTTTCATATTTTTTCTCATTTCGCTTGGGTTGTACACATTTCAGTTGATCGGCGTTCGTATGTGCGCAATGTTGTGTTACCCGCACAGATAGGTTTTCATGTGTTTAGACGTTGTGCGCATTGGTGTGTTACGCGCACAGTTAGTGTTCATGTGTTCAAAAGTTGTGCGCTTTGCTGTGTCACGCGCACAAATAGTGTTCACGTGTTTGCACGGTGTGCGCTAGGGTGTGCGTTTTATTGTGCGTTGTGACGAGTTGATGTGGTCAAGCCAGTTGGCAAGCGCAAGAAGATGACAACACGACGCTTTTATCCATTGGGTGGAGATCGGACAGAGCCTGATGACGGTCCCACCTCACCCTCGCAGTAGCGGGTCTACCATTGTAGCAGGGCAACTGTGTGCGTGGTTGTGCGCAAGTTTGGGCGGCGCGCACAGTTAGTTGCACGTTATCTGCGTGTTGTGTCATTTAGTACCACGTTATTAGAACATTTCAGTTGCCATGTTATTTGGTTGTTGTGTTCTGCGCTATTTTGTTATTAGCACATTTGACTTGCCATGTTATTTGCGCACTGTGTTATTTGTTTGGATGTTCGCTATGTTGGCTGATATTTGCATAGGAGTTTCCTAAGTTGTTCACGCATTTCTTCTAACCGGACTCCCACTCGTAACCAGGAAATTTAAAAGCAAATAAAAAATATCTTACACAAATCCTTGAAAGAATAAATGATGTTCCTCTACGAAAAGAGTTTACAGAAGCATGGCCAAAATTTCTTTGATTTCCTCGGGTGACTTCCCATCTGCAATCAAGGTTTGCAGCAATGCAAACCTCCGCTCCCTACATTTCTCGCCCTTCTCTTCAACACGTCTCACTCTCTCATCCTCTTTGTCCTCTTTGCGCCTTCGCTCACCAAGCTCCTGCTCTTCCCTGCGCCTCACTTCTCGTTCCTCGCGCTCAGTTTCCCACTTCATTTGTTCGAATTTTAGCCTCTTTTTCTCAATGGTTACAAGAGCAGCGGCCTTCACGGATGCGCAATCTTGAATTGTCTGCGCCAATTGGTTAAGTGCATGCAATGGAGTTTTGGGACCCGAGATGCTTGGCAGTTCCTTTCTTTGATCCTTTTTCAACTTCTTCCCATCGTCGTTGTCCACCTGTGCAATGCGCTTACTGCCACTAGCAACCACCTCATCCTCATTTTCAAGCCTTGCCATTGCCGCATTTTGAGAAGATAGTGGCCAGAGGCCATTACCTTCATTGCTACCCACAATGTTCTCCAGATCGATTCCAGCATCATTCGGACTCCTTGTAACTAGGGGTGTTCAAAAAAATCAAAAAACCGTCAACTCACTCCGAACCGTGCAATCCGAAACCGAAAAAACGAGTAACCGAACACACGGGTAACCGGTCTGTTACTGTTCGGTTCAGTTTTTGATATTTCAAAACCGCGGGTACCCGCTTTGCCCCGCCCCTACGTATACTATCTACACACAGCAGTTGGATACACCCTATGTACCCAATCCCACCCCTATATTGAAGCTGTGCGTTTTATGTTTAGCAGAGTAACCCTAGTTACCCTACACAATACACATGACCACTTACCAATTTGTTCGTTCGATCTCAAAGGAGGCGGCAACACTCTCTTCTTCTCTCGGACAGACCATCACTCACCACGATTCTCCTCTCAATTGACCACCAGTGTGCAGCGCTGTCGTTAACGGTCGCCTCTCTGCCTGCCGTCAACGCCACAGTCCGGCCATGTCCAAGAGTTCATCACGGCAACTGAGATAGCCACAACCTTCCTTCCTAACTGAGCTTGCCTCTTCGCATCTACAGCCTTCTACAGCTTTCAAACTGCAGTAGCAACAACTATTTCTTCGATTAAGTAATAGGCAATTAGATTTAGGGTTTCTCTCAATCGCATGTTTTTTCATCCTATTGTGGGTATCCGCGCCTCGATCCGCGAAAACCCGTCATCGTGCAGGTACCCGCGTCACGGCTACCCGCATAGTGCGGGGCGGTTTCGGATACTGAAATTGGGTATCCGCCCCGCAGTGTATGGATAGCATATTCTCCACTACCCGCCCCGCCCCGCCCCGTGCACAACCCTACCTGTAACCTCATGAGGACCCGAGCTATCAACAACTGCGTCCGGTTAGTGATCATCGAAACTGAATGTCACCTCTTCATCATTGAACCTACATTCATAAATACGAATGCATCATGTCAGCCACTCGTATGCAAAACTATTCTCAAATTTTAGCACTACCGTTTCAACATACTTTAGAACTTCATTGAGGTCAGTTCCAACACTAATGCTGCCACTATTGAACACTGCGGCATGACTGATATTGGGCCGATCACCAACTAGAGCATGCATTCGCTCAAAATGCGGGCACAAATAGTCGAGCTTCGCCTGGATGGTGTGGATATTCCAGTTCCTGTCTTCTTCGGTCACACCAAAACCAGTGGTGTTGCTTTTGTCACGGGCGACTTTATACTTGCTCAAGTAGTTACGCCAACGGTCGCCCACAGATTTGGCATCAAGCTTAAACTTGCCATTGTATTTGTTGTTGATGAGGGTCGCTAATTCCTTCCAAGCCGTGTTCTTACGCGGAGGTGGCACTCCAACCTCTGTCTTCCCGGTGACACCAAATACTTTCACCTTATTCACCGGGTCCTCTAGAAAGTTCAGGATCGTTGCATACTGCTCAGAATTGAATCTGGCATTCTGTTGTGCGGGGTGGATGGGCTGGCTGGACATGGTCTGCTCGAACATACAACACATCAATTCAAGAATACGAGTTACCACAGTTCAATTATTACACAGAAATATAAACCTAAAATAGTTAGACAACTTTTTTAAGGCATGCTATGCATGATAAAAACAACAAACGAGAGTCCCGAGAGGTTAGTGCACATGTGCGCAAGCCTGTGCGCTTCACTGAACGTTTACTGAAATTGTATCAGTTAGAACTTGTGCGCTTATGTGTGCATGCAACTGTGTTCCGCGCACAATATTGTGTGGGACTATGTGCGGACAGTTGTGCGCTGCGCACAACTTCGCGATGCACCAGAGTTCAAATTAAACATCAAGACAACACAAATCTAACAAGCTGAGACAAAATCAAGCAGCCTCTGCCCTAACCCACGAGAATTTGTACCGTATTTAGCTGGGAAGAGAGAAAATTGAGGAAGATAAAGCGCTACAACGATGGAGAATATGAAAGTAGAACGACAAATACCTGGTCGAACGGCAGGAAGACGATGAAATGACGATGACCTTCAGCTGCGATAGGTCGTGGAGCGCCGAGCGGTGAAAAGAGGTGAATAAAGAGGGGCTTCTCAAGTGAAAAACACAGTTCACTTTCGTGTTTTTCACCTGAGGTCCGCGTAATTTGAGGTGAATCACATCCTGTTTTTCACCTGAAAAAGGAGATGTCAAAATGTGCATGTTTAAAGCCCTCTAATGTCTATGGATCATAATACTCTTTCCTCTTGTCCAAAAAACTAGTTATGAAAGTCATAAAAAGGCCAACCAGGCCTATTTTCCGTGCATTATTTATTCTAGGATGAATCCATGAAAAATGTTATAGGCTGAAATGAAATGTACGGTTTAAAGTTCAATTTCAATTTACCTAACAACTATAACTTTTATGGCTTTTTATCGGGGAAAACACCCAATTTTACCCTCCACGTTTGGTCGAATGGACGTTTTTTCCTTTTTACCACTACTTTAAGGATAGGGTTGTTAGTTACCACCGGCGCTATATTTTCACGCCACCATCCCGCGTCTGTACTCCATCGTCTTCCACCTCCAAATCCACCACCTCACTCACACAAAACTCATGACCATGCACCTCATCATGAGAGCTTCGTAATTCAACGATTCGCTCACTTATTAATTTTTTTGGCGGTCTGCTGCTCCCTAATGCAGCAGGCGGTGTTGCCCCTACATGTCCTCGATCAACGAACAGACAACGCTGAGATTGCCATGTTGTTCGGACTCTGCACATGTGAGGAATGTGTGAACAAGCCGAATTTCAGAATCTTCGGCAGCCTCTTCTTTCGTCGCCACTTTGTACAGACTCCGAAGACACGCGATTAGTGGTTGCATCGGTGGAAATGGTAGTCAGAGAGTAAGAGATGTGGCTTAGATTGTAACTTTTACAAATTTAGGGTTATTTTTTCATTTTAAAAAGTTTGGGGGCCAAATTGAACGTGAAGATGTACTATGTAACAGAATATTTCGAGAATATTCCCTCCGTTAACGGTGTAATAGTAAAAAGGGTCCAAAAAGTTAAACTAGATGGCAAATAGGTTCCAAAGATAAATGTTTGATGACAACAAAAAGACCATATCTTTGAAGTAATGGTAAAAAAGTCCATCGACCAAAGGTGGAGGGTAAAATCGGGCCTCTTCCCCTTTTTATTGAATGTAAGATAACCTAACCTAAAGCTAAATTATGTTGGGTTGGGAATTTGAACAATGATGGGCAATCTGTTCAATCGCGATTTGGCCCAGTAACAGACCCCTTCATCCTTTTCCTGCACTCCTCTACTCTAAACCAAAACCCTATCGCTCTCCGTTTATATGATTGCCTCCTCACAAACGGTTTCTTGATCAAATTCACCGGAAGAAGTCCAGTGACCGGCGAAAATGAGTCGAGGCGCGATTGCGGTGGCGAAGGGGAAGAAGAAGGGAGCGCCGTTCGTCATCGACTGCTCGAAGCCTATGGAGGACAAGATCATGGACATCGCTTCACTGGAGAAGTTTCTTCAGGAGAGGATCAAGGTCACCGGCAAAGCTGGAAACCTTGGAGATTCCGTCACCCGTGAAAAGGGCAAAATAACCGTCACCTCCAACAGCGAATTCTCTAAGCGGTGACCTCCTGGTTCCCCTTTTCTTCTTGCGATGCGAGTCTTAGATCTGTTTGCTGGCTTATAATGCCCTTCTGGATGATCTAGGTCCCGATTCGTTTCAGTAACTCTGTTGATGTCATTTCCTTCACTTACCGGTTTAAGGTCAGTGATGACAATTCCAAAGGCTTGTTTCTCATAACATTCGCAGTGGTCGCCTGAGAGCTTTCGCCTTCGCCGGGCTTGAGAGCTTTTGCTGCTTTAATCCTTCCTCGGATGTCTGAGACCTTCGGTTCTTCCGTTTTATTTTTTTTAGAGAAAAAGTTTCTACCTAGTCCAGTTTAATTTTCCTTTTAGAACATCGATCCAGTTATGTTATATGGGTGTCAAATGTGTGTTGATTTTGCTGGTGTTTATCAGGTATCTGAAGTACTTGACGAAGAAGTACCTGAAGAAACACAATGTGCGGGACTAGCTTCGGGTTATTGCTTCCAACAAGGATCGTAATGTTTATGAACTTCGGTACTTCAATATTGCAGAGAATGAGGGAGACAAGAAAGAATGAGTTACTGTGCGGTACACTTGTATCTTTATTTTCCATGGATCCAGTCCCAAATGTGTTACTTTAGGTTAGAGAAAGAAATTTTGGTGGCCTGTAGTTTTGACTTTCGGAGGGTTAGTCGATTTATTGAATTGCTTTACAGATTTTTTTAACATCATGCAATTTAATCAATCTTTTATTTGCGTGCTAATTGTTTGTTCGGGTGAGTAATGCATTAGATATGTAGTTTTTGTTTTTCAACTTTTAGTTTTATTGCCATTATATTTGAGTTCTTGGGAATGCGTAATACAAGCAATGCTGATCGATTTTTGAATGGCATCAAATTTTTGGAGAGATCTTGAGAGTCCTTGGCCTAGCTGATTTTGCAAAGGTAGACTTGAGCAGAATCCATGAGTCAATGTTGTTCATGAGATCATGTTCTGCCTCTTGCTCTCAAGGTGTCATTTCTGTGTTTTTTATAATAGCTGATTTTGCAAAGGTGGACTTGAGCAGAATCGTTGAGGAAATGAATGTTCAACTTTATGGGCCTCTGCCTTTGCCCTGCTTGCTGGGTATGGTGTGCTCATTTACCTGCTCAATTGGAGTTGGAGCAGATAGGGTTTAGTGGTTTTTCTAGGACTTGTGTGTTTCGTTGTTGTGGGCTACATGGATGATAGGTGTTTTAAGCTTCATGCAATGCAAATGAAATTTCTTACTGATGCGATATAGCTAACGGCCGAAGGCGGTTGGTTGTAGCCTTGTAGGCAACGTTATTTATGGTAAGAGCGAGGGGAAATGGATGAGGAGTTTCCTTTTGTGTCATCGATGAGGGGGAAAAGTCAAAACGGTTAATGAATTTTTGTTTCATGAGATTAGTTTTTGGTTTTATTCGAAGTCAGATTAGTTCAGGCAAGTGATTTGCATCGCCTTTATACATTAAGAAATATTGCCAATAGTATCAACTATCCTGCCATCGGGATTTGATGATCCCGCCCAAGGAGTCATTGTATGATTCCTTGTTAAAAAATAACAGTTGTGGTCACTTTAAACGTAAAGGGTATCTATACAGCGTGCATATGCGCATTGTATGTGCATAAGAGATAAATTAAATTACAACAAGTGTCACTCCCGTTTTCGACGAAGCTCTCATCATCTCCGAAGAAGCTTCCGTCGCCTTCGATGATGCTTCCATCGCTTCCGACGGCCTTCTACGTATTCCGGCGAAGTTTTCCATCGGAATTCATGACATTTCAGTCATTTCCGACGACGTTTTTATGTATTCAAACGTGAATTCAGATCTGCTTCTACCAACCAAACAACTACAACACAACCACCATTAAAATTTGACTGCAATGAAGCTCCAGAACCACCAAACTTACAAATGATGAAAAACTGAAATTTTTTCTGACTTAAGAAATATGGGGAAAACGATGATGATCATAGTAGACAGTCATGTTTATCTAATTTATTATAGTAATCAAATGTAAAGACATGTTGATCACCATGCAAATCAATGTTGATCAGGTGTAAGTAGATGTTGATCACCATGCATATTAACTTTTACTCTAACGATGTTGATCAAGACAAGTCATCATGCTGATGATGCTGATCAGGTGTAAGAAGATGTTGATCACCATGCAGATCGATACTGATCTGATGTAAGGAGATGTTGATCACCATGCAGATCAACATTTATTATGGAGATGTTATCAAGATAAGTTATGATGTTGATCAAGATAAGTTATGATGTTGATCAAATACGACAACATTGTTAATAAAAAAACCCGCATGACAAACTTGTAAATAAACAAAACGCTTATGCACATTCATACGCAGACGTAGTGCGCATTTTAACCCAAACCAAACGTAAAACATCATTTTCTTCGAAGTTGATGGGTGGCAATAGTTTCTTTATCTCACTCTCCCATTAAAGTTATGCGATTTTTCCATTGTTTTGAATCTAACAATCAATTTGTTAGAACACATCAATTTGGTTAGCTTAATTAATTTTGGAACAGAGCTCAATCTGGGCTACTTTCTTTCTACCCCTTTAATTCCCTCCTCAATCCAAACAGATTTGAAATTTTTGTTTTTCAGAAGGCCCGGCCCAAGAATGCTGCCTGAAATTTGGCCGGTGGCAGTGTAAAAGCGTCATTATAGCTAGCGTTTTCAATATGGTTTCGGCTTCGGATAGGACTGCCTGAATCATCTGGTCTCGTCGATACATGCATCAGACCCGGATGGCTACTTCACTCTCATCCTCCTCTTTTCAGACCAGGTAACAACTCTCTCTCTGTCTCTCTCTCTCCTAATCATCATCATCATCATCATCATCATCATCATCTCTCTTCACTTTTCACTTTCTGATAAGGTAATCCAATTCTTGTAGCATAAATATTCTGCATTTCAGGTGAAGAACCAAATTCAAGTTGTCTGAACTCTTTTCACTTGCTGCGTAATTGAAACTGGGCAGCTCGAATTCAGACTTTGCCCATCATTTTCTGTGGTGAAATCTGAAATTCCACTTGCTTCATCATCCATATTTGAATCTTGCTGTATATTGCTTTGCTGGTATCCTGTGCCTTGGTTCAGTAGGATGTGTCTGCTTCCTGTGATTAATGGGCCCAGGAGGTAGAGGCAGGGGACTGCAATGTAGTAGCATAGTATCCATGCCTTAATCTGAGAAACTGATGCACTTCAATTTGCGTTCTCAGCAACTTGAGGTCTTTGTTTTTGGGAGAGAGGAGGAATGGTTTATTCATTTCCAGCAGTCCAGTTAATCAAGTCGGTTTTTCTAAGCAACCGATTGCTGTGCCGTCTAGTGTGACAACCGATTGCTGTGCCGTCTAGTTGTTGAAGCAGTCGCCGCGGGAACAGACACAACCCTGGCAAAACTACATTTCTTCGTGATAAACCTGTAAAGAGAAGAATGGAGTAATTGGTAATGAAGAACCTGACACAGCTGCGGGGCTTTACAACAGGTTTAGTATTAAAATAGTAGTCAATAGATTTACCTGAAGAAATCCCTCCATAACAGCTCAAACATCAACCAGTTTGATCCGGTTTCGCCTGAACCGCCACTGCCATCCTTTTCATATGCACTCTGCAGATCAAGTAATGCTGTTTTCAATGATTGGTCAAATGTGAAAAAGTCGATAAGAAGACGAAGAGTGCAGACGCGCATCAAACCTCATGGTTGTGTTCTTCAATTCATCAAACATGAACCGAGGAGACACACATCCTGTGGCTAACCAAGGAGAGATTTTGCATGAGAAATTAGCACCTACTACTATCACTTCCATCACTAGCTCCCTTTGGCGGCTGAGCTTGAAACTCGGCTGCAAACTTCTTAAGCCTCTTCAATGCTTCAGTCTCACCACCAACCATAGTGTCCGGGCTACCATCCTGCAAAAATTATGACCGAGATCAGAATAGAAATCCATCCGATACCAGACCTCTGGTATGACCCATCTACTTGCTGAAAAAGTGAACATATCCGTGCATGAAATGACAATAACAGTTCATATCATCTTTTAATTCATCCACCTACCAATCAGACAACAGCCACCAAGCTACAACCTTGCAATTTTGACAACTAAAAGCTAACTGCAAGAATTAAAATGCAGGAATAGCAACACTGGTTCCTTAAGCATCAGAAAATATTTCCGTTTCTCAACATGTAAATACAAATCAAGAATTTTAGTATCTACTAAATGCTAACAAAAACAGTCCCACTTAAAAAGCCAAACACATTACCAGGCTGCAACTAGTGGAGTAACAAACAACTGAAGAAGATTAGGGAAAGAACAGTACCCGAGGAATTGCTTTCCGGGTGGTAATCCCCAAATCCGTCAAAGAAGGAATGTCTCCGATGTCCACATTTCCTCTGACCTGCAAGCCCTTCATCTGCTCCAATGCTTCAATGGTCTTCCTTATCTCCAACCCGGAAAGTATTTTTTCTCTAAACCCACCATAATTTGTTGGCATCTCCTCCAATTTGAACGGCAAATCGTCAACATGGTACAATGCACCAAACTTCTTCAACTAATTCATATTTGCCACAAAACTTTATTTTGAATCATACTTCCTATTATAGTCGGACTATTGTTTTTTATCCAAGAAGAGTTTCACCAAGCCATTTCTGATCCAAGAGAGTTTCTGCTGGCGTATTCTGCAAACAATTGCTCTATATGCAATATAAGAGATTCCTCGGTGAGCATGCAAGTCCCTTAACTTTGGATGTCAGATAAAATAAGAGTTTATTAGAATTTGAGGATGTAAATGAAAGAAAGAAAAGAGGTAAAGGACTTGTAACAAGATCGTGATCCACCTACCACCAAGCCATCAATTTGGGCAGCAATCAGCAGCCATCTGTTTACCTGATTGAAATAATTTGCGAAAATGGCAATCAGGGTCCTTCAATAACTGTAATGTTTGACTTTCAAGCACAAAATTATGTGAAACGCCAAAACAGGTCTTCTATCCAGACAGCTCCATAAAGGTGCTCCATGTAAGAAAAACAGTAACGGACGTTCTATTCCATTGCCACACATAAAATCAAGATGAAGACAACCGTATTCATTCTAAACAAATTTTAGCACACCAATCAAACACAAAGATCGCTCTCTACATCTTTCCTACTCTTTTAATTTACTTTACATAAATTTGATATTTACACAACAGAAGTGGCAAACAAGAAGAGTAAAGAAGAATTCCTCACACATTTGATGAGCATGCTGTGCACGTATCCTTCAAATTTGCAATCGAGAATCGACTAAATTTCCAGCTGCAGTGGGAGAAATGGCAAGGCTCCACAAGAAAGGATCAATGTGATGATACTATCAACTTTGAAGGTACGAGAATCGCTGACAGAGTTTAGTTTAAGATGTTGAACCGGAGACACGGTTGCTGCACAAAGTTGGTTTACGTTCAAAATGCTACAGCTGATTCAGAACAGGTTGTTCTGGCCGTGGTCTAACAACATTTAACACGCCTCTTGCAGTCGTCTGTTCATGGAACAAAACATAAGGGAAGGGCAAAAATTTAAGAAGGGCAACAATTTAAACAAAACTTTTAGTACTTCATATCAAGCTTAGGATAATCACCTCAAAGTACATGTTGAAGTTAAGACGCAAAAGAAAACGCCTCAGGAAAGGAGCTCGCTGACTCCCAACAAGCCTACTACTGCGCAGTATGGTATACAGGGAGTTTGATTTCTTGTTAAATTCCTGGATGAAGATTTAAGAAACAATTAATTTCAAGAGGCACAACCAGAGCTGAAGCTGTGAGCGTGTCAACACCCAGAGCATAGAAAGTTCAAGGAAGTTGATAGAAATTGCAAGAAATAATCTTCTTCAAATTATACACAATATAATGCACACACATTATAGGCACACTTGCTTATCATACTTTGTTGACGGGTACAACTCTAGGCATAAATAACTACTGCTGAACATATAGAAATAGTGGAAAACTTTTGATTCTTATGAAAAATCATGATTGATGATCATTTGTGCAATTTGGTATTGCTAATCGAACTTTTTCTTTAACAATCCGGGGTTTCATAGTATACTTCATGCCCAGCTATGACAAGGGAATAACACGAGTACCTCAGCTATCTTTTCTAGTTCAGATGTGTTTTGGCTGCTATCCTGGTTTTCAAGATTCCAGCAGAACTGCATGCAAAGTTTCATTATGCCGTCCAATATCCTTGACACCGAGCCAATGTCCAAGAAAGACTGTGATATCAGAGCTGATAGGTACCTGTACGAACAAAAAAAAGTTGATGAATTTCAGAGCTACCAATTTCTTCAATAACTAGCAATTCAGTGCAAATTAGTGAAAGATTAAGACCCAACGTTTCAAATAGAAAAATCAAGGACATCCTCAAGGAGGTACTTGTCATACTTACTCTTGATGGAAATCCACGAGATTGTTGAAGTCATGAGAGTCTTGAATGTGAGACTGTAACATATTCCACTGAGATTCTATCACGTCGACCTACCACAGAAACCCAACAGTTCAGTAACAGGAAACCCTGTACTTTACACATGCAATTTTAAACAAGGACCGCGATAAACACCCTGCTGTGCTTGCATGTAGGACCGCTGAATGAATGATTGTCACATAAAAGTTAACAAAGGGTATACATGCTTCAAAAGAACACCAGCAGAAACTCAGGGAACCTGGATGTAAAACTGCAGGTTTCTGATTAAAAATGCCATATGCTCTCTAATACGCCACATTGGCCTGAAATGTTGCCGCAACCGCTGTGACAAAGACCGATTTTTCCTGTCAGTTTGACGTTTTATGAAATCTCTGTGATCTTGATTCATAACAGATGCCCACGACTTCTCCAATTCCATCTGGGTTCGTTTTAGCCGCAACAGATACTGGAAAATTCTTAAATACCTGGAACGCAATCATCAACAAAATGTAGTATCAGTTGTTTCAGAGAGAACGAACTAACTAGTATTCTTTCGTAGCATAGCCAGAAAAGTCTTACTTCGAGAGCACTTCCTGGGTAAAAAAAAGCTGCAGGGGCCAATCAATAGCGTATTCAAGGGCAATGCCATCCCATCCATCAAGGGACGCGTCTGCAGAAGTGGCTGATGGCGCTACTCCTGAGCTCCCTTCAATTTGTGTTTTTACCTTTGGCAATTCTACTTTTGAGGATTTAATTGCCATTCCAAATGAAGGCATCCTGGAAGAAATGGAGAAATAACTAAAGATACTATAAAACCTAGCAAGTTCTGGTAAAATGTGACAGCGCCACTAACCGCAGAGATACTCTAGAGAAATATCTGTCTTCTTCACTGATTGTTTTAATTGCTGCCTGGGACAAAAGAAAGGGCCAAAACAAGCTGCCAACTGACATTTCAATATGTTAAAAGGCCAAAACAATGTTCACTATGTTAGTCATTTATAAGCATACCAATTGGAATGGAACCATTAGATCAGCTTCAGCAGTGGACTGGCGAGGTGGCAAGCGCATCAACTGGCGGCCTTCCTCAAGGAAACACTGAAATGAGACAGAACCTTACTGATAACAGCATCATAGAGGATGACCAAAATTAGGTACACAGTAAACAGTCAATTGTTCAAACAACCTTCATTTTTTTACTTGTAAAACAACCTTCATTTTTCATATATCTCAGTAGCAAGACGAAACAGCAAATTTAGTCACTTAAACTGCAGACAGTTCACTCTGTCACAGTCAAGATTTGGATGAAGTACTTCAGATACAAGAAATAAACTTTCTATGCTATCCATCCTTATGGACTTACTCATGCAAAAGAAACCATAAAAATTAACCAGATTTCAAACATCAACCATCTATTACCTGGAAAAAATCTCCTTTTGCTAAAAGAAAATAGTCTTTTAGAGCTTTCAAGTGACCATTCAAATCTGCACGGACAACCACAAGCTGCAAAGAAAAAACGAAAAGAAGAGTCAAAGGCTCTGAAAGACTTGAGGGATTAATACTGAATTAAGAGAAAAGATGAAAGGGATTGTTGTCTTGGAAGAGGTTCGGATACATTATCTCGCTGTTTTCTTTTTTCTTTGAGAGAGGAGGGTGTGGGGAGTAGGAGGATGATTGAGGTATTTTGAAGCTGAAACAGAAGCTTTGAAGCATTTATGAGATTTACATGATAAGGGAATATTATAGAGTAGTACCTGCCACAAATGACTGGCTGCAATAGCCCGAATAGAGTCAACAGCACATTCGAAAGATCTTCTATGAAATTCTGACGATTCCTGCATGAATAAGAAGACAGATTATTGAGCCCTGAAGCATTCAGGAGAATCACTATCCACAACAAAGAAACTTGCAAGAAAAAATAAGGGGGAGACCAACTTAAGGTAACCTTTAGGTCACTGAACATAGTTTCAATCTTATCAGCCTCAGCTTGTGGAATTAACTCCTCACCCATCAACTTTGAGCCAGAAGTTGTTTCCTTTTGGAAAGTTAAGCGTCCACTAAATCCTTGGATTTTTGTGAAACGCTTCTTTAGCTCCTGATGTGCAGCATCCTGAGACTGGAAGGCAGGACTTGGATTACGGAGCACTCTTATAGCTTTACCCGAAAAGAGAATTGATTCTGCAACGTGCATATGGATGTACTCGGGAAGCATATCCTGTGAGTAGCACCAAAAAGGTGAGCAGAGAGCAACACAATGGAATATTGAAGTTAGGGTCTGGATATGAAGCAGGGAAACCCAAGAAGAACTGCCACCAATTAGCTTCTGGAAGTTACATTTGTTGTTTAGCCTAATATTCCTGAACAGCATTTATCTTAGGAGTACAATTTGATGCACCATACAAATGAATACATATTGCAATTTAAACAGCACAAAAAACCAATCTAAATGACACTAGGATTTCAATGACAAGCACTGAATGAATTAAAATTCAGAAGCCACAACAAAGAAGTAAGCAAAAGTGATACTTTTAGTGTATTGATCTTATTACCACTGTGTAAGGAAAACCAAACCCTGAAATTCTTCCCTGTGCTGTTTACCACTGTGACATAATGCCAATAGAAGAAGCATATGTAATTACTTCATTACTTACTTTATTTTTAGTGTTTTGATTGCCATTAAAGAAACTGGAATTGCATGCAAATGTACCACCTGAACCTCCTCTAACCTATCTGACAAAGTATAAATGGTGATGAAAAAAGCTTCAAAAATATCATGCTCTGCAACAAAATACGGACTACACAACCAGTAGAAAATAATTTTAAGTACCAGAGCAATGTGAAAGCCAGACTGCCAGTCTGTTAAAGATGTATCATGAGTTGATAAGCGGCCAAACTTTTCAGACACATCAGAGTGAGATGAGCCATCCTCCCCATCCCTATCTTCTTGCCTGATCAAAAGTTTACTGCAGATAAGTTGTCAATCTGAAAACAAATGTGACTTCCAATAACTAGCATTGCTCACAAGAAGTAGAATATTGCAAGTTCTGTCACTACCTGCCGATGAAAAACTCTCCATATTGGTCTTGAAGAATTCCGTAAACCATCCATGACGCAAGCTGATTATACATAACTTGATGCACATGCCAAAGAAGTCTGCTTTGGTGCAAAACAGTATCCATAAGAACCACGGTACACAGACTGTTTTCCATATATTGAGTGAATCAACTTAAGAGGTACAAAACAGCAACTAATCCAGTAAACAGTAAGGACAAGGTTTAAGACCTTTGAATGCAGGTCTGCAGTTCAGGAACTCCACAGTGGCGCCGCTTGTGTAAGAAATTAAGGAGTTTTCCTCCTCGAATATCATGACGCTCAATCTCTAGAATAAGCTCATACAAAGGAGGCAGAATGACAAAAAACTGGAACCAAGAAATTCAGAAGGACTGAAGTCCACACAGATAGGATCCGAAATTCACCAAATCAACACAACGGGACTGAAGTCACAAACCTTATTGAGGCCTTGCGTAACAGTAGCCAAAATGGGCACGGTTTCAGACAACAGTTTCTGCTCAATTTGAAGCACCGCCGACCTGTAAATGGAGAGAATCTCGACAATGCCATTGGCAAGGGCTCGTCGATAAACGCTGGCCTTTGCAGCGCTCCCTTTAGACAACTCCGCCACCCGTTCCAAAGGAGACACATCGGCAGACCGTATCCAGCTCAAATTCCGAGACATGGAGGCAACCCGATCAAGCTCTCGGTAGTAGAAACCTAAGGTGACAAGCCTTTCGATGAGGACCCTGACATTGCAGAAAAATCGAATTACGTTCCCAGAACTGGAAACAGAAGGATTGGAATTTGAATGGAGCAGAGGGAATACTACCTGTCGGAGGGTTCGATGAATGAGACATCTGGGGCGAGCTTGAAGGTGCGTTCGTCGGCGTCCGGCGAGGGTTGAAGGCCGAGGGACTTGCGGTAATCTGCCTCGTCGATAATAAGATCTCCGGTGTAGCCTAAGAGCGACAGCAAGAGCTCGTGTAACATCTTCGCAACACGGCCGGCGTTTGAAACCGGTCACTGGTCAGTTGAGTCTCTCTGAAGTTCAGTTCAATTCAGACCGGCGAGGCGCGCGATTTCGGATACTCTGGTTTCTCTTCTCCCTAAAGTGTTGGGCTTTGATTCTCTTCGCCGAATCCAGAGCCTGAAGTTTAAGGATGAGCCCATTCACGAAGTTGGGCTATCCAAAATTGTCGATCAAAATTGCATTTCTTTTTTCCAGGTAATTTTAAAGAAATTTAATTCATTTATTTATTTATGTCACCAAAACTGACCGGCGATGTTAGCATGCGCTATTTAAAAGTGCACATCCTAAATGGTGAAGTTTTCAGTTTAATTACAAATTTTCCATCTTATATAATTACCATAGTTTTTTCCCCTAGTTTGTTCTTAGTGTCCGCCCAAATTTCGTTGTCCGAAAAATGGATTTCGACTTCATTTCCCGGTGTTTTTTTGTCCGTAAAATGGTCATTTTGCACCCTTTTTGCATCCAACATGGATTACCTACAAAAAAGTTTGCGCCCGCACTAAGTACAAGCATAATTATCGATAAAACATGGGAAATGAGAACAAATATATACCATTAATGCACGATTATCAAGAGGCTAACCTTCTGAGTCCCATATCCAGGAAGATCGACAGTAACGATCATGCTAGCAGTTGTCGGCATACTCGATAACGACATCAGATGCTTCGCCGCTAACTCTTGCTCTTCCTCAGTCAGATCTTGATCCAACACTTCTCAACGCCTGTTCACCTTCCCCCGACCTTGATTTCCAGCTCTCTCTTCTTCCTCATACCTTGATTCATAAGGCCTTCCACCGCGAATCAACGCCGCTAGACACCACGAAGCTCAAGTAGAGCATGATCTAGAAAACCCTAACAAAGCGTTTTTTGAGAGCATTTTTGAGTAGTTTTTATACTTATTTTTCAAAAAACGGGTTTCCAAAATTAATGATAATTTGATGTTTTTAAATTTTGATTTGATATTTGTGAGAATAAAATTTAGGTTTTATTATCAAATAGACCCCTGAACTATGTTAATTTGCTGACTTTAGTCCCTGAATTAAAAAACGTGCTAACTCAGTCCCTCAACTATTACATTTTGAGCCACTCGATCCCTAGTCCCTACACTAAGTAAATCGTGTACGTGTTGCCGACTTCCGTCACAGACGTTTTGTTCTGTAGCGGTTATAAGGGTAAAAATGACAATGACCAGGATGCCTGACTTAAAAGCCATGGTCTCCACCAAATAGTTTTGGTTAGAGCTCAGATTCAACGCCAGATCGAAAGCGGCTCAATCTTACAATTTTGGATCGATGATACCAACTTCTTTCTATGGCAAGCTCAAACCCTCAGTCCGGTGTGAAAAGCTGACCCATGAGCACTCCATCTTCTGAACCACATCGCCGATAATCTCATTCCACAATCCCCTTCACGAGATCGAGTTTCGAATCCATTGCTGCTCCACATCCTCCCATTCGCTTTCTTGCCGAGTTCGAATCTAAAATCCGAATCATAAATCCGCAATTCCCAGTTTCGATTCCCCTCCCATCTCTCAGTAATTCAATCCAACCTTGCTTCCCTTCCATTTAAGAAATCAGTCCTGCTATTCAAAGATTCCAGCCCTAAGGCCGAATCATCCTCCTTCACCGATTTTCTCTCCTTTCAGTAAATCCCCTCAAATCTTCCGAACTCATCTTCATTTTTAGATCCCACTATCCTAGTTCGGTCGGATCTCCCCTGCAATGTGAACGTGTTTCGGAAGATAAGGTCGACGGTGACGAACCTGGCGCTGGAGACGGTGAAGGTTGAGGAGTTGTAGGTGGTCCAATTGTCGGCACGATTATGGTTGTCGGTGATGACGGTGCGGTTGATTTCATTGGCGATGAGCATGAGATTGGTCTTACGTTTTGTGATGAGAACGTGTTTACACTCAAATTTTGCCCCGAGGTTTGTAAAAATATATTATGCGAGGACTTAAGTGACTAATCGGAAAGGAATAGCTCATTTGTGATAAAATTAAAAAGTTGGGAAAGTTAGGGACTACATTGAAGGTTTTACAAAGTTGTTGGCTAACTTAACGGTTTTCCCATTTTTCTCTTTTCTTGTTGCAGGCGCGTCGTGGAGGCCGAGAGTCTCGCCGGCAACATTTTCGGAACCAATCAACCTGATTCACACTCCTCTCCCACGATCAAGCGGTTGGCGAAGTCTTGGGCGAAGGGAACTGCTTCAAATCACTGCTATAAATCGTCACAGTTGCAATCGACAGAGAGGACGGACAACAAACAAAAGAACGAAAGTTGCAGCTACTGAAATCGTGCAAAACTCAACAATCCGCAGAGAAATTTTGGGCGTTTTCCCGATTCGAAAGTGTCCGTGCTAGCTCCAGACTTGCCTAGCTCGTTTCGGCTCATCAGGAGTCGTCCCGCCGTCGTTTCGGTCGTCCGGTTCCATCTTCGATCTCGGTCGTCGCAAGTTCGAGAATCCGCATCGCTGATCTAGTTGCTGCCGAATCAATTCGTCATCGGGCGTTTGAGTCCTAGCCGCACGACCATCGATCTTCATCGGCCATTTTCCGACCACCAATTCGCCTTTTTCACGCCGGAACTCGTCGATTGAGACCGGCCTGCTGTGACCATCGTTGGAGCCCCTATCGCAACAACTATCGGTTGTGAATCTCCCGTTTTAGCTCCGCACGACAACCTTGCTTCAGTCGCACAACCTCCGAACATCTCTGACAATCGTCGTCGTGCTCATCGCAAATCGTCCACCGGACTTTACCAAGAACAGCCCAATCGCCAGAAGACGTCTCTGTTTCCGATTGCGAATTGGGGGAGGATATAAGTTCCGTTTTTTTGGGGTAAATTTCCTTTCAATATTTGACTTTTGTTTTGTCTTCTTGTTTAAGGCACTACAAATTGAAAGGGATATACTTTAGTCACTTAAGATGCATGGACGATTAATGGCAACGTACCGCTTAGCTTGATTTATTATGTTGCAATTGTGGAACTTCTTATATTAGAAATGTTGCGATGCATGGGTTAAGTGTTTAATGTTTGTCTGCTTGTTTACCATTTTTTACTGATGCGTTCATAAACGTATATTAATTTATTTTTCTTTCGTTTCTTGCATTTTTCTTAATTGATTGAGTAATTAATTATACTTGGATTAATTGTTTGTTTTCGTGTATTGGTATGTTTTTGTTTGTTTATTTCACACCTTGTCTTTAAATTAAATCAAGTGAAATAGAAAATGGAAATTACCCAGTGGTACCAATTTTGGGAATCGAAAATTTTTATTTTTGATTGTAATTGACTAACGGATCTAGAGCTCGTGCAGACCAGTTATTTTAGGTTTCCAATTGACATAAGCCAAATAGATTGGTGGCGACTCCTGTCGAAAACCTCGTCGCCACAGCTGGCGACTCCACTGGGGACTTGTCTGGCCACATTAAGGGTTTTATTTTGTTTTGTTTTTTTTCATAATTTAATTTTATTTATTTACTTATTTGTTTATTTATTTATTTCATGTTGACATACACGACATGGAGTTCTCTACACGAGCTCCACCAAAACCAATCTCTTTCACAGCGGAATATGGTGTTGTTGTACTTGTGAGATTTTACTATCCAAGCCTTCACCGTTTCCTAGTAGGGAAGTAGTGCTAACCCCGTGGGATTAATATTCCCCGCATGGGTTCATGAAAACCTACGATCCAGATTAATCCATTCCTTACATGTCCCTCGTGGGTAAGGATTGGGCCGTCGCTTTTCAACGATGGGATCTGGCAACCAACCCCGACCTCTTTCATTCTAAAACCACCCAATGCATATAATGGACGTAGATCCTTCCACTAGCTTCAACATTATTGCCTCTTGAGAACTGTGATAATTTTGTGACCATTTTTTTTACATGTCATATTTGTCATGCATCCACATGCCATCATCATATAGCATATCATATCACTTATAAGCATGCACTTAATTTGTTTCCGAAAGCGAGCAAGATTGGAACTCAATACCGATATAACACCCGATCTCGAACAAAGCAAGTAATGGAAAACATGGAAGGACGTTTCTTGGAATTGGAGAACAAGGTCAATACCATCGCTGAGCAATTTGGTCACCTGATGGAATTTATCAAAGCGAAAGGGCCTCAAAGATCATCCCGAGATGATTCTGACACCCCACCCGGATTCACTCCAACAAAGAGCAAGAACGATGAGGGGACTTCGCAAACACGAGTTGAGTTGGGAGATGGGAGGAAGCAAGAAGAGGAAGAGAAAAAGTTCGAGACATGGGAAAAGAGGTTGCGAGCTGTCGAAGGAGGAACTCTCCTGGGTTCTTTTAATGTGGACGATCTCTGTCTGGTCCTAAACGTCGAAATCCCGGCTGATTTCAAGATCCCAGAATTCAGCAAATATGACGGAACTACTTGTCCGGTGACCCATCTGACATTATTCTTGAGAAAAATTCAACCACTTTCGAAAGATGAGAGGGTCTGGATAGCTCTTTTCCAAGACAGCCTGATCAGATCCCCTTTGCACTGGTACCTCAGTTTGGGTTCAAAGGCGATTAAGACATGGAGCGATCTCGCTCATGCATTCGTGAACAATTACCGGCATATCACAGACCTAGCACCAGATCGACAAACTTTGCAAAACCTGGAAAAGAGAAACCAGGAGACATTTAAGGAGTATGCCCACAGGTGGAGGAATCTAGCTGCACAAGTCCAACCGCCCATGACATAAAAGGAAATGGTTACTATGTTCATTCAAACATTGAAATCTTCTTTTTATGACAAGCTCATTGGTAACTCCACAAATAGCTTTTCGGATGTCGTGCTATCTGGAGAACGTATTGAGTATGGCGTCGGGGATCAGGAAGATATCAGAGTTTTCAAATAATGATGGAAAGCGGATGAGCGTACAGAATGTCTCAACGGATGGTCAACATTCAACACCATTATCTGGAGGAACAGGCCAAAGAGTTCAGGGGACAACCATAAAGAAGAATAAAAAGTTTGATCCAGTCCCAGTTTCATATACAGAGCTGTATCACAAGCTACTTGGAGGCCGTTTGATAGAACCTATACAAGCCAAGCAAATTCAACCTCCTTATCCTAAATGGTATGATGAAAAAGCTATATGTCATTACCATAGAGGAGTCTCTGGACATTCTTTGGAGAATTGTTATGCGTTGAAGAGAAAGGTGCAACAATTACTCGAGTCGAAGATGCTTCATTTCACTGATGAACCCTGAGGGAGAGCACTGATTCAAGAAGTCTTTTAAGTCAAGTTGATCTTTAAGTTTGGGCACATTTGTTTTCAGTATGAAGGTTTGAAGTGGTTTTTTGCCGTTGTTAAGATCTTGTCAAAATAACTTATGTCTTTTTTAATTCTGGCTTTCATCTTTGTTACAATTGATGTTTTTTATTCTCTTCCTTTGAACGAGGAAACGCAAGATGTGTGTTATGATCATTCTAATTCATCTTTACCAGTACTTGCATTCTCGCGGAAACATCACTCATAAACCCAAAACAAAGACTTGATGGTGGTGTTTTGTCGAAAAACATTGTCAAATCTAATGGAAGTGATTTCAGTGTGGCTCTTTAACTTTTGTTGCGAAGTTCATTTTCAGAGAAGTGTCACCTACAAAAAAGGGGGTCGGCCAAACAATCTTCAGAAAGCTCTTTTTGACTATAGACTTTCCATTCACCACAAAGATTCCTCCAAAGGAAAGAACCTCATTATCCGAAAATGGGGGGGCATGAGAAGAAAACATTTGAGCATCGGATCAAAATGCCTTCGACACATCAATAGTCAGGGCTAAAAGAGAACAGGAAGATATAGGAAAGAGGGTCAAAGTATATTCTATTCGGCTGTCTTTAGCTCGAAAAGAGTTGAAGTTATGAGTAGCGCTAGTAGCCATTTGTCTTTGCATTTTAGTCAGAAGTAATCGGGCCTAGATAGCAACAACTATTTACGCTCGCATGAAAATGACTAAAAAACGCAAGTCAAACAAGGTCCGACCTGAAGAAGAAAAGAAAGAAAGAAAAAAAAAGAAAAAAAGAAGAAGAAGAAAAAAAGAATGGTGAGTCATGAAATCTAAACTGAAAACCTGCAAAGGCGGTTTAGAATGAAGGCATGATCTGAAGCAGCTGTTACCAGCCAAACCACCTCAAAAGCAGGAAGAGAATCTCAAGCAGTACAGTCCATTTTCCAAAAGACTTTACACGATCATGAGAGTTAGGGGGCAACATTTTGAGATCTTTTCTATTTGGTATGACAATGATTTCGAGACTAGCACCATCAAGTTTTTCAAAGATATCCTTTTTCCATTGAGCCCTTTTCATATCAGACGTCATTTGCCTAAAAAAAGAAAAAATCATTCACGTTGGATTCGTTCTTCACCAAATCAGTGCCACAAGATATCGACAATCCTTTTTTTCCTTCTTTTGATCGTGCACATTTTGTTTACCTGACTTGAAAGGGAGAAGAATAAAAAGTTAGTTTTACAAAGTCACAAGATATTTTGTCAAGCTCTGCAAATTGACGACAACCACTTTGAAACTGACTTATTGTGGATTAATGTGCCTGAACTTAGAAGAGACATTTGATTTGAAACTCCTTTTTGAAATGATCATCACGAAATATGCAACTGAAATGAGAGTGATTTTATCTCCATAAGGAAAGGATTTCTTTAAAGGGTTGATGGAACCTAAAAGAGCAGTTGGACCTCTTCACGAGATGTCTGGAAAGCCATGAGGAAAACATAAGGATGAATAGTGGAATTGGTTTAGGATGCAGGTTGAAGGTAAGACTCATGCATCTATCATGCATCATTTGTTTTCATGGAAAGACATTGTGGTTTCAATGAATGAAAAGTAAGCCACTCCAGGCATCAATCATTTTCAAAGTCATGCATCATGTAACATGCACAATACAATCATTCGTTCTCAAAGACAGGTTTTCAAGGAGCACACGAAGTTAGGTTTCGAGATCAACGAGGAGAATAATTCCGCCAAACGGAAAGAAGGTTCCTCAACATCAGTCACGAGACAAATGTTTCTCCCCTTTAGTGGTAATAGAGTTCATACCACTCTTTTCATTGGAAAATATCAACCAGGATTAGCCAAGATTTTCACCAATACAGGTAAGGAGATTTCTTTAACATTTTCCCAGAGAATAAGGTTCCTCTTGCAATGCAGGATGGTAAGAAGACTCATGTTATTCTTATTTTTCGAAGTTTAGTCATCTCGTTAAACTTCACCGTTTTGAAATTTGCTCATTTTGTGGGATTTCTCATTTTGGAAGTTTAGTCGTTTTGTCAAACTTCTCATCAATCTCGGATCACTCGATTTTCACCGAAGGCAAGGAAGGTTCCAAGCCCCGAATCGCGGGAAGGTTTCCGCTATTCAACTCAATAGGAAGGTTCTTATTGAGAGAAGCATATTTTATCATCTTTGTTAGAGAAACGAGAAGGTTCTCGACCTCACATCGGGGGGCAAGGAAGGTTCCTAGCCCTGAATCGCAGGAAGGTTTCCGCTATTCGGACTCAATAGGAAGGTTCTTATTGAGGCGAAGAAAGGAAAAGTTTCTTTTCTTCAGGAATAACGAAAAGGTTTTTGTTATTCGCGGGACAAAATTTAGGTCAATTTGCTTTGCATGCTTCATTTCTCATAAATCACGCAAAGGGGGGCAGCTGTTGACACTCAAATTTTGCCCGAGGTTTGTAAAAATATATTATGCGAGGACTTAAGTGACTAATCGGAAAGGAATAGCTCATTTGTGATAAAATTAAAAAGTTGGGAAAGTTAGGGACTACATTGAAGGTTTTACAAAGTTGTGGGCTAACTTAACGGTTTTCCCATTTTTCTCTTTTCTTGTTGCAGGCTTGTCGTGGAGGCCGAGAGTCTCGCCGGCAACATTTTCGGAACCGATCAACCTGATTCACGCTCCTCTCCCACGATCAAGCGGTTGGCGACGTCGTGGGCGAAGGGAACTGCTCCAAATCACTGTTATAAATCGTCACAGTTGCAATTGACAGAGAGGACGGACAACAAACAAAAGAACGAAAGTTGCAGCTACTGAAATCGTGGAAAACTCAACAATCCGCAAAGAAATTTTGGGCGTTTTCCCGTTTCGGAAGTGTCCGTGCTAGCTCCAGACTTGCCTAGCTCATTTCGGTTCATCAGGAGTCATCCCGCCGACGTTTCGGTTGTCAGGTTCCAGCTTCGATCTCGGCCGTAGCAAGTTCGAGAATCTGCATCGCTGATCTAGTTGCTGCCGAATCAATTCGTCATCGGGCGTTTGAGTCCTAGCCGCACGACCATCGATCTTCATCGGCCATTTTCCGGCCACCAATTCGCCTTTTTCACGCCGGAACTCGTCGATTGAGACCGGCCTGCTGTGACCATCGTTGGAGCCCCTATCGCAACAACTATCGGTTGTGAATCTCCCGTTTTAGCTCCGCACGACAACCTTGCTTCAGTCGCACAACCTCCAAACATCTCTGACAATCGTCATCGTGCTCATCGCAAATCGTCCACCGGACTTTACCGAGAACAGCCCAATCGCCAGAAGACGTCTCTGTTTCCGATTGCGAATTGGGGGAGGATATAAGTTCCGTTTTTTTGGGGTAAATTTCCTTTCAATATTTGTCTTTTGTTTTGTCTTCTTGTTTAAGGCACTACAAATTGAAAGGGATATACTTTAGTCACTTAAGATGCATGGACGATTAATGGCAACGTACCGCTTAGCTTGATTTATTATGTTGCAATTGTGGAACTTCTTATATTAGAAATGTTGCGATGCATGGGTTAAGTGTTTAATGTTTGTCTGCTTGTTTACCTTTTTTTACTGATGCGTTCATAAACGTATATTAATTTATTTTTCTTTCGTTTCTTGCATTTTTCTTAATTGATTGAGTAATTAATTATACTTGGATTAATTGTTTGTTTTCGTGTATTGGTATGTTTTTGTTTGTTTATTTCACACCTTGTCTTTAAATTAAATCAAGTGAAATAGTGATGTGGTTGTCAGAATGCTCTGATACCAATTGATGTGATTCCGGGAGGGTATCCTGAAACACGAGGAGCAGATCTAGCCAACAAAGGAGCAACACGGGGTAGGTATGATTGATGAGGCGGAAATGTAAACAGGTTGACAGATCCGAAATGCACAAAGCAAAACAATGCGGAAGCTTGTGAAACGAACGGATATGGCCGCCAACTCCTCCTGGATTCTTGCCCAGGCAAAGATGGTATTATGCCTTTGGTGACTCCTCCTTCTTGATACCGAAAAAAGGTCCAAGATAAAGAAAGCCTTCGTTGCCAAAATTGAGGGGGAATGATGATGGGGCCAACACCTCCTTCTTCCAATGAGAAGGCAATATTGGTCTTAGTAGACTTGTAAAGAAAACTTAACAAGAATTGAGTGGAAAAAGGTAGATAGGTTGAAAAGAGAATCACTCTCAATTTCAAGGAAAAATGTGAAATATATTTGATGATTGAATTGTGTCTTGCAAACTAACCTAGACCTCCTTTTATAGGACAAGGAAGCTAGGCATCCAAATCAATTTACAAGTCCCTTCATCTCCACTCTTAATGATGGAAATTAAAGGAGATGTAAATATGAGAATTTAAAACAATTATTTCTAAAAATTATTCTAGGCTAGCTAATGGGTAAACCTAGCCAAAACAACTCAGAAAACTGAAATAAAATGATAAAAATTCGAGTTGGAAGATGAGGGATGAGTTTTGGCCAATAAATGTGGAGTAAATGATCCTCATTTAAGTGCTCTTGATGGAGGGCTTCAAGGCTTGTAACTCCTTCCTCACCAATGGTTCCTGGATGATTTTGGATGACTCTTGAGTCCTCAAGGCTGCTGAAGTTCGTCCTTGAAGAGAAGTGAACGGTTGGAAGCTTTGGGAAAGCATTGAATGCGCCAGCTGCTGTCTCAACAGGTTGAGATATTCGTGAACCATGCACTTGGGCCAAATTGTCATTTGGTTGAGCCCAAACTGAAATGTTGAAAATTGTTTGCACCATTTGGGATTTGGGTTGGCCCAAATTGAGGAGTGCTTGCACTTTTCCTTCATCTTTGTGGATATCTTCACTTTGCTCCTCACACTTTGCAAAACTGTGCATCAACAGGTTGAGAGCGTCCTTAGCCTTCTTAGTCCGGCTCTTTGTCATAGGTCCACCAAGGCCAACGAGCGGATCTTGATGTTTGGGCTTGGGTTGGGCCTGTTCCACGTCACTCCCCCCTTCTTCAAAAGATTCCGACCTCGGAATCTCATCTTCCATAGTACCTTCAAAAGGGGAAAGATCCATAACGTTAAGCGTTGCATGTACTCCATATTTACCACTAGGAAGATCTAGAGTATAGGCATTATCTCCCCTTTTTGCAACCACTTGGAAGGGACCATCTCCTCTTGGGGCGAGTTTGTTCTTCCTTTCTTGAGGGAATCTCTCCTTTCTCAAGTGTAACCATACCCAATCACCAACGTCAAAGGTGACTTGTTTTCGGCCTTTATTTGCCCTCCTTGCATATGCTTCATTCTGTTTGGAGATCCTTTCTTTCACCTTCTCATGTAACTCCTTCATTTGTTTTGCTTTCATTGCTCCATCTTTATGAGCTGCATCATTAAGAGGTAATGGCAATAAGTCCATTGGAGTTAACGGGTTGAAACCGTAAACAATTTCAAAAGGGCTATGAGTTGTTGAAGTATGAAAAGCCCTATTGTAAGCAAATTCAACATGTGGAATAAACTCCTCCCACTGCTTCAAATTCTTCCTAAGGAGTGTTCTAAGCAATTGTATCATAGTTCTATTAACTACCTCGGTCTGCCCATCAGTTTGTGGGTGACTAGATGTTGAAAACAATAGCTTAGTGCCAAGTTTAGCCCATAATGTCTTCCAGAAGTGACTTAGGAATTTAGTGTCCCTATCACTTACTATTGTCCTAGGCAATCCATGATATTTAACAACCTCCTTAAAGAATAAATTTGTAACATTTGTAGCATCATCCGTTTTATGGCAAGGAATAAAGTGAGCCATTTTAGAGAAACGGTCAACAACTACAAAAATTGCATCATCCCCATTTTGAGTCCTAGGAAGACCAGTAACAAAATCCATTGATATGTCAACCCAAGGTAAAGAAGAAGTAGGGAGTGAAGTATACAACCCGTGAGGCTCAAGTTTAGACTTAGCCTTTTTGCATGTGACACATTGAGCACAAAATTTGTCCACGTCCTTCTTCATGTTCGGCCAAAAGAAATGCTCTTTGAGAGCTTCCAAGGTCTTGAGCTGACCAAAATGTCTCATAAGTCCTCCTCCATAGGCTTCCCTTACAAGTAGCTCTCGGATGGAACCTCTAGGAACACAAAGCTTGTTAGCTTTAAAGAGATATCCATCAAATATGTAATAAGTGTCAACAGGTTGAGACAAACATGCTTTGTAAACAGATCCGAAGTCAATATCTTCACCATACAAGTTCTTCATCTGTTCAAATCCTAAAACCTTCTTTGTTCAACATGCCGAATAAAGCATACCTTCTAGACAATGCATCTGCCACTACATTTTCTTTACCTTTCTTAAACTTAATTAAGTAAGGAAAAGATTCAACAAATTCCATCCATTTTGCATGTCTTTTTGAAAGTTTACCTTGACCTTGCAAATACTTTAATGAATAATGGTCAGTATGAATGACAAATTCCTTAGGCAAGAGATAATGAGACCATACCTCAAGACTTCTCACAAGAGAATATAATTCTTTGTCATATGTTGAATAATTCAAAGGACCGCCACTCAATTTTTCACTAAAGTATGCAATAGGTTTACCTTCTTGAGTGAGAACTGCACCAATACCTATGCCACTCGCATCACACTCAACTTCAAAGATCTTACCGAAATCAGGTAGTGAAAGGACCGGAGCTTGTGTCAACTTTTCTTTCAAAAGGTTGAACGCTTTCTCTTGCTTGTCACTCCAAACAAATGGTACTCCTTTCTTGACAAGCTCATTAAGTGGGGCGGCTATGGTGGAAAAATCCTTCACAAAACGTCTGTAAAAGCTAGCAAGACCGTGAAAAGATCTCACTTCGGTCACATTAGTAGGGGTTGGCCAATCTTTGATGGCTTGCACCTTGGATTTGTCAACACTTAGTCCTTTCTCACTAACAACATATCCAAGAAACACAATCTGATTAGTAGCAAAAGTACACTTCTTAAGATTAGCATAAAGCTTTTCTCCTCGAAGCGTTTCAAACAATAACCGCAGATGTTCAACGTGTTGAGATAAAGTATGACTATAGATCAAAATGTCATCAAAATAAACCACAACGAATTTTTCAATGAATTTCCTTAAAACATGGTTCATGAGTCTCATAAAAGTAGAAGGGGCATTGGTTAATCCAAATGGCATGACAAGCCACTCATATAAACCAATGTTGGTCTTAAAGGCGGTTTTCCACTCATCACCCTTTTTCATGCAAATTTGGTGATAACCACTCTTAAGATCAACCTTAGAAAATACCTTTGCACCTGAAAGTTCATCAAGCATGTCATCAAGGCGTGGAATGGGATGTCGGTACTTGATGGTGATCTTATTGATGGGGCGGCAATCCATGCACATCCGCCATGAACCATCACTTTTAGGTACCAGAAGCACGGGTACGGCACAAGGGGACAAGCTTTCTCGGATGTACCCTTTTGCAAGAAGCTCTTGGACTTGCCTCTGTATCTCTTTGGCTTCCTCGGGATTGGTTCGATAATGGGGCCGATTTGGTAATGGTTCTCTCGGGACAAGATCGATTTGATGCTCAATACCTCGGTATGGAGGTAAACCAATCGGATCTTCGAAAAGATCTTGATATTCCTACAACAACAAAGAAAGAAAAGAAGGAATTTCTTCCTCTTGATCCATTGTTAGAAGACAAGTGTTAGGTAAAAAGAGAAAACAACATTTTTTACTCAAAAGAGCTTTCTTGATGTGTTTTTCTTTGGCTATGGAAAGGAAACACTCTTGTCTTCTCTCATTCTCTCTTTTACCACTCTTTTCGCTATTTATTCCTTCACCATCCCAAAAGACCTTTGACTCTTGCAAATCCACTTGGGATTTCTTTTTATTTTCAACTTTACCCTTAAGTTTACCATCCTTACCCTCGGACTCACTTTGGAGTTGGATCTTATCGGCATGGGCTTGTTGGGGTGTTAAAGGCACCAAGGTAATCTTTCGGTCAACGTGTTGAATGGTGTATCGGTTGGTCACACACTCATGCACAGCTTGCTTATCATCTTTGCGAGCCTCCCAAGTAGAATATGGGCAGCAATCATCTTAGGTACAACATCACAAAGTACCTTGTCTTCATAATTGCCAATTTTGAGGGTACTTCAACTTGACAATTCACCTTGGCATGAGCGGTGTCATCCATCCATTGAAGAAGGTAGGGTCGAGGATGCTTGTGAGTAGCAAGTCCTAACTTATTCACCATATGAGAACTAGCAACATTAGTGCAAGAACCGGAATCAATAATGAGTGAACATACTTTACCATTCACAAGTGCTCTTGAATGGAAGAGATTCTCCCTTTGACATGATTGAGGGTTTGGTTGCACCTGTAGTACTCGTCTTGCTACTAGGAGAGGACCTTCAACCGGAAGACCAAACTCTTCCTCAACAGGTTGAGCATACTCGTCCTCAACAGGTTGAGCAGATTCGGTCTCATCATTTTCTTCATCCTCACTGTACCATTCTCCATCTCTCATGAGTATAACTTTTGGATTTGGACATTGATGAGCATAATGACCCATACCTTTGCATTTATAGCATTGAACTTCATGAAGGGGTTTGGAAGGGGGACGGTTTTGGGAACGATTTTGGGAAGTGGAAGGGGTAGAAGTGGGAGATTTGGAAGAGGTACCTTTTTGTGGAGATGGGGGTGTCCTTTGTGGAGCTTTCGGCCCGATTTGATCTTGGAGCACGGTGGAAGTGCTCCCTTTCTTGAGTTGTCTTTCAATTCGGATGGCTTTATGTAACAACTCTTGAAAATTGTTGTACTCACATAATTTCAAGGTCTTCACAATGTCAGGTCTAAGTCCTTGAATGAACCTAGACATTTTTGCTTCACCTCTTTCAATGTCGGCTCTCAAAAGGGCGGATTCCAACTCTTTGTGGCAGTCCTCAACACTTTTAGTGCCTTGGACAAGTGTTTGAATGCGTTGGAAACATTCTCGAGTGTAGTAAGATGGCACAAATCTCTCTTGCATTTGGATCTTCAACTCTTCCCAAGTTTGAGGACCTAATCCAAGCCGATTTTCTTGATTCCACCATGTGAGGGCATAACCATGAAACTCAACAACGGCCAATTTAACTTTGAGGTCAGTGGGATAATCAAAGCAATTAAATACCAATTCACTCTTCTTTACCCAATCAAGGTATTCATCCGGGTTGCTTTTTCCGTAGAAAGGTGGAATTTGCAATTTGAAGTTCGGTAAACCTGTTGAGCCATATCCCTTTGCCTTTGATTGTGGTGAGGTGGAACATCTTCTCCTTGATCAATATTTGATTGACGATCATCTTCCTCATTTCGAGGTTCCTGCTCTTCCTCCTCTCTTCGACCAGCCTCAAGACGGGCTAGCCTTGCATTTAGTGGAGCCATTTGTTCCTGCAACATTCTTTGAAACTGTTCTAGCAATGCTTCATTAGCCATTTTTGTTCTCTCTCAAAAAACTCACAGATTCTCTTTATAAACCTAGCAACTTTTTCTGGCTCAAAAAACTCTTGAAAAAGTGATTCAAAACAAGACACAAAAGACGCAATAAAATAAAACCTCAAACAAACCTCAACAGGTTGAGGGAAGTGTTGTTACTTTTTGCAAAACGGTTCTTTTGTGGGTTTTGGAAAAAGATATTCCGCAACTTTTGAAAGAACAGGTTTGAAAAGGCTCTGAGGTTGTTCTTTTTCTTGCCCTTTGTTTGAAATTGTTCCAAGAATTCTTCAAATTGCCTTTTCTGCAATCTGTAAACAGGTTGAGTCAGTAGCAGTTTTTTTTTTCTCTTTTTTTTTCAATGCAAATAAGATGCAATTTTTTTGTTTTTTTCTATGCAGATTGCACAACACTGGAACAAGAGATTAAAAATGGCAAGAACAACCGAGAAAAACACAATGATAACAAAAATGATATATGTTGCGGAATAAAAAGAAAAGGGTAGAAAAACTTCTCCTTGTTGAGCAAGTGGCTCTGATACCAATTGATGTGGTTGTCAGAATGCTCTGATACCAATTGATGTGATTCCGGGAGAGCATCCTGGAACACGAGGAGCAGATCTAGCCAACAAAGGAGCAACACGGGATAGGTATGATTGATGAGGCGGAAATGTAAACAGGTTGACAGATCCGAAATGCACAAAGCAAAACAATGCGGAAGCTTGTGAAACAAACGGATATGGCCGCCAACTCCTCCTGGATCCTTGCCCAGGCAAAGATGGTGTTATGCCTTTGGCGACTCCTCCTTCTTGATACCGAAAAAAGGTCCAAGACAAAGAAAGCCTTCGTTGCCAAAATTGAGGGGAATGATGATGGGGCCAACACCTCCTTCTTCCAATGAGAAGGCAATATTGGTCTTAGTAGACTTGTAAAGAAAACTTAACAAGAATTGAGTGGAAAAAGGTAGATAGGTTGAAAAGAGAATCACTCTCAATTTCAAGGAAAAAATGTGAAATATATTTGATGATTGAATTGTGTTTTGCAAACTAACCTAAACCTCCTTTTATAGGACAAGGAAGCTAGGCATCCAAATCAATTTACAAGTCCCTTCATCTCCACTCTTAATGATGGAAATTAAAGGTGATGTAAATATGAGAATTTAAAACAATTATTTCTAAAAATTATTCTAGGCTAGCTAATGGGTAAACCTAGCCAAAACAACTCTGAAAACTGAAATAAAATGATAAAAATTCGAGTTGGAAGATGAGGGATGAGTTTTGGCCAATAAATGTGGAGTAAATGATCCTCATTTAAGTGCTCTTGATGGAGGGGCTTCAAGGCTTGTAACTCCTTCCTCACCAATGGTTTCTGGATGATTTTGGATGACTCTTGAGTCCTCAAGGCTGCTGAAGTTCGTCCTTGAAGAGAAGTGAACGGTTGGAAGCTTTGGGAAAGCATTGAATGCGCCATTCTTGTCTCAACAGTTGAGATATTCGTGAACCATGCTCTTGGGCCAAATTGTCATTTGGTTGAGCCCAAACTGAAATGTTGAAAATTGTTTGCACCATTTGGGATTTGGGTTGGCCCAAATTGAGGAGTGCTTGCACTTTTCCTTCATCTTTGTGGATATCTTCACTTTTCTCCTCACACTTTGCAAAACTGTGCATCAACAGGTTGAGAGCGTCCTTAGCCTTCTTAGTCCGGCTCCTTGTCATAGGTCCACCAAGGCCAACGAGCGGATCTTGATGTTTGGGCTTGGGTTGGGCCTGTTCCACGTCAAATAGAAAATGGAAATTACCCTGTGGTACCAATTTTGGGAATCGAAAATTTTTATTTTTGATTGTAATTGACTAACGGATCTAGAGCTCGTGCAGACCAGTTATTTTAGGTTTCCAATTGACATAAGCCAAATAGATTGGTGGCGACTCCTGTCGAAAACCCCGTCGCCACAGCTGGTGACTCCACTGGGGACTTGTCTGGCCACATTAAGGGTTTTATTTTGTTTTTTTTTCTTGATTTAATTTTATTTATTTAATTATTTTTTTATTTATTTATTTCATGTTGACATACACGACATGGAGTTCTCTACCCGAGCTCCACCAAAACCAATCTCTTTCACAACGGAATATGGTGTTGTTGTACTTGTGAGATTTTACTCTCCAAGCCTTCACCGTTTCCTAGTAGGGAAGTAGTGCTAACCCCGTGGGATTAATATTCCCCGCATGGGTTCATGAAAACCTACGACCCGGATTAATCCATTCCTTACATGTCCCTCGTGGGTAAGGATTGGGCCGTCGCTTTTCAACGATGGGATCTGGCAACCAACCCCGACCTCTTTCATTCTAAAACCACCCAATGCATATAATGGACGTAGATCCTTCCACCAGGTTCAACATTATTGCCTCTTGAGAACTGTGATAATTTTGTGACCATTTTTTTTACATGTCATATTTGTCATGCATCCACCTGCCATCATCATATAGCATATCATATCACTTATAAGCATGCACTTAATTTATTTCCGAAAGCGAGCAAGATTGGAACTCAATACCGATATAACACCCGATCTCGAACAAAGCAAGTAATGGAAAACATGGAAGGACGTTTCTTGGAATTGGAGAACAAGGTCAATACCATCATTGAGCAATTTGGTCACCTGATGGAATTTATCAAAGCGAAAGGGCCTCAAAGATCATCCCGAGATGATTCTGACACCCCACCCGGATTCACTCCAACAAAGAGCAAGAACGATGAGGGGACTTCGCAAACACGAGTTGAGTTGGGAGATGGGAAGAAGCAAGAAGAGGAAGAGAAAAAGTTCGAGACATGGGAAAAGAGGTTGCGAGCTGTCGAAGGAGGAACTCTCCTGGGTTCTTTTAATGTGGACGATCTCTGCGGTCCTAAACGTCGAAATCCCGGCTGATTTCAAGATCCCAGAATTCAGCAAATATGACGGAACTACTTGTCCGGTGACCCATCTGACATTATTCTTGAGAAAAATTCAACCGCTTTCGAAAGATGAGAGGGTCTGGATAGCTCTTTTCCAAGACAGCCTGATCAGATCCCCTTTGCACTGGTACCTCAGTTTGGGTTCAAAGGCGATTAAGACATGGAGCGATCTCGCTCATGCATTCGTGAACAATTACCGGCATATCACAGACCTAGCACCAGATCGACAAACTTTGCAAAACCTGGAAAAGAGAAACCAGGAGACATTTAAGGAGTATGCCCACAGGTGGAGGAATCTAGCTACACAAGTCCAACCGCCCATGACATAAAAGGAAATGGTTACTATGTTCATTCAAACATTGAAATCTCCTTTTTATGACAAGCTCATTGGTAACTCCACAAATAGCTTTTCGGATGTCGTGCTATCTGGAGAACGTATTGAGTATGGCGTCAGGACTGGGAAGATATCAGAGTTTTCAAATAATGATGGAAAACGGATGAGCGTACAGAATGTCTCAACGGATGGTCAACATTCAACACCATTATCCTGGAGGAACAGGCCAAAGAGTTCAGGGGACAACCATAAAGAAGAATGAAAAGTTTGATCCAATCCCAGTTTCATATACAGAGCTGTATCACAAGCTACTTGGAGGCCGTTTGATAGAACCTATACAAGCCAAGCAAATTCAACCTCCTTATCCTAAATGGTATGATGAAAAAGCTATATGTCATTACCATAGAGGAGTCTCTGGACATTCTTTGGAGAATTGTTATGCGTTGAAGAGAAAGGTGCAACAATTACTCGAGTCGAAGATGCTTCATTTCACTGATGAACCCTGAGGGAGAGCACTGATTCAAGAAGTCTTTTTTAGTCAAGTTGATCTTTAAGTTTGGGCACATTTGTTTTCAGTATGAAGGTTTGAAGTGGTTTTTTGTCGTTGTTAAGATCTTGTCAAAATAACTTATGTCTTTTTTAATTCTGGCTTTCATCTTTGTTACAATTGATGTTTTTTATTCTATTCCTTTGAACGAGGAAACGCAAGATGTGTGTTATGATCATTCTAATTCATCTTTACCAGTACTTGCATTCTCGCGGAAACATCACTCATAAACCCAAAACAAAGACTTGATGGTGGTGTTTTTGTCGAAAAACATTGTCAAATCTAATGGAAGTGATTTCAGTGTGGCTCTTTAACTTTTGTTGCGAAGTTCATTTTCAGAGAAGTGTCACCTATAAAAAAGGGGGTCGGCCAAACAACCTTCAGAAAGCTCTTTTTGACTATAGACTTTCCATTCACCACAAAGATTCCTCCAAAGGAAAGAACCTCATTATCCGAAAATGGGGGGGCATGAGAAGAAAACATTTGAGCATCGGATCAAAATGCCTTCGACACATCAATAGTCAGGGCTAAAAGAGAACAAGAAGATATAGGAAAGAGGGTCAAAGTATATTCTATTCCGCTGTCTTTAGCTCGAAAAGAGTTGAAGTTATGAGCAGCGCTAGTAGCCATTTGTCTTTGCATTTTAGTCAGAAGTAATCGGGCCTAGGTAGCAACAACTATTTACGCTCGCATGAAAATGACTAAAAAACGCAAGTCAAACAAGGTCCGACCTGAAGAAGAAAAGAAAGAAAGAAAAAAAAAGAAAAAAAGAAGAAGAAGAAAAAAAGAATGGTGAGTCATGAAATCTAAACTGAAAACCTGCAAAGGCGGTTTAGAATGAAGGCATGATCTGAAGCAGTTGTTACCAGCCAAACCACCTCAAAAGCAGGAAGAGAATCTCAAGCAGTACAGTCCATTTTCCAAAAGACTTTACACGATCATGAGAGTTAGGGGGCAACATTTTGAGATCTTTTCTATTTGGTATGACAATGATTTCGAGACTAGCACCATCAAGTTTTTCAAAGATATCCTTTTTCCATTGAGCCCTTTTCATATCAGACGTCATTTGCCTAAAAAAAGAAAAAATCATTCACGTTGGATTCGTTCTTCACCAAATCAGTGCCACAAGATATCGACAATCCTTTTTTTCCTTCTTTTGATCGTGCACATTTTGTTTACCTGACTTGAAAGTTAGAAGAATAAAAAGTTAGTTTTACAAAGTCACAAGATATTTTGTCAAGCTCTGCAAATTGACGACAACCACTTTGAAACTGACTTATTGTGGATTAATGTGTCTGAACTTAGAAGAGACATTTGATTTGAAACTCCTTTTTGAAATGATCATCACGAAATATGCAACTGAAGTGAGAGTGATTTTATCTCCATAAGGAAAGGATTTCTTTAAAGGGTTGATGGAACCTAAAAGAGCAGTTGGACCTCTTCACGAGATGTCTGGAAAGCCATGAGGAAAACATAAGGATGAATAGTGGAATTGGTTTAGGATGCGGGTTGAAGGTAAGACTCATGCATCTATCATGCATCATTTGTTTTCATGGAAAGACATTGTGGTTTCAATGAATGAAAAGTAAGCCACCTGGCATCAATCATTTTCAAAGTCATGCATCATGTAACATGCACAATACAATCATTCGTTCTCAAAGACAGGTTTTCAAGGAGCACACGAAGTTAGGTTTCGAGATCAACGAGGAGAATAATTCCGCCAAACGGAAAGAAGGTTCCTCAACATCAGTCACGAGACAAAGGTTTCTCCCCTTTAGTGGTAAGAGAGTTCATACCACTCTTTTCATTGGAAAATATCAACCAGGATTAGCCAAGATTTTCACCAATACAGGTAAGGAGATTTCTTTAACATTTTCCCAGAGAATAAGGTTCCTCTTGCAATGCAGGATGGTAAGAAGACTCATGTTATTCTTATTTTTCGAAGTTTAGTCATCTCGTTAAACTTCACCGTTTTCAGAAATTTGCTCATTTTGTGGGATTTCTCATTTTTGGAAGTTTAGTCGTTTTGTCGAACTTCTCATCAATCTCAGATCACTCAGATTTTCACTGAAGGCAAGGAAGGTTCCAAGCCCCGAATCGCGGGAAGGTTTCCGCTATTCAACTCAATAGGAAGGTTCTTATTGAGAGAAGCATATTTTATCATCTTTGTTAGAGAAACGAGAAGGTTCTCGACCTCACATCGGGGGGCAAGGAAGGTTCCTAGCCCTGAATCGCAGGAAGGTTTCCGCTATTCAGACTCAATAGGAAGGTTCTTATTGAGGCGAAGAAAGGAAAAGTTTCTTTTCTTCAGGAATAACGAAAAGGTTTTTGTTATTCGCGGGACAAAATTTAGGTCAATTTGCTTTGCATGCTTCATTTCTCATAAATCACGCAAAGGGGGGCAGCTGTTGACACTCAAATTTTGCCCCGAGGTTTGTAAAAATATATTATGCGAGGATTTAAGTGACTAATCGGAAAGGAATAGCTCATTTGTGATAAAATTAAAAAGTTGGGAAAGTTAGGGACTACATTGAAGGTTTTACAAAGTTGTGGGCTAACTTAACGGTTTTCCCATTTTTCTCTTTTCTTGTTGCAGGCTTGTCGTGGAGGCCGAGAGTCTCGCCGGCAACATTTTCAGAACCGATCAACCTGATTCACGCTCCTCTCCCACGATCAAGCGGTTGGCGACGTCGTGGGCGAAGGGAACTGCTCCAAATCACTGTTATAAATCGTCACAGTTGCAATCGACAGAGAGGACGGACAACAAACAAAAGAACGAAAGTTGCAGCTACTGAAATCGTGGAAAACTCAACAATCCGCAGAGAAATTTTTGGCGTTTTCCCGATTCGGAAGTGTCCGTGCTAGCTCCAGACTTGCCTAGCTCGTTTCGGCTCATCAGGAGTCGTCCCGCCGTCGTTTCGGTCGTCCGGTTCCATCTTCGATCTCGGCCGTCGCAAGTTCGAGAATCCGCATCGCTAATCTAGTTGCTGCCGAATCAATTCGTCATCGGGCGTTTGAGTCCTAGCCGCACGACCATCGATCTTCATCAGCCATTTTCCGGCCACCAATTCGCCTTTTTCACGCCGGAACTCGTCGATTGAGACCGGCCTCTTTGTGACCATCGTTGGAGCCCCTATCGCAACAACTATCGGTTGTGAATCTCCCGTTTTAGCTCCGCACGACAACCTTGCTTCAGTCGCACAACCTCCGAACATCTCTGACAATCGTCGTCGTGCTCATCGCAAATCGTCCACCGGACTTCACCGAGAACAGCCCAATTGCCAGAAGACGTCTCTGTTTCCGATTGCGAATTGGGGGAGGATATAAGTTCCGTTTTTTTGGGGTAAATTTCCTTTCAGTATTTGTCTTTTGTTTTGTCTTCTTGTTTAAGGCACTACAAATTGAAAGGGATATACTTTAGTCACTTAAGATGCATGGACGATTAATGGCAACGTACCGCTTAGCTTGATTTATTATGTTGCAATTGTGGAACTTCTTATATTAGAAATGTTGCGATGCATGGGTTAAGTGTTTAATGTTTGTCTGCTTGTTTACCTTTTTTTACTAATGCGTTCATAAACGTATATTAATTTATTTTTCTTTCGGTTCTTGCATTTTTCTTAATTGATTGAGTAATTAATTATACTTGGATTAATTGTTTGTTTTCGTGTATTGGTATGTTTTTGTTTGTTTATTTCACACCTTGTCTTTAAATTAAATCAAGTGAAATAGAAAATGGAAATTACCCTGTGGTACCAATTTTGGGCAATCGAAAATTTTTATTTTTGATTGTAATTGACTAACGGATCTAGAGCTCGTGTAGACCAGTTATTTTAGGTTTCCAATCGACCGAAGCCAAATAGATTGGTGGCGACTCCTGTCGAAAACCCCGTCGCCACAGAACGTATTCGCGGTACACACCCTCCCCGCCGTAGATCAGTAGATGATGAAGTAGCAGTCCTTCAGCTTCCATCAAATCCTCGATACGCCGACGATTCGCTACTCAATGCATTGAATTTCATGACTATGAACACTAGGCTTCCAGATTGAGCTCTAAGGTGTTGAATCGATTTAGGGATTAGATTAAGGTTCTTCAAAGAGATTGGGAAAATTAGGTTAGTTATTGGGAAAGGAAGGTGTCACCGTTGGTCAATCCCATTAAATCCAAGTCTACACTAACGAGACATAACTGTGGGGTCTAAAACACTTGACGAGGTATAGTTGAGATACTGAATTAACATGTTTTATAGTTAATAAAGGCTAAAATTTATAGGGAAGGGTTGATGTGATTCATTTTTGATGAGTTTTTGTGATGGTAGAACACACCTAAAAAATGGAGGCATTACATTTCAAATGACATCAATTGCATAGGAAAAAAATGTAAATTTTGAACCCATCGTTTAACTTTAAATGATGTACCAAATTCGCTACTATTGTATGAAGGGTGTGTTCTTCAAAGAAATTACTATATCAAATCCACCTAATTAAGTTCCTTACAAATTTTCCTTCACAAATTTCAAATCAATAATTATATTCAGTTATATCATACTAATTTAATAAAATCGTAATCTTCTTCCTCAAAGTTTCCACAGGAAAGTGATATCCAATCAATAATGCACAAATCAATAAATCAAATTTGGCAAGTGCCCATTAGAATCCGATAAGAAAGGAATAAACCCTTTGATTACAAAATATGAGGTTCTATGGTGTAGTGGTTAGCACTCTGGACTTTGAATCCAGCGACCTGGGTTCGACTCCCGGTAGGACCTTTTGTTTTTTATTCTTTTCTGGTCTCGCAGTCGTTTTAGTCGCTGGTTTGGAAAAAAATTGTCCTCTACTTTTTTATATATATAAAAAATCATTTATAAGCACAAATAAAAATATCCTATTTGGTTGAGTTCTAAGTCATTGGTTTAACTTCAACTTATTCACATATATGACTTATATTTTCAATTTACCCAAATCAATATAAATAACTTAATTCAATGGATTAAGCAGAAAATGGGTAATGCATAATTTCCTTTGAATTAAATAATTTATGTGAAAGAATTTATTATTATTGATTTAAATGTATATTAATTTCATTTCAGCAAATTGTAATTAAATTATGGGTAAATTATAAACCTGGGTGAAACCTTCAATTTATTTCCTTTATTTTTGAAAACCTTCAATTACACCCCTAAGGTATAGTATTGAAACTTTTAGCTACCTTCCCTGACTAGCTACGATGTTAGTTAACTGTTAAAGATTTTCGGAGTAATCACACTAACTATTTAGGATTGGGCTTTTAGGTTTTTAGTTTTGAATTGAGTGATTCATACTACAGAATTTACTCAAAATTCTCTTGTGTGTAAGGTGCAATGCTTCTTTTTATTTTAATACATTTTCTAATTGCTATTAAAAAAATCATACTAACTATACTCCAAAACAATCATGGGGTCGCCTAGACTCACATGCGTCGTTGCGGCCTGCACTCGTCCGCAACGCAGTGGCGGCCATGCGACAACAATTGCGGGCATGGTGGCTGGTTGGGGAGGGAAAATGAGATAAACAAAATGTAGGGTTCAATTGTTATGATTAGAAATATTAGTGACAATAAGAGTAGGTAATCCTAAAACTCTTAACATTTAACTAACACCAAAAAAACAATCAAGGGGGTAACAACGTTAAATCTTAATGGGTTATTGAATATTTTCAAAAATAGATGAGAAAAATTGAAGATTTCACTAAATCTCGGGGTTTGTAATTTACCCTTTATTCGTATACTATGTGGAGTAAGTTGGATTTAAGCCAATGGGCTTATGCAACTATCTTAAGTCCAGTCAAATGGGCCCAAAAGCTTTGTTCCTTTCCTTTGTCATGGGATCGAACCTATGATCAAGAATGGGCTGAGTTAGCCTCGCTTTAGACCTGGGCCTGATTGGCCGATGGCCTACCAACATCTCTAGCAGTAGAGAACAGAACACAGCGTAACCGGTGGGTGTTTGATGGAGGTGGAACAGATGAAGTGACATGTTTTGTCATTAAATAGTCTTAGTCTTAGAGTATGCTTAAGCGCACCCTAAAATTACACATTTATCAAATAGTGAACGGAAAAATGCGAAATTGTTAAATTGGGAGGAGAGAAAGTTAAAGGTTTGCAATTCCTAACCTTGATTGAAGTAATTGGATACAAATCTAACACTCGTATCAATTTTTATTTGTTTTGTTTAATTTGATGATTGGAGGACTTCCTCCTCTTCCAGCTCGCAACTGACCACCAACTCGCCACTGGCCACCAACCCGCCATTACCTGTGCACGAACGGTGAAATGAGGTGATGAATCGTAATTGGAAGTCACTAATGCTAGTAATTTCAAATTTACCCTCACATCAATTCCTTTCTGGTATTACCATTGATAACTTTAATACCGCATCCTACTTGGTTCGCTACATGTGCCGCCACATAAGCCAAGGTTGGTATGTGGGTACGATGCTCTAAAAAAGTTATACGGTCAGACCCAAGTTTGATTTTTCGGTTAACAAATAAGTCCACTAAGTTTTAAAATTAGTCATTTATGCCATTGGTTTCCAAATGGTGGTCACATAAATCACGATCAATTGTGGACCAGCTCAATGACCAACCCACATGCACATGGAGTTATACGTTACTTACCGACTAGGCGGCTGCGATTGCTTTGCCCTTGGAATGTCAAATTTTTCTTCGTATCAGGATAAGAAAGATGTCCATTTAAAATTTCAAAATGTTTTGGGTATTATTAGGGGAAAAAAATCTCATAAATTTCTAATTATATAATTGTGTTGCCGTAATCCTTCTCAAAGTACGAGATTTGTTTTGTTTTGTTTTTATGCAAAATACTGTGCATTTCGTTATTGACTACCACAGCGTTTCACGGTTCGAAACAAAGGTAAATAATTATTGCACTGAAAGGTCAATTAATATTTGATGTTAAAGAATTCCTTTTACGTTAGATATAAAAATGGTACGGATTACATTTTTTTTTTCAACATTTAATTTATAATTTTATTTCTTCAACATTTTGATATATAAAGTTTTTTTTGAACAGCGATGAAAATACTTCATTAAAGAGAAACAAACAAAGGAAGCTGACTATATACAAAGTTAAATAATTTAGATGCAAACTATATATTGATGTGTGTCGTTTCCAAATATATTTTTTCTTAATTTTTTAATAATTTTTTTCTAGTAATAATGTGAATCTCCATAGCGTCAAAAAATAAACAAACTAATTTTTCAGAGACGGATAAAATATAATTTTTGCACATGGAGGTAGTTTCACGTAACTCGAATAACTGTAAACCACAATCTAAATTGGGCCATGAAATAGGTACATGTTTATTTACCACATATGTGGTGAAACACCTACCATAGAAATATCAAGTTTACCCTCTTAATAAATGTCTACGAAGGGTGTTTTAGTCTTTTAGTTTATTAGATTAGTTAGTTGAATTAGTTAATTAGTAGTATATTTAAGTATGTATTTTTTCACATGTGTGATAAATAAACGGACTCATTCTAAATGAACCAATTTATTGTACTTCCTTATAGTTTATCATCATCCTTAAAATTTCCTTATAGTTCTTATACTTTGATGAAATTTTCTTTAAATGGGTACTTTTTTCTCTTTTCGTAAGTACTAGCCCCTTTGTGAAACCTTAATCACATCCTTGAAGATAATTCATCAATATGTTTTACTTTTTTCCAAAAAAAGGCTATTTGGCGTCTGTTTATGATATTTGGTCATCTAACTTTATTTTATTACTCTCTAATTTGTTCATCTAATTTTATGTCATTACTCTCTATTTTGCTTCTTTACTCTTAAAGTTATTCGAGCTTCAATACTTATACTTTATTTTATTGTCACCAAATTTTTCGCACACCTTATTTCCGCTCTTTGTTAGATGTAATTACTTCTTCGTCCATAAAAAAAGATACAATTATTTCTAGCACTTAATCAAATATTTTTTTCTTTAATGTTTTAATATAAAGTTCAATGACTTATATGCATACAGATAATAATGAAACTTTCTAAGTGCTAAATGCTTCTTTTTATAAAAAAAATAAACGGTATTTTCCTAATAAAAGTTTAATTTAAAAATAAATTCAAAAATCAAACGTATCTTCTTTCATGACAGAGGTAACATATTTTATAGAACCAACACTAGTCTCGAATTTTTATATGGGGGGAGTATACCACCCTGCAATTTCATTACTTCAAAATAAGCTCAACGACACTTAATCATAAGATCAGAGGCTCTACATTAAACGAGTAAGGCCTGATCTAAAACAAAAGTCTATGCAAAAATAACCAACAATCTATACATCCATAATCTATAAAAAAAGAAGTCACTGAAACAAAGTCTCCATATTTATACTTGTTCTAATCTGTACCATATGCTGCACACACTTGGACACCAAGCTCTTCCAATGAAATTGTTTCCATCACTAACATCATCTCCATCATCTTCATATTTATACTTGGACACACTTGGAAAGAATATCAAGGAGCAG
Source organism: Stellera chamaejasme (assembly GCA_024586325.1). NCBI lineage: Eukaryota > Viridiplantae > Streptophyta > Magnoliopsida > Malvales > Thymelaeaceae > Stellera > Stellera chamaejasme. The sequence continues at coordinate 10,716,346 of CM044985.1, read as the reverse complement.
GAACTACCCTTATTTCATTTCTCAATGAAATCGTTTCCATCACTAACATCATCTCCATCATCTTCTTCCCGTCCTCTGGTAATCCTCTATCTACCTCAGCAAACTGTTAGAAATCTACTGACCCCCACTCTGGTTCCGACGAGTTTCCTCCAACTCGTCCTTCATGCATTGGCCATCAGTAGCAATGAATGCATTTCTAACAATAACGCAAGGTTGTCTTACAAGGGCAACAATAATACTGCAAGGTTGTCCTACAAGGGTTGTGGCCAAAATAGCAATCCCAAGCGAGAAGGTTGCTTCTTTGAAGAAATTAGAAAATGGTACGGTGTTGGGTAGGGTCAACGAGGTAGGGTAGGGTTGCGCAGCACTAACGGTAGTGGCCAGAGAAGCAGATTTGGGTCTTGCGTAAGGGGTTAGATTGTAACTTTTAAAGAATTGGGGTTAATTTGTTTAAATTTAATAGTTTGAATTCAATTGATTGTTAGAATAATGAAATAGATGTCACGTGTTGATCCGTTACAGAATATTTCCTCTATTAATGGATTAATGGATGTAATGGTGATCCGTTACAGAATATTTCCTCTATTAATGGATGTAATTGTAAACTGTAGTCAAAATCAATGTCTAACATGAAAAAAGTGTCTTAAGTTGAAATGTCAGCGGAAAAAAAGTCTTGCTTTTTAGTGGTAACAAGTATCCACCATTACATAGTAATGTGGCGATAAAATATATCATTTTCTCAAAAAGAAAAGTGCGTTCTTTTGATAGAATTTGGTTAATGAAATGAGAAATATTTAAAATATGATATTTGTGAAGAAAAATAGAAGGAAAAATACTGATTTGATATTTTGTTGGTAAGAGATCTATAATTGACTTGCTATAGCTATATACTGTAAAACCTCGATTAGTACTCCGAAATCCCTTTTACACGGTTGGTAGCTAGAGAATAATATTTTATCCTTTATCTTTCCAAAAAACAATAGTTTTTAATAGTTTGATGAGATCAAGTAATTTTTATGCAAGTAATAAATAAATAATTATACCCTATTTTATGATAAACTTTTCCATAGTAATAATTTAAATAAACGCAAATTACAAGTACTTATAGGAAGTATGAACTTTCGTTCTTTAATTTCTTTTTGAATTAACAGCATTTAACAGCATGGAAATTTGGGCAGTCAATGCATACTGTTACTTTCACAATTAAAAAAAAAAGTAAACAGGAAAAAACAATACATGAAACCAAAAAAAAACGGAGATTAAAAAATAAAAAAAGAAGAAGAAAATAAAAGAAAGAGCCGCCTTTGCAATTTGCTGCTTTTTGCTAAAAGCGAAAAGAAAGAAAGGTTGGCATTTTGAAGCAGCTGAAGGGGAATATATTTTCTTTTCCATTTCTCGCTCTTTGATTGGGAGCTGTAGCGATGAATGATTTGCAGCCTCCTCTTCCGACCAGGAGCGGGGTGGCGGGCGATGGTTACGGCGGTGGTCTCGTCAGAACTTACCAGGCCTGGAAAGGCAGCAATGTAAGCTGATCTTCTTCACCACTTTTGCTTCGTTCTCGATTACTACGAGATCTGATTTAGGGTTGTGGTTCATTTCCGTTTATTCTCATTGGAGTTTATAGTTGGTGAGGAGTTAAAGTTGAAGCGTTCTGCGGATGGGTGCGGGAGATTGAGAATTAATATCAAATCGTTGCAGCTGATTATGTTCTTCTGATTCTTGTTGCTCCTTGGTTGGGTGGGGTTTTGTTTTAAACGATTTTTTCACTTTGATATTGCTTGTATGCTTGAATTGGTTCTATGCTGGGAATGATTTACTTCAGTTTGACTTGGGTCTTGGAGCTATTTCCAGGAAATGGAACTTTTTTAGCCGCCCACAGGACCAGAATGATGTTTCTAGGGATAGAGCAATTTAACTTTCTGATGCAACATAATTGTTCAGGAGAGTTAGTTTTAGCAGCCGTCTGTGGTTAAGTTGGCTTGTGAAAAAGTGATTTCTGTTTTTTCATGTTGGTTTACTATTGTTTTTGCAGCTAAACTTGTGGTTTTATTTTTCCAGGTATTTTTACTTGGGGGTAGGCTTATATTTGGACCTGATGCTAGATCCCTTTTCATTACCATCTGCTTAATTGTTGCCCCGGTCGCTGTTTTCTGCATTTTTGTGGCAAGCAAGCTGGTAGATGATTTTCAAGATCACCTGGGGATATTCATTATGGCTGTTGTTATTGCTGTCACCATATGGGTAATTTGAGCTCGTTCCCGGCCATCCATTTTATTTTCCTCTTGTTGTGCTTTTCTTGCTGTATTTGCATATTTAGTTCAGTGCTAAGCTGATGTATGCTTGGAGCATGTTCTATGTTTACGATTGTTCATACTCCTGATCAGGTCCTGTAAATTACAAATTTACAGAATAGTACTCCAGTTAACATGATACTGATAAGCATGTAGATGTAGTTCATTAACCCCATCCTCTTTTTTTGTTCTTCTGAGTTGATGGATGTGCTTTTTGTTTTTTCCAGGATATAATTCTTCTTCTACTAACATCAGGAAGAGATCCAGGTATCGTACCTAGGAATTCTCATCCTCCAGAACCTGAAGCTTATGAAGGAAACACAGAGTATCGGCCTGGCCAAACGCCCCCTCTACGTTTGCCTCGGACTAAGGATGTCTCTGTCAATGGTGTAACTTTCAGGGTCAAATATTGTGATACCTGCATGCTATACAGGCCTCCTCGTTGTTCTCACTGTTCAATATGTAATAACTGTGTGGAGAAATTTGACCACCATTGTCCTTGGGTTGGTCAATGTATTGGACTGGTACGTAAATTCTTCTACCTGACTTCTGATGCTTTTGGAATTCCTGAATATTGCCTATCCATAATAGGAGAAAAGAAAGAAAAACTTAATTGCTACTCTTTACAGCATTTGTTACAAACACAAATGTGTTTCTTAGTTTTATTTGAGTGCTTCTAGCCTTCTACTATTTTTGCTTTGAAAAAAGTTATCCTTTTTTTTAGATAAATTATTGTGCAAGTAGCTTCAAACGTTGTTTAATCTCAACCTATTTGATGCCTCCACTCTTTTCTTTTTAAGTGGTACCTATGGAAAATAAAATGAAGACTTTGTGCATATGAGCATCCTAGTTCCGCAAACATTACTGGCAGTTACTTCTTGCCTTCTTGCACCTGGTCAATGAGATTCTTTCCTGTTACAGCACCAAGCTTACTTGTCCCAAACATGTCCTGATTTTGATGCAGCGCAACTACCGGTTCTTCTTCATGTTTGTATTCACTACAACTCTTCTCTGTTTATATGTACATGCCTTTTGCTGGGTATATATAAGGAGAATCAAAGATAGTGAGGAGATCTCACTCTGGAAAGCAATGATAAAAACTCCTGCCTCCATCGTGTTACTGATCTACACCTTCATCTCAGCTTGGTTTGTAGGTGGCCTCACTGTCTTCCACCTGTATCTCATCAGCACAAACCAGGTAACTTCTTTTCCCATCACTTACCCAAGTTGAACTCTAGCCCCATTGTAGGATAACATTATGGCCTAGCATGCTATTACCTTCATCCCAACGAAATTGATATGTTTGACTTTGCAACTCATGTTGACTCAGATTTTCATTAGAAAATACGTAATTGTTAAAAAGTTTTCTTAAAATGGAGTGTGAGTGTGTGCACACACGCACACACATATGGAAACTAGAAACATCTAGTTAGTACTCCTTCCATCCCAACAAAATTAATACATTTTCCTCTTTTTTGGTTGTCCTAGCGAAATTGATACGTTTCCTAAAAACGAAACATTTTCCCACCAAATTTACCTTATTATCCTCCATTTCCCTTCCTACCCAAAAAAGCTAATTTTGTCTTATATGCCTACATGACATTTTTACCCTCTAGTCATCAATATTCCTTAATATCCGTGTTCAATCAAATGTATCATCTTTGGTGGGACGGAGGAGTATATGCAAATACATTGCCTTTATGCTAAAATTTTGAAAGAAATGAATCATAGATTAAATGCTGAGAAACAAACACATTAGTATCATTGGTACAGTGAGTAATATTGTTCAAACAATGGAACTGTTCATGTGCATGTCGGATTTTGTGAGCTGGTGTACTTCTGCATTAATATTGTTGCTTGTTTTCTGGACAGTCCACATATGAAAACTTTAGGTACCGGTATGATCGCCGCTCAAATCCCTTTGACAAAGGGATAATAAGCAATTTCATGGATGTATTCTGCACAGGGATTCCGTCCTCTAATAATCATTTCCGAGCAAAGATTTCCAGGGAGCCTGAGATTTCACCTAGGATGGTAGCTAGTGATTTTCTCAGTCCAAGCAAGGGTAAAAACACAGGTGACATAGAAATGGGAAGGAAGGCAGTCTGGGAGGAGGGTGCAGAAGAGGTAAGTGACCTTGAAGGGCAACAGGAGAATGACGGGAATGCACGGGAATACAGCGGAATGCCTGATGTCTCTCCTGACCTTAGCAGGATCCTGCCTCCGGAGGGCATCGAGGGTCGTGGTGTTCTACATCATACACGGCATGCCAGCCGGGGAAGGACTAGTGAGAGATGGGAAATATCACCTGAGATCTTACCATTATCCAGACTGGGGGAATCGAAACGAACTAACATCAACAGCAATGGGTTGAGCACAGAGAGCTAAACTTGCTTAAACAGAGGTGACACGACAATGGGAGAGCAAAATCCAGGTGATATGGGTGTTTGGGGTGTGATTTAAATTCGTGTTTGATTGGGATGTAGTGCTCTTTGGGTTGTCAATCCTACACCGTTAAACATAGATGAAGTGTGCAGTGTTCGTTTCAATTTTCTGAGAGATTTGGAACTGCTAATATACCTCCACCAAAACCTAGAAAATTATATTGTACTTAATCTTAACCATATTAGGTTTTGTAGCATGAAGTTAACTGAGTAAAATTAACTCTGGAATTGGGTGGTACCATCAGTTAATGGAAAAGTATAGTTTGCCAAAGTTTTATCTCTTTCCTGATGTGAAAGAGGGAATGCCAAATTGAATCTTGGGGTCCCAAAATCATTTTTTTCCCCAATTACTTGGAAAAGTGTAATAGGGTTGTAATAGCTCAATTAGTTATAATGGTTATATTGTTTTTTTCTTGAACATGAAAGATTTATTTTATTAATGAAAAATTATTACAAAATAAGTCGAAGACGATGAACTAAAATACTTAGAAAAGGTACAAATAAACCAGTCCACTAACGGAGAAACCTCTGCATATGTAGAATCACTTTGCAAGATCAAAACTATTAAGGTTAGTATTGCCTGTACTGGTCTCCAAAGGCTAAATAGTACCGGCGCATTATAGTGGGTTAAGGAGAGTACTAACTGAAGTAATAAAGGTACCTGATAACTAACGAGCCAAACAGCATATAAATAAAGCCTAAGCGAAAGCAAAAAGGAATATAGGGTCCTGCGAAAGAAAAAACAAATACCACCGAATAAAGTCTGAAAGAGAAAAGCAAGAATGCAGGCCCTCAAATAGTAGATAAGCCAAACAGCATATAAATAAAGCCTAAGTGAAAGCAAAAAGGAATATAGGGTCCTGCGAAAGAAAAATTTCGCAAAAACAAATACCACCGAATAAAGTCTGAAAGAGAAAAGCAAGAATGCAGGCCCTTAAATAGTAGATAAGCAGACAACGATCCATAGAAAATTATCCAATACTATCCAACCTATTATCACCAAACTTTGACCCAAACCCCAAATCCACTAACACATATAGCCAACCCAACCTATAGAAAATTATAAAATGCTATAAAATTCTTACCTTCTCATACACTCACATTAAATATTTAAATTAGTTCTTTATTTACCATGCAACAAGTGTCGTGTGTGCGCATGCTTGATGAAGGTTAGATAACATCTAACTCGTTGAAGGTAATTTTGAAGTGCCAGAACATACAAATGAAGTTCTTATATATATATATATATATATATATATATATATATATATATATATATATATATATATATATATATATATATATATATATATATATATATATATATATATATATATATATATATATATATATTCAATTATCATGACTTTCAGTCATTAGCTTCAAAACATTGCAAGTGAAAATAATTTTTTTTCACTGAAACATTCTGGTGGCGGATCTGTGTGGGCTGCCTTCACAGTTTTTCTATGTTGACGTGTCCTGACGTTGCTGGACGCCATAGAGATTCGTGTGATGTACGATGGATTCGGAATTCGGGAGAAGGAAATAGAGGGGGGGTCCTCGGTTTGTATTTAGTGAATATTGAAAAAATCGGATGACAACAACGAGAGAATCCAATTAATCGTTCCCCCTTTAAGGTGTGAGTAATAAGTGCTTTTATAGTCAATGGCCAAAGAGTGGCACTATTGTAATATCCCAATATAGTATGGCGGCGTGTCAGAGGACACATGTCCTTAATATGTTCGGGGGTATTGTCCGGGAATTTCCTTAGTATGTTTGGGTCAATTCTTATTACGTCCGGTGATGTCCTTGTCTCGTACGGGTTATGGATTATTTGGGTTTTTAATAGGTCCTTATTTGGGGCTACTGTTTGGGCATTTTACTAGGCCTTTTTGGGTCTAATAAGTAGATTGGGTCTAGCGGTCATCAAGTCCCCCCAGTAATTTGACCGACTAGACGGAGTCCAAATTTTTCTAAGTAGATTTTGACTTTCGAATGACAACGTTCGGGCGTTTGAACCTTTTTCCGAATGACAATGTTCGGGGTTTTGATCATTTTCCCGAATGACAATGTTCGGGCTTTTGAACTATTTCCCGGATGATGATGTCCGGGAAATTGAGGATTTGACATCCTCCTTTTATCTCGAACTACGTTCGAGCTTTTGAAATATTTCCCGGATGATGATGTCCGGGAAATTGAGGATTTGACATCCTCCTTGTCTCGAACCAAGTTTGAGCTTTTGAACTATTTCTCGGATGATGATGTCCGGGAAATTGAGGATTTGAAATCCTCCTTTTGTCTAGAACTACGTTCGAGCTTCTGAACTATTTTCTGAATGATGATGTTCGGTAAATTGAGGATTTGATATCATCCTTTTGTCTCGAACTACGTTCGAGCTTCTGAACTATTTCCCGGATGATGATGTCCGGGAATTTGAGGATTTGATATCCTCCTTTTGTCTCGAACTACGTTCGAGCTTCTGAACTATTTCCTGGATGATGATGTCCGGGAAACTGACGATTTGAGATCATCCTTTTGTCTCGAACGTAGTTCGAGCTTTTGAACTATTTCCCGGATGATGATGTCCGGGAAATTGAGGATTTGATATCCTCCTTTTGTCTCGAACCAAGTTCGAGCTTCTGAACTATTTCCCGGATGATGTTGTCCGGGAAATTGAGGATTTGATATCCTCCTTTGTCTCGAATTACGTTCGAGCTTCTGAACTATTTCCCGGATGATGATGTCCGAGAAATTGAGGATTTGACATCCTCCTTTTATCTTTAACTACGTTCGAGCTTCTGAACTATTTCCCGGATAATGATGTCCGGGAAATTGAGGATTTGAAATCCTTCTTTTGTCTTGAACTACGTTCGAGCTTCTGAACTATTTCCCGGGTGATGATGTCCGAGAAATTGAGGATTTGATATCCTTCTTTTGTCTAGAACTACGTTCGAGCTTCTGAACTATTTCCCGGATGATGATGTCCAGGAAATTGAGGACTTGACATCCTCCTTTTGTCTCGAACTATATTTGAGCTTTTGAAATGATTTCTGGCATCCTATATCCGGGATTTGGGACTATTTTTGAGTGGTGTATCTCCGGGATCTGAGACGATTCTGAGTGGTGTATCTCCGGGATCAGAGGCGGTTTTTGACTATATATCTCCGGGATTTGAGACGTTTCGCCTTCAGTCGTTCATTAATTTCTACTTTTGGATGAACGGTGGAGATTGAATACCTTGCAATGTTTCATCTTCCCAGACTTTCTTCAAATAGTGAGCAGAGGTAATTCATTTCCTTACTTCTCATTCTTGCACTTGTATTCAAGCTCTCTCCTTCTTTTTCGCAATAAGGCCGTCACGACGGACAACCTAACTCTCAAGGAGGCTGTTAGTATCTTCAAGAAGTGGAGGACTGTCGAAGAGTCCCACCCAGAAGATTTTCTCGCCCCATTTCTCAGCTCCACCGCCGTACCGGAAGGCTATAGAGGCTCGTCGGCTGTACACCAATTTTACCGGCTCCACCGTAAGGCCGTTGATACCGCCGTCGCCGGCCCGTCCTTTGATCTTCGTTCAGTCGCTCACACTTCTCTCTTCGGCCATTTACCTGAGGTATATGAGAATGGTTCCTACCTTTTTTACCCCTTCTATTGTTCGTCCCTCGAGTTGTTTATTAGAAACTAAAGGTGACGTCCCAGAGGGTTGGTGGTCCGAGATAGAGAACTACCGGAGTAAGGCTACTTCGAAGTTAATAAGGGAGTGACAATCCACATTATTCTTCTCCATGACGGTTCGCACCAGAATGCTCTCTCCGGATTGCTGAGCGTACGAGCCCAGACAAGACTGGTTGATTATCTTTAAAGATCAGATGTTGTGCGGGCTTCGTTTTCCACCGCACCCCTTCGTTCGGCAACTGGCAGAGTCCCACGGGCTAGATGTTAACCAGTTTAGCCCGATCACTTACTGTCATATCAACGCCTACCTCATCCTGTGTGCTCTGTTCGGGACAGAGTCGGCATAACCACTTTCCTTGAGTACTACAAGGTCAATGTCAGCCCAAGGAATTGTTTCTATTACTTCAGTGCTTGGGGTCCCCTTTGCGCTTGCTGAAGAAGGCTGACGGCAAGGAAAATTTTGGCAGATTCCACAATAAACTCCGGGGTCTTGTTCCTTGGTTCGGAGATGAGCCGAAAGAAGTCTTCCTCTATCTTTTGTATTGGAGGCTGATAACCCAATGGGTCCTATCCCACTTGGGTATCATTCGGGGTGATTTGGGGAAGTTGGTGAAGATTTGAAGTACTTCAAGACTTCAATCATGTTACATGCACGTTTAGATATAGTGATTCTAGTTAACAGCGCACGATGTGTTTTATTCATAATCATGCCGTTCTTCACCATTCATCATCGGAAGAAGAAAGGGAAGAACGAAGAAGAAGAAGGAGGAGAAAACGTACCTTGTGCTCCGAGGAATGTGTTGAAGATGAAGTGTGGATTCTATCTTCTGCAATCTTCAGTTTCGTCAACTGTTCGATAAGGACGAATTGAGGATGCATCCAAAGGGTGAAATTGTGTTGAAATAAACACAATATTAATCCACCCGAAAACTCTAACGAATGTGCTTAGGAATTTTGGCTAAGAAAATGAGAGGGAGAAGAAGTGTTTCAGTTTTGGTGTGTATGTGTAATGTGGTGCCTCTCCCTTTATTTTTAGATAAGGGAGAGGTGCCAAGGGGTGGTTGGGACACCCCTTTGGCCGAAAATACATGTACTTTCGGCCAAGGATAATAACCAACACCTCTTGGTCACAAAAGGAGGGAAGGTTTATGGTAACCTCCCTCCAACTTCCATTTTGGCGAATGGGTGGCTCCTTAGAGGCACCTCTTCGCCTAAATCAGCCTTTCTAGGTGTAGCTACTCATATGTAACCACCTAGGAAGTATTCCCATGTGGTAAGGTGCATACACCATGCACCTAGGATGCCCCTTTTACCAAAATACCCTTTATTTTGTCCAAAAGGTGCAAATGGAAGTAATTACTTGTGTATCAATATGAAACATCCCAAAGATGTTCCAAATGATCATACCACACACATTTGAGCTCCCACGAGCTAACATGAGCTGGTGTTAGCTACTTCTAGCTAATTTGAGCTGACTTGAGCTATGTCCAGCTGCCGTGAGCTGGATATAAGCTAAGTTGAGCTGGAGTTAGCTACATATAGCTAATTCGGAGCTCTCACTTAGCATCATGAGCTCAAGTGTCATGTCAAATGATCTTGGTGCATCAAATATACTAACAGTTGGGCATACGGGAATCTCCCTCTTCGTTCTAAGACTTGGCCTTGGTTTAACGTCTTTGGGGTGACATATCCCTCGAAGAGTTCAATAAAGGTTTATACCCTTTTTTTGTTTTGTCTTGTATTCATTTGATATTAACTAATTTGCTTTTTCCTTCGCAAAGATGAAGTCCGATTATGACCTCAACGCCATCTACGAGGACATGGAGAAGTCCACCAAAGCTGCGGGGTCATCGAAGTCCGGGGGTTTGAAGGCCGCTGCCCCGAAAAAAAGCGGAAGAGAGCTGCTTCGGTCGAAGCTGAGGCTGCAGTCCCTCCCCCTGTACATACCTCCGGGGAAGTCCCTTCTCCGGTGCACGTTGAGGGCAACCCTACTCGGGACAATGTGTACGAGATGCTGGAGAATTGTCCCGAACGAATCAGAAAGATTCGGGGGAAGTTCAAAGCTGCTACTGTAACCGGGCAACAAGCCCCTGAGGTCACGCCCATCGAATTCCATCTAGGTAACAAAAAATTTGTAAAGTTAGAAAACCTCTGCTTTTGGAACATATTCGGGAATCTTTCCCGAATGTTCGACGAAGACTCTTTATATAACGTGGTTTGGTCTCATTTTTGTACACTAGAACCAAAGTGGAGAGAAGCTCAAGAAGAAAAGTGTCTTCGACGAGATGAAAGACTCGCGTCTGTACATACCTCTATGGAAGTCCCTTCTCCGGTGCACGTTGAGGGCAACCCCACTCGGGACGATGTGTACGAGATGCTGGAGAATTCTCCCGAATGAATCAGAAAGATTCGGGGGAAGTTCAAAGCTGCTACTGTGACCGGGCAACAAGCCCCTGAGGTCACGCCCATTGAATTCCATCTAGGTAACAACAAATTTGTAAAGTTAGAAAACCTCTGTTTTTGGAACATATTCCGGAATCTTTCCCGGATGTTCGACGAAGACTCTCTATATGACGTGGTTTGGTCTCATTTTTGTATACTAGATCCAAAGTGGAGAGAAGCTCAAGAAGAAAAGTGTCTTCGACGAGATGAAAGACTCTCGCGCCTTGGGACCGAACTTATTCCCCGGGAGCCCGGTTGATTGATCCATGAGGATCATAGCATCATGGATGAGGAAGACGCGAAGGAGATGGTTCCCGAGCTGTGGAACAGTACAACCACTGGCCGGACCATGGAGTGCCTTAAGCATTTCTACCCGAACCTGGATGTCGCTTCGTCTAGGTTGTCCGTCCTTGGTTATCAGGTAACTTTTGTTAATGTCCATTTCTTTCTTTTAACCTTCGGGATGTACCGTGGGATGTAACGTTCATCCGGATGATATGCAGATTTCTACCATGAGTAGTTGGATTTCCCGGATGGTCCGGTCCATGGACAGAATCCGGACCGAAGCTGAGCAGCGGGCAACGAAGGCCATTGCCGTAGCGGCGAAACTCATCCAACGAGTTCACCACTATGAGCAACTACTCCGGTATTCCCGCAACTCACCTGCTTTGGTCCTCCCCGAGGGTAATATCCAGGATGACCTCAGCCAAACTGAAGCTGAGGATTTCGTCAAGGCTGAGGCATCATTCCTTAGTGCAGTGAAGGACTGCCGAGATTTTGAGGACGCTCTATGGAAGAACATTCGGAAGCTCGAGGTTGAGAAGGAGCAATTTCAGGTTGACTTCACCAACCAGAGGAATCACTACGAGCAGGATTTGAAAGCCAAAGATGAAGAGATCCAAAAGCTACGGGATGAGCATACTAAGGCCAATGAATGTGTCCCGAAGTTTCGCCAGGCGCTGAAGGATTCTGTGGTACTCGCAATCCACAAGTTTAACTTTGGATTCTGCCTGGACAGGAAGCAAATCATCGAGCGTAATCCTCACATCGATCTTTCGGGAATTGACGGCGATGAAGAGCCCGAAGATGACCCTTCCTGGTTTGGTGAGGAGTTCCTGCAACCTCCTAAGCTAGTGATCGTGGACGATTTCACAGATCCTGAGTAGCGTAGTGGTTCTTTTTTGGTACTCTATTTTTGTAATCCCTTTCTCGGGCTTTATTAATGAAAATTATAGGGATTCGTTCAACACTCGTTTTTATAGAGATTCGGTCGTTAGACCTACATCCTATTTCCCGAATGTCTCATACTTCATTGAATATTCGATCATACAAAATATTTTTTAAGTGCTCCAGAATGGTAAGAATTGACTAATTCTCTTCCTTCGGGATCCAATAGTTTGTAAACTCCCTTCCTTTCTTCGGTAACAATCTTAATGGGCTTTCCAAGTTCGGGGCGAATGCACCCCCCTTTTGGTCTCCAGGAACCTAACTTGGTTTACCTTAGAACCAAGTCCCAACCTTGATATTTTTTGTCTTAACTTTCGAATTTGCTGCAGATACAGTCCTTTGCTTAAAGAGTTTCCTTTGAAGTTCGGCTTCTTCTATTTTTCCTTCAAGCAGGTCTAAATTTGTCCTTAGGCCCTGTTCGTTCGCTCTTTCTTCGAACACATCAGTCCAGAGAGATGGGTTGGTTACCTCGATTTGGATGAGTGCTTCGGTACTGTAGGCTAAGGAAAACAAAGTTTCTCCTGTTGACCTCCGTGGTGTGGTCCGATAGCTCCATAAAACATGCGGAAGCTCTCCGGTTCATTTACCTTTCACGTTCCCGAGTCTCTTCTTCAACCCGTCTTTCAACGTCCAGTTTGATACTTCAATTTTTCCATTGGTCTGAGGGTAAGCGACCGGAGCAAAGTGGAGTTTGATTCCGAACTCTTCGGTAAAGTGTTGGAATCCCTCATCCGTGAATTGGATACCATTATCTACTACGAGTACTTTCGGGCACCCGAACCTGCAAATGATGTTCTTCCAAACAAACTTTCAGATGTTGTCAGCTGTTATTGACGCTAGTAATTCAGCTTCTATCCATTTTGTAAAGTAGTTTACGACGACCACGCAGTACTTCAGTCCTCCGGGAGCCATTGGTAGTGTTTTAATTAAGTCAATACCCCAGACGGAAAAGGGTATCGGGTAGTTCGAAGATGTCACATACTCTGAGGGAACTCTCTGTATTCGGGCGTGCTTTTGGCACTTGCATTTGTTGACCAACTTCCTGGCATCTTCCTTCAGATTCGGCCAAAAATATCCTTGACTAAGTATAACCGCGACTAATGCATCCGACATGATATGGGATCCGCATGTTCCTTCGTGAACTTCTGTCAGAACGTCTTCGGTTTCTTCTTCCCTGATGCATTTTTGCATAGGTGAAGTAAAACCCTTTCGATATAGATTGTCACCTATTATGACGAACTTGCTTGATTTTCTCCTAACTTTTTCCGCCATGATGGGATCTTCCTAGAGTATTCCTTCGGTGAGGTATTTCTAATATGGAACTCTCCATCCCAAAGTAATGTTGAATACTTGGAGACAGTTGATACAAGAATTCTTCCTCTCTTCATCATAGGAGGCTGACTTGGAGAGATGATCAGCTTCGGAGTTAAGTGCCCGCGGAATCTTCTCGATGCATAACCTTTCAAAGTGTGCATCTAATTTCTTTGCAACCTCGGCGTACTTCTTGAGGCTTGGCTCCTTGATCTAATACTCCCCATTCATCTGTTGGACCAGAAGGTTTGAGTCGCTGCATGTCTTTAAGGATCGGATACCTGCCTTCTTAGCTAACTCTAATCCGGCGATTAAGGCTTCATACTCGGCTACTTTATTTGTCACCGAAAAAGTGAACTTGATGGATCTGGTGGCCCTCATCCCTCCGGGTCCTTCGAGAACTAATCCTGCTCTTTGTGTATCCGATCCTGAAGCTCCGTCAACGTACAGAGTCCACACAGGGTTGTCCTCGTTCTTTGAGCGTTCGTCTTCAAATCCTTGGGGCAACTCGGCAATAAAATCAGCCAAAGGCTGTGCCTTGATAGCTCTCCTTGGTTCATATTTGAATTCATATTCACTCAGTTCGATACACCATTTTGATAATCTTCCGGAGTGATCCACCCGCTTCAAGATGTCTTTGATAGGGACGTTAGTCCGGACTATTATGGAGAACCTGAGGAAATATGGCTTCAACCTTCGAGCTGAGAGAACTAAAGCGCACACTACTTTCTGAATCATCGGGTAGTTAAGCTCGGTGCCATGCAGTGACTTGCTCACATAGTAGACCGACCACTATTTTCCTTCGAGAACTAATCCCGCTCTTTGTCTATCCGATCCTGAAGTTCCGTCAATATTCAGAGTCCACACAGGGTTGTCCTCGTTCTCTGAGCGTTAGTCTTCAGATCCTTGGGGAAACTTGACAATAAAATCAGCCAAAGGCTGTGCCTTAATAGCTCTCCTTGGTTCATATTTGACTTCATATTCATTTAGTTCAATACACCATTTTGATAATCTTCTGGAGTGATCCACCCGCTTCAAGATGTCTTTGATAGGGACGTTAGTCTGGACTATTATGGAGAACCTGAGGAAATATGGCTTTAACCTTCGAGCTGAGAGAACTAAAGCGCACACTACTTTCTGAATCATCGGGTAGTTAAGCTCGGCGCCATGCAGTGACTTGCTCACATAGTAAACCGACCACTGCTTTCCTTGATTGTCTTCCTGAATGAGGACCGAACTTACGGCCTTCTCTCCTACTGCATCTCCAAGAGGTAAGCCTTGATTTCCTTCGGTTGGTTGTCGAAGGGTAGGCATCTCCAAGAGGTAAGCCTTGATTTCCTCCGGTTCTCCAATTAGGGGATTCCATTTGAATTTTGTTCGTTCGGCTGCGTTCTCTTCCTTTGATTTCTTCTCTCCTTTCTTCACACCTATTCTTCCGGGTTCCGCATCTTCCTTAATCAGTAGTTTGAAGAAAGGGCGGCATTTACCCCCGTACCATGATATGAAGTGACTTAGCGCTGTTATTCTTCCGAGAAGCCTCTACACGTCTTTGACCGATGAAGGTATCTTCGAGTTTAACAGAGCTTTGATTTTTGCCGGATTTGCGTCAATGCCACGTTCGGATACCGTGAACCCGAGGAATTTCCCCGCAGTTACTCCGAAAATACACTTGTCCCGGTTCAATCGAAGTTCGTACTTTCGTATCTGATCGAACACTTTCTCTATATCCTGGATGAGATCGGTTTCCTCTTTGCTTTTGAAAATAATGTCGTCGATGTATACTTCGAGAATCCTCCCTATCTGCTCGGAGAAGGCTTTATCCATCAACCTTTGGTAAGTTGCTCCGACATTCTTGAGTCCGAAAGGCATCCAGATGTAACAATGTGTGCCGGTGTCACTTATGAAAGATGTCTTCTCCTCGTCTGCTGGGTTCATCCGAATCTGATGGTATCCACTGTAGGCATCGAGGAAGCAAAGCCTCACATGTCCAACTGTAGAATTCACGAGCCTATCGATAGGTGGTGTGGGGTACGAATCCTTCGAGCTAGCGTCGTTCATATTTGTGAAGTCTATGCACATGCGTAATTTGTCACTGTCTTACCGGGTTGCTACTACGGGATTACTTAACCATTCGGGATAAGATACTTCGCGTATGACTCCTGCGGCAAGTAGCTTCGAGATCTGTTCTTTTACGAAGGCTCTTTTGAACAGTGCGTTGTTCCTCTTCTTCTATCTTATGGGTATTGCATTCGTGTCGTTGTGCAGACTGTGTTGGATTTGGTACACTACCCAAGCAAATGCCCCTCGCATCTCGCCCCTCGCGTCATCATCAGCAGCAACCAAGGAAATACATCGCGATCCCACCGCATCGCGCGAAGGCATTGTCAAGGGAGCTTCGCGCCTGCTGGCCTCGCCAGGACCTCGCAGGTTCGCATCTCCTGGTCTCGCCAGACAGGGCCTTCGCAACCCCTGGGCTTCGCCATCAATCACTTAGTAACATGACAGACTGGGAGAAGGAAGCTGGGAACGGTCGTCTCCACGACCTACCCACGTTCTCCATTACATCTCCAGTCTTCCACTACTCTGGAACGTGGAGGAGCACTCCACCACTCCCATCACGGGACAACCGCCACCTCAACGCCTCCTATAAAAGGATGGCTTGGGAAAGGTACACCCTATCTACACACCTCCACTCCTCTTTCTGCTCCTGAGTATTCCGTTTTACATCTTGCAGATTACTCCGGAGCTCAAGATCGTCGTTCCGATCACTCCTCCACCATTCAAGTATCTGGAAGCCCAGTCCCGTAAAGGAACCAGGCTATCAGATTGGCGCCGTCTGTGGGAAGCATAAACAATCCCACGAAGAAACCACCGAAGAACAGAAGCCATGCCTACCACGAGGAGCGCAAGTCGTCAGAATGGCCGTGGGAGGAGAAATCCGCCCACTGCCGCCGCAAACCATGGAGCGTCAGTCCACTCTACCGGGGAAAGCTCATCCCATGGTGAGCGTAATGCCCCTCCCTCCAGAGAAATCGTTCAACCAGTGGGGACGGGTGCCGCCGTAGGGTCAGGACGTGTTGCCCTCTCGACCAACCACAACCAACCATCCGGTGTGGTGGGGGCGCCGCACAATGTCATCGTTCAGAACTCAGCGGTTGCCGGTCTTGATCCCACAATTCTTGCGGTAATCACTGAGGCTGTCGTACAAAATCTGCGCGGTGTTCTGACCGCAGGAGGTTTCCAGACCATCCAGCAGTCGCTGAGTCACCAGGAACCTCCCCTTCCTCCGCCGCAACAGGAGGTCCATCCTGACCCGGCTCACTCCGCCGCACTCGCCGCCATCGCCAGGCGCCTGGAACAAATAGAGAAGAGGGAAGCAAGGGCGAACACACCCTACTCCACCAGCTTGGGACTGGATCACCTCTGGACCCAGCCTTTTACCCAGAGAATCCTGGAAGCTCCGCTGCCAGAGCACTTCCGCCAGCCCAAGCTGGACGCCTATGACGGTCTTTCAGACCCTGACATCCATCTCCAGCGCTACATCTCTGCGATGGCGATCGCAAGGGCTGACGACAGCACTCTCTGTAGGGCCTTTAGTTCTACCCTCACTGGAGCCGCCGCAAATTGGTACACCACCCTTCGCGGTAAACAATTTGACTCCTTTGAGGAACTCTCCCGTGTTTTCTCTAACCACTTTGTCGTCTCCAAGCCTCCGCCAAAAACTGCGGGGCACCTACTGAAGGTGCGACAGAGGAAGGATGAGTCCCTAAGGGACTACATCCAGCGCTTCCAGGGGGAATCCATCCAGGTCCCAAACCTGGGTGAGGAGACTCGTCTCCTGACGGCAATACAGGGTCTCCAGTGGGGTTCCCTATTCTTCACAGATGTGCACACCAACCCTCCCCACAACATGGAGCAGTTCCTAGATAGGGCGACTAGGTTCATGCATACTGAGGAGATTACCAGACCCTACCTCAAGAGCTCAGCGACTGACGCGAGGGGACAGCCCTCGCACGTGCAAGACTCCAGGGGCCAGGGTCCGCGGAGGCAGCCGCCTCCACAGGGCAACAGAGATAGGGCATATCCAACCCTGCCCCCACTCAGGGACTCCCGTACGAACATCTTCCATGCCCTGGAGCAAAGGAGGGAAGTCCCTAAATGGCCTCGCCCACTTCCCAAGGGCGTTGCGAGGCCAAATAACAAGTACTGCCGCTACCATCGCGACAAGGGCCACGACACTGAGGAACAAGCGCAGCAGAAATGATAGCACAAGGAAAGCTCACCGAGTTCCTTGTCCGCAACCCCTCCCCGCGAAGGGGTTCTCCCAGGGGGTACAAACGTGAAGGCGATCGAGAGGATCGCGGTCGGGATCACCACAGGCAGAACAGGGCCCCTGGGGGAGCTGATCAGATCCCACCTGCTAGAGGTCACATCAATGTGATCACCCAGTACGAAGGCGCAGCTGCGAGGCTCCGTTATATGAGGCAGATCTATCAGCTGGACCACACAGCCAGCCGTCTCATCCATCATCGCGATTCGCGATGCGACTTCTGTGGCGATCCCGCACTCAGACCCACTCATCATCACGGCTCGCATCGCCGGATGGGACATCGTCCGGATCTACAGAGGAAATCCCAACCTTGGGGGCCATCACGCTTCCGTTCATGATGGTGGGCACCACCAAGGACAACAGGCAGGTCTGCCATTCAAGCTTCGTGGACTTCATCGTCCTCGATCTCCCCTCACCTTACAATCAATTTGGTGATGAAATTTATTCACACTATTTCCCATTATTCCCCACCTCTACCGTCCCCGTAATGGCACCCCGCTACCACCCTTCCCGGCCATTGTTACCCTGCAGCACCGAGCCATCACCTCTCTCCAAAGCCCTACTACCTTTGCTACAAACGCTTGGTAGCAAATTTGGATGCTTTTCCCTCCTCCGCAACACTAGTGAGCCATATCTGGCGATCTAAGTTGGGCGGTGCGAGCTGGGAGCTTTGGGTGTCACTAGATAATGAATTGAAACACTGGTGATTGCGGATCTAGGTAAAGGGTCACATGAGAGCCTTGGCCGTTATGCCACGTTGTATACAAGCCTCTGATGTCAAGCCCATGCCGCACGTGAGCTTCCACTGCTGTGGCCGTGCCGTATGCGAGCTTCGAACTTCGCACCCAAGCTGGCATGCGGCTAGATTGAAGGAGAAGTGGGTGGAGTTGAGTATTGCAAGGGTAGAATTGTACGAGTTTTAACTTATGGTGATTGAATTGATAGGATTAAAAGTTTTAGAGTGTGATTAGAGGATTGATCGAAAAATCTAACTGTAAAACTAAGGACATTAAGGGTTTAAGAGAAAATTGTAGGTTTTATGATAGGTCATGGTAGTTTTTGTGGGCTTTCAGGAATAGATTGAGAAATATGTAGATTTCACTGTTCCTTGAGGTCTAATTGTAACTTGTCCTAAAATTTAATATTCTCAACTATTTTAGACAATCAAAAATAGACGTGTCATGAAAAACTATGGAATAACTTATACTCGCACGGTTATACAGTTTTTAAATAGAAGTTTTAATATTTACAAACCCCTTTTAGCCCTCAAGTATAAGGATCACTTGTAGAATAAGACTAGCGAGTAAGAGTGTCGAACTCAAGGGAAAAGGTTGTCAATTGGTAAAGTGCACTAAGTGATGCTAAAGATACTAAGTGAAATGATGTTGGACAGCGAGTTTGGTGATGAAATTGATTGTCAACAAGTGTGTAAATGATGTTAGAGCTAAATCTGAAGCAAGGAAATAGATGCAAACTAACTAAGCAAGTAAACAACACACAAAAATGGTTTCGACTCAAGATAATGAAAACTCTCCTAAGGTTTGCTCACATGTAAGGGATTGCACTATGAATTCTAGCGATGCAAAGAAGTGAGTTACAGAAGTTAGGTCACCCTATCTCTAGCAAGCAAGCTACTCTCTCAACGAAGCTAGTTTAGCCACTCTCGTGGTCTAAAGCTCATTTTTGAGGCACTACAGCCCCTAACTCTATCACCAACTAACCTCTAAAGGTTATCTTCAACCATTAGAGAGCTAGTTCATTGATTATACCAATTCTATGATCGATCAAACTCCTATTAGACATTTAATCGAACACATAGGTGCGTATGTGTGAAAGTGGCCAGCAATGAACATACAAAAGATGAAATCATGCATAAGAGTCGATATTTAAGCATAAAAAGCATGCAAACTCGTAGCTTAGACCCTTAGTAAGCAAACCCTAAGAGATTATTACTCTACTCACTCATAACAAAGCTGGAAATAAAAGACAACAAAGAAATAATCATGAAAAAGTAATAAAGAGAAGGAGAGAGATGAAATAAATACTACTATATTGCAAGATCTCCAAGAAAGCTCTATAAATGTCATCATTCTCCTCTTCATTAGAGCATCAAATCCTAGGAAAGTTGCTGGAAATGGAGAGAGTTATGCAAATCTCAAGTAAAATCGATACACGCTACAAAAACCTAGACTAAAAGTGTATATATACTAGTACTAACACCCTAAAATGACCCTACACATGTTAGACATCTTATAGTAGCAAAATGAGGACACAAAGATCCCAAAAACTAGTACATATGAGCTGGAATCCGATTGCTCGAAAGTCATCCCCCTTTTGCAAAAGACTGCAAGGGGTGTTCACGTGCTTACGCACGTACGCGCACATGTCTGCGCACAAGAGGGTCAGATGCAACTTCAAGTCTTCTGTGTTCCAGAATCTATGCAAAGGTGCGCACGAGGTTGTGCCACAAAGGCCTCCATCTTCAGCACCTATTGTCACGGCCCGTTAAGCCCAGCAGGGATTTGAGCTTAAATTGGGCTCATACATCCTATATCAAGCCCAAGGAACATCAGGTCTTCTGGGTCAAGCCCCCAAGGCCCAATTCGAATTTGAGAGCTAAGGCCCATTCAGGAAGGCTCTCTCACTCTCCAAGACTTTCTAGAGACTTCTAAGAAAGTCTAGGATATGGTAGACTTGTGTAGATATTTGTAGAGATATGTAGAGAAGTGTAGAGAATTCTAGACACTTGATCTCCACCGTTGGATCAAATTGATCCTGACCGTCCATTGAGGAGGTGGAGACCTATATATACCCCCACTTAGGGCTCATTTGTAACCATCCAAGCATTCCAAAGCAATCAATACAAGTTCTCCTTCAAAAGCTCTCTAGCTCTCTCAAAGTTTCTCTTAAGCTTTCTCAAAGCCTTAAGGCGTCCAAGGGTTGGATCGAGGCTGACTTAGCACAAGGAGGTGTGTCTAAGTGCCGCACGGGCATAGCGAGAAAATCCGTCTGTGATAGTTGGTATCAGAGCGAAGGTTCGTGCGTGGGAAGACCAGCAAAGGCAAGGATGGCCGATGTGGTGCGCTACGAGGAGCAACCCTTCGAGATGGAGGAAAGCTCAAGGAGAGGAAGGTCCCGGGGTGCGTCCAAAAAGGTGATGGACGGCTTTAAGGCTAGGCTCACTACGGTGGAGACTCAGCAGGAGGATCTTGAGGCCAAGGTGGAAGGACTCGAGGATGCGCTGTTGGGCGCGGTGAACCAAGTGGCCTCAACAGAAGCAGAGCAACGCAAGGCAGCGGATGAGGCTCTCACCCTAAGGGTCCTTGACCTTGAAAAGGAGAACAGGGCTCTTAGCGAAGAGCTTGCGGGCACGATTGCTAGGTTGGATCAAGAGGTGGCCCTCCTTAAGGCGGTGGTGGCTAGAGGCATTAACTTCACGGCGTCTACTTCAACGTCGAGCCTTACACTATCACCCAGGGTCGATGTGCCGAGGCCTAAGGCATATAAGAGTGCTCGGAATGCCAAGGAAGTGGACAACTTCTTTTGGGGCATGGAGCAGTACTTCGGTGCTGCTGGCATCATGGAGGATGCCTCAAAGATCAACCATGCCACCCTCTACCTTGAGGACACCGCGCTAGTATGGTTGAGGTGGTGGCATGCAGAGATTGAGAAGGGAACTTGCTCAATCACCACTTGGGAGGAATTCAAGAAGGAGCTTAAGCGACAGTTCCATCCAGATAATTCAGAGAATGAGGCAAGGGCAAAGCTAAGACATCTCTCTCACAAGGGCAGCATCCGAGAATATGTGAAGGAGTTCAACGAGCTACTCTTGGAGATTCCGGATTATCCTGAGAAGGAAGCATTCTTCACCTTCGTGGATGGCCTCCAAAACTGGGCCAAGTTAGAACTCAAGAGGTGCGGAGTAGAGGATCTTCCGACAGCCATGTCCGTAGCGGAGTCTCTTATTGAGTTCCAAAGGACGGAGAAGTCCAAAACAAAGATCTCAACCAAGGTACAAGGTGGGGGAGCATCTGGTCAAGGGAAGGAGACGTCGAAGGCACCCAGAAAAGAGGGAAGGAGCAATCCAAGGTGGAAGAAGGGGGACAATCGTGAGAAGAGACCCCTCGAATGCTACATTTGCAAAGGTGAGCATCTGGCTCGAGATTGCCCTCTTAAGAGTCATCTTTCATCTCTTGCCCAGGAAAAAGAGCAAACTAGCACCATTGCCGGCATGGGGTCTCTCCAAGTTCTTAATTCTGTTAAGGCCAAGGTTGAGAAGCCCACACCGGACCAAGGTGGTCGTCTCTTTGTCCAAGCCAAGGTTCATGGACAAGAGGTGCGTGGTTTAGTGGACACTGGAGCCTCAAACAACTTCCTAAGGATGGAGGAAGCTAAGCGCCTGGGTATCAAATACTCCAGAGAGCAAGGTTGGATGAAGGCTGTCAACTCCAACCCAAGGCCGATCTATGTGGTGGCCAAGGATGTGGAGATCCAAATAGGTGAGTGGCCTGGCCTTGTCAACTATTCGGTTGTTCCCATGGATGATCATGACATGGTACTTGGCATGGAGTTCATGGACCGAGTTAAGGCGATCCCGGTGCCCTCTGCCAACACCATGTGCATATTGGAGAAGGGCGAGCCACGCATGATACCATTGACTCGCGGGGGACCAAAGCATGGAGCTACGCTTTCAGCCTTGCAACTCCACAAGGGCATCAAGAGAGGCGAGCTTACCTTCCTTGCTGTTGACACTCAATTTTGCCCCGAAGATTTTTAAAAGTATGTTATGAAAGGGCTCAAGTGACTAATTGGAAAGAAATAGCTTATTAGTGATAAAATTGGAAGGTTAGGAAAGTTAGGGACTACATTGAATGTTTCACAAAGTCGTGGGCTAACTCAATGGTTTTCCCACTTATTCTTTTCTTTCCTTGTAGTAGGCGCGTCGTGCCGGACGAGCATTTCACCGGCAACGTTTGCGGACCTGATTCACCTGAAGTTCCACTCCTCGCACACGATCGAACGGTTGGCGACGTCGTGGAAGAAGGAAACCGCTCCAACTCCTGTGATAAAACATCAAACGAAGAAACGCAAGAGGGCGCAGAGACGGCACCTCAGCATTAATCGATCTCAAAAACGACAGTAAATCACAAAAGCAAAATCGAAATCCCAGCAGCAATCGATTGGGCAGCAATCGATTGGGCAACAATCGATCTCAAACACAAAAAGCATCTCAACACAAGCAAACACAGAGAAGGAATCAATTTTCAGAGAGCAATTCGCCAACAAAATATACGCAAAAATCAGCCTAAACGAATTGGCGTTTCAGTTTGTTCGTTGGAATCCACCAATCGAGACTCGATCGCCGCAAATCGTCACCGGAGTTCTCGTCATGACAGACTACTCGCAAGTCTGCTTTTCTCCAGGGTGAGGTTTGTTTGTTTTTGTCAAACAGTGTTTGGTCCCTATACATTATTTCGGACTTTGTTGAAATCCTTAGAATCTGAAATGTCACAGTTTCGCCATTCATGTGAAGTAATAGGTTAGTTCGCGCGTGCATGAGGTTTAAGTTTTCAATCCTCCTTTGTTAATCTCTCTCATATACATTTAAACCATCGACACGTGTGCAGTGATTTTGAATTTTATTAGCATGATGAATTTTAGTATATTCAAGTTTGGTTAATGATGTGTTTCGGACGATTAATAGCAATGTAAAGCGTAACATGTAAATTATTAGTTTTCCTTTTAATTCTTCACTAATTTCATGCAATTTCTTCTAACCGCCCAATAAAAATTAAATCAAGTAAAAGAAAAATAAATGGAACCCGTGGTACCGATTTTCGGGCGTACGAAAAATTATTTTATTTTGTACGTAATTGACTAACGGACTTTCGAGTTTCTCGTGGACTAGTTTAGGTTCCCAATCGACCTATTACAACAAGATTGGTGGCGACTCCCGTCGAAAACCCCGTTGCTACATCCATTCGGCGCGCCGGTCTTGTTCCAAAAGAAGCACGATGGGTCACTTCGGTTGTGCATCGACTATCGCGCCTTGAACAAGATCACGGTGAAGAACAAGTATCTCATCCCGCTCATTGCAGACTTGTTCGACCAGCTTGGAGAAGCACGGTGGTTCACCAAGTTGGACTTGCGCTCAGGCTACTACCAGGTCCGGATAGCTGAAGGGGATGTGCCCAAGACGGCATGCGTCACAAGGTATGGCTCTTATGAGTTCTTGGTCATGCCCTTTGGTCTTACGAATGCTCCCGCTACCTTTTCCACACTCATGAACAAGGTACTTCAGCCCTTCTTGGATAGATTTGTCGTAGTATACTTAGATGATATTGTGGTATACAGTAAGACACTACAGGATCATATTGAGCATCTACGACAAGTCTTCCAAGTCTTGCGGGAGAATGAGCTTTATGTGAAAAAGGAGAAGTGTGCTTTTGCCCAGGAAGAGGTGGCATTCTTGGGGCACATTGTGGGACGAGGCAAACTAAGGATGGATGAAGCCAAAGTCCAAGTCATTCAAGAATGGGAACCACCAAGGAAGGTGCCAGAGCTAAGATCCTTTCTTGGGTTGGTAAACTACTATCGACGGTTCATCCAAGGATATTCCCACATAGCAGCACCTTTGACGGACCTGCTTAAGAAGAACCAGCCATGGAGATGGGATGACAATTGCCAAGAGGCGTTCATGGCACTCAAACAAGCCGTGATGGAGGAACCGGTGTTAGCCTTGCCGGACCACACCAAAACTTACAAGGTACACACAGATGCCTCGGACTTCGCCATTGGGGGAGTCCTGATGCAGGAGGGGCATCCTATAGCTTATGAGAGTCGTAAGCTCAATGAAACCGAGAGGCGCTACACGGTCCAGGAGAAGGAGATGACGGCCGTGGTACATTGCTTACGAACTTGGAGGCATTACTTGCTGGGGTCCAAGTTCGTGGTAAAGACCGATAACGTCGCCACAAGCTACTTTCAGACACAAAAGAAGCTCACTTCGAAGTAAGCAAGGTGGCAAGACTTCTTAGCCGAGTTCGACTATGTCTTGGAGTACAAGCCGGGTAAGGCTAACTTGGTGGAAGATGCACTAAGTCGCAAGGCTGAGTTAGCTTCCATCACTCAGCCTACCTTCTCTCTCTTGGAGCGGATCAAAGAGGGAACGGAGAAGGACCCTCAAGCCAAATGTCTTGTGGAGTTGACACTACAAGGGAAGACCCGACGGTTTTGGCTTGAGGATGGCGTAGTGCGCACCAAGGGATGAGCTATCTTTGTACCGAAATGGGACGGCCTGCGCAAGGATATCATAAAGGAGTGCCATGACTCCTTGTAGGCGGGTCATCCAGGGGGAAGGCGTACTTTGGCCTTGGTAGAACGAGCATACTATTGGCCAAATATGCGTGACGATGTGGAGCTATATGTGAAGACTTGTCTTGTGTGCCAGCAAGACAAGACAGAACAATCCCGTCCCGAAGGATTATTAAATCCCCTACCCATTCCGGAGAGACCATGGGAGAGTGTCTCTATGGACTTCATTTTTGGGTTGCCAAAGGTGGATGAGTGTGGCAACATCATGGTCGTAGTGGACAGATTCAGCAAGTATGGAGTGTTCATCCCCATGCCTAAAACGTTTTCAGCAGATGATGCAGCCAGACTCTTCTTCCGACACATGGTGAAGTATTGGGGCATTCCTACTTCCATCATAAGCGATCGAGACACTCGATTCACAGGCAAGTTTTGGACGGAACTCTTCAAGATGTTGGGCATGGAGCTTAACTTTTCCACAAGCTTTCACCCACAATCAGATGGGCATACAGAGAGGGTGAACGCCTTGTTGGAGATGTACCTCAGACACTTTGTGAGTGCCAATTAGCGAGATTGGGTGAAGTTGCTGGATATAGCCCAATTCCTACAACCTTCAGAAGAGCGAGTCCACGGGGGCTAGTCCATTCGAGTTGGCGATGAGACAACAGCCTTTAGACCTACACACTATGGCGACGGCTTCTCCTGGAAGGAGTCCTGGTGCCTTCATCTTTGCCCGAGGCTGGAAAGAAAAGTCCGAGATAGCCAAGGCATGCTTGGCCAAGACAGCCAAAAATATGAAGAAATGGGCAGATAACAAGCGAAGGCATGTGGAGTTCAATGAAGGAGACTTGGTCATGGTAAAGCTTCTTCCACATACCTTCATAAATTATGGCAAGGTGCACAAAGGCTTACTACGCAGGTATGAGGGCCCCTTTCCTATAGAGAGAAGAATAAGAAAGCTCGCTTACAGGGTCACCTTGCCACCCCACTTGGAGCTCCACCTCGTTTTCCATGTGAGCTTTCTAAAGCCATACCATCCGGATCAGGAGGATCCAACTCGGGGTGAATCTCATAGAGCTCCAACATCAGTGGCCACCACACTCGACCGTGAGGTGGAGAAGATCTTGGCGCACCGTACTCACCACAGGCGAGGAGTCCATGCAGGCTACACAGAGTACTTGGTGCAATGGAAGGATCAGCCGGACACCGAGGCAATATGGGAGCATGAGCTCACCCTATGGCAACATGGAGACAAGGTCCGAGCTTATCTCGAGACAGCGACGAGGGCGTTGTTGGATTAGGTGGGGGAGGATGTCACGGCCCGTTAAGCCCAACAGGGATTTGAGCTTAAATTGGGCTCATGCATCCTATATCAAGCCCAAGGAACATCAGGTCTTCTGGGTCAAGCCCCCAAGGCCCAATTCGAATTTGAGAGCTAAGGCCCATTCAGGAAGGCTCTCTCACTCTCCAAGACTTTCTAGAGACTTCTAGGAAAGTCTAGGATATGGTAGACTTGTGTAGATATTTGTAGAGATATGTAGAGAAGTGTAGAGAATTCTAGACACTTGATCTCCACCGTTGGATCAAATTGATCCTGACCGTCCATTGAGGAGGTGGGGACCTATATATACCCCCACTTTGGGCTCATTTGTAACCATCCAAGCATTCCAAAGCAATCAATATAAGTTCTCCTTCAAAAGCTCTCTAGCTCTCTCAAAGTTTCTCTTAAGCCTTCTCAAAGCCTTCAAGGCGTCCAAGAGTTGGATCAAGGCTGACTTAGCACAAGGAGGTGTGTCTAAGTGCCGCACGGGCATAGCGAGAAAATCAGTCCGTGACACTATGCACAAGTACACACGGACGCGCACAAGGCCGCCAACTCTCGTTTCTTCCGCAAATCTCCTCCGTTTGACCCAAAATTCGGTAGAGAACTCCATCATTGCTTGTTTCACATGTCAGGGCCTCGATCGTTGTGCATCTTGCTCTATTTTCCTCCACATACTCGTAGTTATAAGAGATCAACAAAAGAGAGTAAAGTGAATCAAATCATACTAAAGTAAGCTCAAAAGAAGAAATACTTGACTTAAAATACATTGGAAATGTGTATGTGTGTGCCATACAACAATAATGCACTTTAAATTAACTTAATTAAATGATCCATTTGACTTCCATGTTTCTAGGTTCAATGTTTATCTTAAAGTTTTAAGAAAGATAAATGGTGAAAGGAAGTCACAAAAAACATATTTAGAAATTTTATATTTCAAATTATGATAAGCATATGAAGTATTTAACTTCTTTTTTGTTGGGAAAAGGATTATGTTATTAATAAATAATCAAGTGAAACAAGCCAAATAAAGAGACTAGTGACGCAGAAACATAAATCAGGCACAAACTGACCATCCTAGAAAGGTTCTCGCTTGGTAAAATCACGTGAGGCAAAGCCAACTGAACCCCAACACGCCTAAAAAAAGGCTAAAAAGTGTCGGCTCGTCGTAGTAGTGCAAACATAGGAAGTAAGCATAAACCCTAAAAGGGGAAAAATGCCTAACTAGGCCTAAAACCTTTAAGGTTTTCGAGTTTTAGTCCTAAAACTTTTATACTTCGAACCAAAGGCCTAAACGTTTTAGCCGTTACTGGGTTGTAGTCCTAAAATGCAAGGTGACAGACGGAATAGTGACGTGGATGACTAACGGTGTTAATTTAAAAAAACCCAGACAGATCATCAAAACGACGTCGTTTTGATGCTTATGGCAAGTCATCCTGTTGGCGTATATAAAAAACGAAGAAGAAGAGGCGTAAAACTGACTGAGGCGAGGCGGTGTCACAGCCACCCCGCCCGGTTGCGGAGGCGGAGCCGGCCGCGACGTCGGAAACAGGAATTACGGCGGAAAACGCAGCAGCGGAGCATCGAGCTCAAATACAGAACAAACAAGTATCGACTAGCAACCTACAGAACCCATACATGGCAAGTATACATGACAACTCGGCGTAATACCAACCAAGCGGTTCATGGTATACCAAACATTGCTCATCGCAATGACCACGTAAACACCGAATTCATATCATAACAAATCCAATATAGGCAAGTCGGGGCTCCGCCCTCGACTCAGAAGGCATCAAAGGCAGAACATATATCCGATCATATGGCATGTACAAATTCATGATCTGATCTACATGCATGCAGCTACAGCTACAGAGCCATTAAACAAAATCCTATATATATATATACCTAAGTGCGGAATCAGAAGCCTCTCGCTCAAGAATTCCCGCACGTGGTACTGCTGCTGCTACAGAACCCAAAATGTCAGGAAGCACCGCGGATCTCTATTCCGCTGGTTGCTTGTCGATCACTGAAAGATGGTAAACAAATAAAAGGGTGAGTCCTCGAAAGGACCCGATAAGGGCTTAAGGTAAAAGTGCGGTTTGCCCATGGGCGACAATCTGAACCTGCAAAAGTGAATATCACAGCTTATTCATGTACATATAACATAAAGTATAAAGTAAATCATTATCCAACAAATATGCGGTCCAACCGCGAGCGACCGTAACGACAGCCCTCAGCGGAGGTCGAATATACTGGTCGAGCAGAGCAGATAGCACGGCATCGGCTGGGGTCGCGAGCCCCAAACCGCCGTAGGTCACGAGCAAGTATCGGCACTCCGGTGCGGATACGCAGAATGTCGGCACCCCTTCGGTGCGGACACGAGTAATGTATCGGCACTCCTGGTGCGGATACGCGAGAATGTCGGCACCCCTTCGGTGCGGACACGTAATGTAACATACAATAATAACAATAATACATAAATATAAACAGAAGTATCATTACCTGTTAAACATATACAGAACAGAATAGGAACCCGGGCCTCTAAGGTCATCCGGGCCTTGAAACAGAACAAACGTACATTTTACCAAATTAAGCCCTTACCTCAGAAACGCTGCCCCGCAGCCCAACACTCGGAAGATCCCAACTCCCGACCCGAAATGCACAACTTGGCTCCTACGGGTCTGCGCTTACTCCACCAACGCAGAATTAAGTGTACAACCATAGTTGGATCGAACATATCCAAACAAACCCCAGAAAACAATTTCCGCACAAACCCGCACTTTCCGGAAAATTCCACGTAAAGCTCGGTTTACGAACCGAGCTAGAACCTTGTTATTCCAACTCCCACAAACATATTCCAATCCTTAAACCCGCGTTCCAGACACTTTTCCCGGTAAACTCGTATAAAACTAACTTTCTTATTTCTAACCCGAAAATGGTATTTCAAACGTCATAACACACCTACTTTCACCCACATTACCAATTTAGCATCCAATTCAATCAACACACACCACCAAGATTGAAAAAGAATCACTTCAACAATTTGATCCTTAACCAATTGTTCACCACACTTCCAATTCAAACCGTTCAAGCTTCCAATTAATCCCACTAATCACCAATTTCATTTCCTAACCAACATTACTAACCAATTGCATCAACACAACAAACCCCCAATTTTGAACAATTCGGCCTAAATGGGGATTTCTCACCCAACCTTCATTTCAATCCAAACAAAGTTCCATTAGCACTCTTTTATCACCAATTGCAATTATTAAACAAGATTGCTAACCAATTGCTTCAAAATCAATAAAACCTATTCATTCCACATTTCGGCCAAAGAGGGGTTTTTAACCCAACTTGTTTTCTTTCAAATTGAAACCATAGATTGTCTTAGAATCATGCTAGGAACAACATATCTCAAGCATGATTCAAGAACACAAACATACACAATTTTAGAATTTCCCATTCAAATTTCAGCACCCTAGGTTTCCATCTTCCATGGAGTTTTTCCAACATTCAACCATAGATTCCTACTCCCCTCAAGCCCAAGAACAACATACTAAAAGATGGAAGGGAGAGGATCACTCTTTCAAGTAGACAAGAACAAACTCATACTTTGAAAACTCCCTCTTTTCTTGCCCAAAACATGTTCTCAACTTGGAAAGATGATGGAAGTGAGAAACTTACCAAGCTTGGAGCTCAAAACCTTGAAGAAATCAGCAAGAAATGATGAAGCACTTGGAGCTTGGGAAGCTCATTCATGGCGGCAGAGAAGAAGAAGTAGGAAGAAGAAGAAAGATGAAATGAATTAATTTCCAATATTATGTAATTTCTTGCCTTTTTATACTTCTTTTTTTTTCTAGTTAAATGGCAAATGGACAAGTGTCCCAAAACCTCTCCTCTTGCTGCCGAAAATCTGCTGCAGCTCATACTCTCTATTATTAATTTTGCACCCATTTGCAAATTAACTCCCAATTTTTCCGAAAGTTCCAATTCTTTTTGCCCAAAAATAATTACGAATTCCAAAATTAATGAAACTTGGACACAATCTTCAGAATATTATAACATGCACAGAACATTTTTCAGAAATTCATTTGCCTTTCCGGAGTGTCCTACCGAGCTCGCTGAACCCGAACCAAAACCCGACGTGCGAGCGTGACAACCTGAACCGAAATTCCGTCACTCCAAAATTCCATAAAAATTCCCATAAATTCCATCTTAAATTCAACACAACTTACCCCAAAGCCGTCAGAAAATTTCCATCCCGAGCCCCGGGAGTCGCCCGGAACCGAACGTCCCGCCCCAAATATTAAACTCTACAACCACCTCCGGGACGTCTCCACGACTCCAAAACTACAAACGGCTTCTCAAACTGAGATCTCGAGAGCGCTACCGAGCCCGCTGTACGTCCGGGGGAAACGTCCCGGCGCCAGAAAAATATTTTCGGCGGAAACGTCCGGGGGACCCACACGACCTCAAATACGGAAGGGTTCGCCAAAATGATACTCGGATAGGGCTCGGGAGCCGTCTGAACGCCGAAAAACGTGACCCGCAGGCCAAAACCGGAGCCCCGGGTCACCCGGTCGCAACCCGCTCGGGGTGACCGTAACATTCTCCCCCCCTTAGAACTCTTGGTCCTCCAAGAGTAGCCTGAACCATCTAAACAGGTGTCGCTACCAACCAGAATGTATAAACATTCCTCTAACCCAGAACAATCGGACCACCGTACTGGTGCGGCGGGAGTGGTAGTTTAGACTACCATACAGAGCCTCACGGCGTCCCACCCTCCGGGTGCATCTTATTGCACCCAGTCGATTGCCGGTATTTCTACCAGACAACCCCAGAAGATCGAACCTAAATCTAACCGATCCACAACAGGCTACACCGAAGATACCACATAAAAGCGAGAAGCAAGAGGGGGTAAGGCCAACCTAATAACTTACTCTGGAAACTCATGAGAACCGATAAAATTCGGGGTAACTTGCCCCGCCTAACAAATCTTACTGTCCCTCTGAACGGTGCTACCTCCAGTCAAATTGTCACCAAACTCAGATTCCAGAGCCCTACGGCGACGGTTCGTATAAGCAGTGGTGAAGTCGTTAGCGGTTTTAAAACGCGCCGTTAATAAACTGATCTTTGCCGTAGACTCCTCAAAAAGCTCGGGTCCCAGCTTAACCCGATCAGATGCATCTGTCCAACAGTATGGTGTCATACACCTCCCGTACAACACCTCATAGGGTGCCATGTCAAACGTAATCTGGAAGCAATTGTTGTATGAGAACTCTATCAAAGTAACTGCTAGTCCCAAACTCCTCCAAAACCCAAAGTACATGATTCGCAACATATCCTCCAATATCGAATCACCCGCTCCGACTGTCCGTCCGTCTCGTGGGTGATAAGCTGTACTCAGATGGAGTCGCGTGCCCAATGCTTCATGAAAAGCAATCCAGAATCGTGCTGTAAAACGCGGATCACGGTCAGATTCAATGGAGTCTGGTACTCCATGTAATCGTACAATCTTACTGATGTAAAGTCGGGCAAGCTTCTCCAGAGGGTCTGTGACCCGAATAAGCAGAAGGTGTGCGCACTTTATCAGCTGATCCACAATAACCCAGATAACATCATGGCGAGACCGTGTCGGGCGGTGCGGTCGAGAGAGTCCAAAGTAACATTACCCCACTTCCAGACTGGAATGGCAAAGTCTGCAGTGTCTGCCGGTTCTGATGCTCACCGCTCGAGTGTGCCTCCTCTAAAATCTCAATCCGAACTCCCCGATCCTCCGGTACACAGAGGCGGTCTCGAAGTATGGCAATCCCTGTCTATACTGAAACGTCGGTAACAACTAAACCCTTATCTTCCCTAGATAACTTCTTCAATACCAGATCTCTACCTTGCACTTCGCGCATCCTATCATGCCACTCAGAATGTATGATAAGTGTAATAACCTGAGCACGCTCCCAGAGCTGCTCCTGTGCCAAAGGTACGTCAGATCACTCTCCTCAGATCGGTCACCAACATTTCCTTTCTTAATTAAGCCAGTATACTTCCTGCTCAGAGCATCGGCAACCGTGTTGCCCATGCCAGAGATGTACTCGATACAACAACCATAGTCCTTAATGTATTCGAGCCATCTGCAATGCCTCAAATTAAGCTCCTTCTGTTTAAACAGATATTTCAGACTTATGGTCGGTAAGAATCTGAAATTTATTATCAAACAGATATTGCTTCCAATGTTTCAGCGCATAAATTACTATAGCCAACTCCAGATCATGTGCCAACCGGTTCAGCTCATGCGGTCGCAGCTGCCTCGACCCATAAGCTACCACAAAACGCTCCTGCGTCAACACACATCCCAAACCAGACGTGGAAGCATCCGTATAAACCACATACGGTAAGTTCGGATCTGGAAGAGTCAGAATCGGAGCGTTAGTCAACTGCCGTTTCAACTCCTGAAAATTCTGCTCACACCTATCAGACCAGATAAATTGTTGACCCTTCTTAGTCAACTGCATAAGCGGAGATGCCAGAATAGAAAATCCCAGTACAAACCTCCGATAAAAATCCTGCTAACCCCAGGGAGCTCTTGATCTCCCGTGCCGTGGTAAGTTGTTTCCAATCCCGAACCGCCCTCACCTTCTCTGGATCCACAGACAGACCATGCTCAGATATAATGTGTCCCAGAAAGGTGACTTCCCGAATCCAGAACTCACACTTTGAGAATTTAGTATAAAGCTGATGTTCCCAAAGTGTCTGCAGAACTACCCTCAGAGGATCCCGATGCGAATCCTCATCCCGAGAATATATCAGAATATCATCAATAAAACCACCAGAAATGAGTCCAAGTACGGTCGGAACACCCGATGCATCAGATCCATGAATGTCACGGAACATTGGTCAGCCCGAACGGCATGATCGTAAACTCAAAGTATCCAAACCGGGTGCGAAAAGCAGTCTTAGGTATGTCCTCTACCTTCACCCTAAGCTGAAAATACCCAGATCAGAGATCAATCTTTGAGAAAACCCTCAAACCCCGAAGTTGATCAAAAAGATCGTTAATCCTCGATAACGGATACTTATTCTTCCCAATAAGAGCATTCAACCGTCTGTAATCAATACAAAGTCAGAGTGTCCCATCATTCTTCTTAACAAACAATACTAGAGCACCCCACGCTGAAGTGCTCGGTCGGACGAAACTCTCTTGCTGTAATTCCTCCAGTTACTTCTTCTACTCCTGCATCTCAGAAATAGGCATCCGATAAGGAGGAATAGATATCGGAGCAATACCCGTCTGCAGGTGGATCTCAAACACAATTTCTCGCGACCCGAAACCCGGAACCTTTCTTTTTCAACCTTCTGGACCTCAGAATCGGTCAATTCAAGCTGAATTAGCAACTTTACCAACCACACTACCAAATTACACCCCCGACCCAAAATCGAAAATCCGGCAGAATTTCGGTAAAATTCGCTTTTTCGCAGAAACATCAATTCAGAACCGATTCGTAACATGCAAGAATTCACTTCAATAATCACAAATCAATCCACGTAACACATCAAATTCAACGAAATTCCCAACATAATCAATGAAATTCGGCCAAAAGGTGAGTTCTCACCCGTGTTGTGTTCCAACGATCCAACGTTATTTCCCTAATCCTTACCTACCCAACATCAACATATATGAACCACACAACGATCCAACGGTTCAATTCCATCAAAACTCAGATCTAAGCCAAGAACATCAACTTCCCAATATTGCCAAATACTCAACAGAATCGAACCATACCTCAGACAGACGTAGTACTCGAGTTACTGATCAACTTCCCAGTTGAACTCTCGGACCAAGAAGCAATCTAGAGCAAGCTTTGGAAGCTTGTAAAACACAACAATGGTGGCTTTAGAGAGAGGAAGAATTCGGCAGTGAAGAAGGAAGAAGAATACGTTTGCATTTTTGCAAGACTTGCCAAAACTTAAGTCTTGTAATAATAAGTCATGTACTTTGCACATGACATCCTTTTTGACATCATAGTGAATCATAATCACTAGAAATAACAAGAGACCAAGTCCAATACTTTCCACTAATCACATTTCGCCAAGTGTCACGGCTTGGCTCGAGTTCGAAACAGCGCCCAAACCGTAATTTCGAGCCGAACATTTTTCTTCACGAGAAAAATGTAAATTATATCCCGACTCCGGATCTTCCTCAAAACTGCAAATGAGTCCCGGGTCACTCCCGAGCCGTTTCTCCGCCGAGAATCCCGAAAATCGTCCGACGGCAACCCCGGCCCGAAAAATATTTTCCGCGAAATGTCCGATAATCGCCGGACACTAGAAATCGATATCGGGTCAATCCGAACTCCGGTTGAATCTGGAAGCAATCTGACCGGAGTAGCCGTTGGCCCCGGCGGCCAACCGGCTCAGAATAGCCTCCCTCCAGGAGTTTGTCAATTCCTGCAAACCAAGTCTCTAATACCTCCGGCCCTCCTCGGCCGCTGAACCTCGGGGGGGAGATTCAAACTCTGAAACCTCTCCAAAAGTCCAACCTCGTCATACTGGTGTCTCAGATCTCCCGTCGTTGATAGGACCGACGAGAAGTCTAGGTGTCGTAGTGACCACACTCCTAGGATTCACTCACTTACCAATTCCAAAGCTGTAGCGAGCAGTGGCTAAAGTCTCGCTATCACCACCTGATCAAAATGCCCTTATCGTGGCATGAACAGATTTTCCCCTGCCTACTGCCGCCCCAGAACCAGCTAGGCTGGCGGTAATACCAAATCAGAGAGGGGTCCCTACGACAGCTAAGCCTCGGGGTGGTGAGTGTGGTTGTTCAGACCCTGGGTCACGCTGAACCCGTATCCTATTCCACGGAGGTGTGGGATCCCAGTCCCGCCCCTCCGGTACCAAATCACGCTATCAACGCGTGTTAACCATATCTCAAAAATTTCAGACCAAACAGAGTCCAGACAAAAATCGGTCACTCCTAATCTCTACAGAAGCTAGCAGCAGTTTTCTAAGGCTCTGTAGTGTAATGCAATGCATGATGCAAGGATTCTTTTCAGAATCCCGAAACTAAATAATAAACCTTAACATAGAATCAGATCATGCTTATAATCACGGAATCACTTCATATAACACCCACACCTTCCATAATGCTCCAAAGAACCGCCACCGCTCCACACGCATTCCGAAATGGTTCAAATAAGGAGTTGATCAGGCTCCGTACCGAACCACTTCAGAATGAGGTGTAAACCAGTAGCTTGCCCTTCGAAGTCATTACTTGTAAAGCTTACCCATGAACTAGCATGACTTGCCTTCCACAACCCATACTTTAACTAACCATGCTTTACCTCTTGGGTCACTTCGACCCGACCTTCTCTGATACCAACTTTTCACACCCACCCCGCCCGGTTGCGGAGGCGGAGCCGGCCGCGACGTCGGAAACAGGAATTACGGCGGAAAACGCGGCAGCGGAGCATCGAGCTCAAATACAGAACAAACAAGTATCGACTAGCAACCTACAGAACCCATACATGGCAAGTATACATGACAACTCGACAGAATACCAACCAAGCAGTTCATGGTATACCAAACATTGCTCATCGCAACAGCCACAGAAACACTGAATTCATATCATAACAAATCCAATATAGGCAAGTCGGGGCTCCGCCCTCGACTCAGAAGGCATCAAAGGCAGAACATATATCCGATCATATGGCATGTACAAATTCATGATCTGATCTACATGCATGCAGCTACAGCTACAGAGCCATTAAACAAAATCCTATATATATATACCTAAGTGCGGAATCAGAAGCCTCTCGCTCAAGAATTCCCGCACGTGGTACTCTTCCGCTCTGAGAACCCAAATGTCGGGAAGCACCGCGGATCTCTATTCCGCTGGTTGCTTGTCGATACTGAAAGATGGTAAACAAATAAAAGGGTGAGTCCTCGAAAGGACCCGGTAAGGGCTTAAGGTAAAAGTGCGGTTTGCCCATGTGGCGACAATCGAACTCGCAAAACAGAATATCACAAAGATATGCATGTACATATAACATAAAGTATAACGTAAATCAGAATCCAACACATATGCGGTCCAACCGCCGTAACGACCAGAACGATGACCCTCAGCAGAGGTCGAATATACTGGTCGAGCAGAGCAGATAGCACGGTACGGGGTCGCGAGCCCCAAACCGCCGTAGGTCACGCAACGTAAGTATCGGCACTCCCGGTGCGGATACGCAGAATGTCGGCACCCCTTCAGTGCGGACACAGAACAGAAGTATCGGCACTCACGGTGCGGATACGCGAATGTCGGCACCCCTTCGGTGCGGACACGTAATGTAACATACAATAATAACAATAATACATAAATATAAACAAGTATCATTACTCGTTAAACATATACGTAATGAATAGGAACCCGGGCCTCTAAGGTCATCCGGCCTTGAAAGCAGAACAAACGTACATTTTACCAAATTAAGCCCTTACCTCGAAACGCCGCCCGCAGCCCAACACTCGGAAGATCCCAACTCCCGACCCGAAATGCACAACTTGGCTCCTACGGGTCTGCGCTACTCCACCAACGCAGTAATTAAGTGTACAACCATAGTTGGATCGAACATATCCAAACAAACCCCGAGAAAACAATTTCCGCACAAACCCGCACTTTCCGGAAAATTCCCGTAAAGCTCGGTTTTACGAACCGAGCTAGAACCTTGTTATTCCAACTCCCACAAACATATTCCAATCCTTAAACCCGCGTTCAGACACTTTTCCGGTAAACTCGTATAAAACTAACTTTCTTATTTCTAACCCGAAAATGGTATTTCAAACGTCATAACACACCTACTTTCACCC
Organism: Stellera chamaejasme; assembly: GCA_024586325.1. Classification (NCBI taxonomy): domain Eukaryota; kingdom Viridiplantae; phylum Streptophyta; class Magnoliopsida; order Malvales; family Thymelaeaceae; genus Stellera; species Stellera chamaejasme. The sequence continues at coordinate 10,679,146 of CM044985.1, read as the reverse complement.
ACATTACCAATTTAGCATCCAATTCAATCAACACACACCACCAAGATTGAAAAAGAATCACTTCAACAATTTGATCCTTAACCAATTGTTCACCACACTTCCAATTCAAACCGTTCAAGCTTCCAATTAATCCCACTAATCACCAATTTCATTTCCTAACCAACATTACTAACCAATTGCATCAACACAACAAACCCCCAATTTTGAACAATTCGGCCTAAATGGGGATTTCTCACCCAACCTTCATTTCAATCCAAACAAAGTTCCATTAGCACTCTTTTATCACCAATTGCAATTATTAAACAAGATTGCTAACCAATTGCTTCAAAATCAATAAAACCTATTCATTCCACATTTCGCCAAAGAGGGTTTTTAACCCAACTTGTTTTCTTTCAAATTGAAACCATAGATTGTCTTAGAATCATGCTAGGAACAACATATCTCAAGCATGATTCAAGAACACAAACATACACAATTTTAGAATTTCCCATTCAAATTTCAGCACCCTAGGTTTCCATCTTCCATGGAGTTTTTCCAACATTCAACCATAGATTCCTACTCCCCTCAAGCCCAAGAACAACATACTAAAAGATGGAAGGGAGAGGATCACTCTTTCAAGTAGACAAGAACAAACTCATACTTTGAAAACTCCCTCTTTTCTTGCCCAAAACATGTTCTCAACTTGGAAAGATGATGGAAGTGAGAAACTTACCAAGCTTGGAGCTCAAAACCTTGAAGAAATCAGCAAGAAATGATGAAGCACTTGGAGCTTGGGAAGCTCATTCATGGCGGCAGAGAAGAAGAAGTAGGAAGAAGAAGAAAGATGAAATGAATTAATTTCCAATATTATGTAATTTCTTGCCTTTTTATACTTCTTTTTTTCTAGTTAAATGGCAAATGGACAAGTGTCCCAAAACCTCTCCTCTTGCTGCCGAAAATCTGCTGCAGCTCATACTCTCTATTATTAATTTTGCACCCATTTGCAAATTAACTCCCAATTTTTCCGAAAGTTCCAATTCTTTTTGCCCAAAAATAATTACCGAATTCCAAAATTAATGAAACTTGGACACAATCTTCAGAATATTATAACATGCACAGAACATTTTTCAGAAATTCATTTGCCTTTCCGGAGTGTCCTACCGAGCTCGCTGAACCCGAACCAAAACCCGACGTGCGAGCGTGACAACCTGAACCGAAATTCCGTCACTCCAAAATTCCATAAAAATTCCCATAAATTCCATCTTAAATTCAAACACAACTTACCCCAAAGCCGTCAGAAAATTTCCATCCCGAGCCCCGGGAGTCGCCCGGAACCGAACGTCCCGCCCCAAATATTAAACTCTACAACCACCTCCGGGACGTCTCCACGACTCCAAAACTACAAACGGCTTCTCAAACTGAGATCTCGAGAGCGCTACCGAGCCCGCTGTACGTCCCGAGGCGACCCCGACAACCCCCCGGCGCCAGAAAAATATTTTCGGCGGAAACGTCCGGGGGACCCACACGACCTCAAATACGGAAGGGTTCGCCAAAATGATACTCGGATAGGGCTCGGGAGCCGTCTGAACGCCGAAAAACGTGACCCGCAGGCCAAAACCGGAGCCCCGGGTCACCCGGTCGCAACCCGCTCGGGGTGACCGTAACAGGCGGCGACATTTGAATCGGATGCGACAGCAGCGGGCCGATCTCCACAACCACTTGGAGGAGGAAACCGGTGCACAGGTAAGGGGATGACATTTTCGTATTCCTCGACAGTAGTAGTAAATTGTAACTCTGGCCTTTAGGGTTTTTGGAATGAATCGGTTGAAAATACGTTGCAGGATGGGCAGCATCGGGTCCTCCTCCGCGACGAGTAATCAAGTAAGTAGATCCGCCACTCTTTGTTTCTGCAAAATGCAAGCAGTGGTGAGGATGGCATGAACTGAGCATAATGCTGGGAGAATATTTCTTGGTTGCCCTCAGTTTGGGACCGATAGATTTTGTAGCTTCCGGGAGTGAATTGATGAACCAATTCCAGAGCATGTAATGAAGATGTTGCTGGAATCAAAGAAAGGGAAGCGATAGGCTAGTGGGTCTGTTAAGGGAGAAGTTGTGAAACCGAATAATGGAGTAGGTGTGGTGGCACAAATTGTTTTCATGGAGGAGGAGATGAAGAGAATGAAGCAGATGATGGACGATTCACAGAGGAGCGTAGAAAATTATGTGGATGAACGATTGAAGCCTCTACAGATGGAGAATAAGAGAATCCACATGAAGAACAATGTTCTAATTATTCTATGTTGCATATTTTTGCTCATTCTTCTTTTGAAGTAAGTAGGTTGTTGTAGGTTGTTGTTGTTATTTCAGTTAGTGGATGTATTTGTAAGTAACAAGTTCTAGTCCTATAATTATCTGTAAGTAACAAGTTCTAGTCCTATAACTATTTGTAAGTAACAAGTTCTAGTCCTATAACTATTTGTAAGTAACAAGTATCCGTCCTATAACTATTTGTAAGTAACAAGTACTAGTCCTATATGTTTTTGTAAATAGCAAGTACTAGTCCTATAACCTTTTTTATGCAACCAACGCTAGTCCTATAACTTTTCTCTTGTCAAATATATGTTCTAGCAGATTTTCTCTTATCCATGGATGTAGGTTAGTTAAGAACCGAACCATGTTAAATTGTTGTATGCATGTTTTGATCAAGGTTGTTTGTTTTCATTACGCGTGTTTGGCGTTTGGGGAAGAAATTTGTTGTTTGCACTTTTTCCCCCAACCAGATACCAAGGTCCGGAAGTCGGGATGGCTATAAGACGAGAGAAGTCTTTTGTAGTTCTCATATCCTATCGAATTATGTTCTAGTGGATTTTCTCTCATATGTGGATGTAGGTTAGTTAAGAGGCAAACCACGTTAAATTTTTGTGTACATATTTTGATCGAGGTTGTTTGTTTCCGCTAAGTGTGATGGATGTGTGGGGAAGAAAGTTTTTTTAACCCCTTTTTTCCCAACAAGAATAGCAACCTGGCCGATCAGATGTTAGGGGATATTGATCAACTATGTAGATCAATATTAATTTTGCATATCGACGTTGTTCAAGAAAACTAATGTTGATCATCAACATTACTGATCATCGTAATGCCGATTATGAAAGAGTATGTTGTTGATCATATATAGTAATGACAAACTTGTTTATAAAATAAACGCATATACGCACATCTACAACATGCGCAATTTATCGCGAACCTAAATAAAATTCAACAAGAATACTAATACAATATCACTAACATAAATAGCCAGAAAAAAAGTGAATGCTGCGTTCTCGTGAAGCCACCTAGGATCCACCTAGGCGTCACATGTGCTACTTTGTTTTTTTTATCATAAATGCATTATCACCCCAATTAAGGAAACGGTACTATAAAAAGTAATTAAGGAATATATTTTCAATTGAGATGTCTATAAAATTGTAGTTGTGCGCATTCATTTTTTTTCTTGATCACGAGTTGTCTGCTTGAAACAATTATTTACAATACTAAATGCGCAGATTAATGCCATAAAAACTATTCCCTTATATTTATATTATTTACACGATAATTGATCAACTAATACATTAATTTTCAATTAATCTGAAATTTAAGATCATTTTTAATATCTTTCCTTTCCCCTCTCATTCTATTAATATCGACTACTCCCTTCGTCCCATAAAATTTGTGGTGTTTGGTTTTGATGTTTCAAATTGCAGTGTTTGACCAAAACTTTTATTAGGATAAACATCGAAAAAATCTATATATATATATATAGAAAAAATATTGATTGCAAATTATGAGAAACCTATCAATTATTTAACTTTACATGTCTAAAAAGTGATAAAATTAAATCATAGATTAAATACTGTGAAATTAGTAAAAAAAGGTGCAATTTTTATTGGACAGAGGGAGTATTATACATTATTATGGTAGCCTTACCGCGATAGCCAAAAAGAAAAGGTGAACGAAACGATTTCGTGAGGACAGTTGGAATCCACATCAGCGCCACGTCAGATTCACACTCGGGGTTTTTTTCCACAATCAATGCAGTCATTTATATCAACGTAATCAATTACAACCAATCACCTCATTTTTTTGGTTCGTAATCAATCTACTATTATATCTTATTACAGGATCATATAGGTGGCAGGGGAAGAAAAAAAATTTGAATACTCAATCCTCATGAAGCCACATCAACGCCATGTAGGACCACGTCAGCTTTTTTTTAAATGACATGGCGACCTAAGGTATATATGGTAAGTTTTGATGAGGAAGTTTCCAATCAATCTCTCTCAACACATTTTGGTAAGTTTTTATGAGTAATTAATACAAAAGTAATTCTATATTTAAATTTCTGTCTTCCCTATTTTGTTTCTTTCTTATTTCATTCTCTAATCTCTTTCCATTCCACTCGATCGTGTTCTCTTTATCTGCCACTTTCTTCTCTTTCCCTTTTTTAGATGTCGCTCAATGAAATCCGCCCTCAACCTCAATGAAATCCGCCGCTTCCAAGCCTCATGACGAGTGACTCCATCTGCAAGTCTTTGGGGTATCGACCTGGTTTCCGTAGCCCATGATTTGGGGTATCGCTGCAGACTCGGCGCGAGACCAGTGGGTCTCGACGAAGGTGATGAATCCGGACAAGGGGACTCGATGACGACGAGACAATTAGCAGTCGTAGCCTGTGTTTTTCGTTTATTTCTGTTCTGAAACGTCAGAGGTCGGGACTGGTTGTCGCGATGTGCAGGTATGATTCTTTCTCATCTCTATGGCTTTCACTCATTTTTTATTTTTTGGTTTTACCTCTTAAAAAATTTACTTTCAAGATTCTGGTTTCTGGGTTTTGATTTTGGACTGATTTCAGGAATAGGGTTTACCTCTAGGATTGCTGGGAATGGTGGAGTTGGTCTGGGGAGAATCAGTGATCAATCTGCATCAATATTCTACAACACCCTGTTCTCTGGGTTTGGACACAGCGGTTAGTTGAAAAACAAGAATTCATCTGGGTTTTTTTCTCTCTCCAGATTTTCAAAAACATGTACTAACTTTGATATCTCGCACAATTGCTGATTTCAGAGCACATAGTCATTCTTCCATGAAGAGAAGGCATCACATTCACACTTGAATAGCTTATGGGAGTCTCAAACAAAGGGTTTCAAGCATCTCTATTGATTTGTTTAATGAGATGAGCAATTGTGATGGCTTCAGCACATTGTGATTCCAAGGAACATTTTCGGAAACGTTGTTTCTATAATTCTTTGGTTAATTGATTTCTTTTTCTTTTCTTTTTTTTGGTTCTGGTTTGATGTACGTCTCTTCCTCTATTTGCTTTGCTATTTGCCCTTTCCTTCATATGAAGAAAATGATTGGTTTTAAATTCCATATTTTCTTTTTCTTAAGTTTGTTCTTAATTAATTGGCCCTTCCATTTTGTTTTGCTATTTCGTGTTGTTTCATATTTACTTTTTTCTTATATTTCAGTTTCTAACACTTTGTTTCTAATTCATCTTTGGTTGCTCTGTTTTTCATATTCATCTATGCTTTCTTTGCTCTATTGTTTCGATTTGTAATATTTATTTACCAAATTTTCATTTTGCACACATGATTTCCTATTTTCTCAAATTTGTTGTAGTTTTCATTTGTAGTTCCTTTTTCAACACCTTTTTTTTGTAGATGGTGTTTGTATTTTTCACTAAGAATGTGAAATACCAATTCTTGCAGGTTTATCTTGCCGTGAGTGCAAAAGGTTGACTAAAAAACCATTCATATTCATCTCATGTTTCTTTCCTCTATTGGTTTTTACCTTTTAATGCTTATTTTGATGTTTCCATTATGCACATATGATTTAATATTTTCATAAATGTGTTGTAGTTCTCATTTTTAGTTTCTTTTTCATGTCTCTTTTTTAGATATGGTATTTGCATTTTCCTAAGAATGTGAAATACCAATTTCTTGCAGGTTTTTCTTGCTGTAAAAATACAAACTATTCATAGCGTAATGTTGTCATAAATTAAATGAAAAAGGTCAGCCTCATTTTCTTTAAACAATTGCATGACCACCAGTTGGAATAGTGTCTAATACCTTTAAAAATCAATTACTTGCAGGTTTGTAGTTACAGAGATTTTTGATCAGCTTATTTGCCTGCTACATGTCATGACGAGTCCTGACACCTATTCTGATTTGTCACCACAGTTAATTTTTTAAAGTTCTTTCATTTGTCATGAAGAAAGATACGTGCTTGTGTTGTTAGTCATTAAATTTGTTCCTGAACTTCCTTCGTTCTATGCTTCTAGCATGATTATAAAATATGCAGCTAAGTTTTTATTGCAGCAGCTAAAATGGTTGCAATGTACACCACATTGGGCAGTGTAGTTCTTTTGAATATGTGTGTGTTTACATTTTTGTCCTTATTTCGAAAACTTTCTTGATGGTGTAATAATTTCTTATTGTAAGAAACCGGTGCTCGAGTTCTTTGAGCTATCTTAGCTTCTGAATTGTAGATTCATGAGCTTTTAGAAAGTTATTATTTCCTCATAAAAAAAGTTATCAGTTCAGTGAAAGTTTTAGTAAGCATGAATGTTAATTGCAGGAAATGGTCATATTGGGCATTGCAACCACATAAACAACGTGTATGTTTTACCTGGGTCAGTATTTCCAACTTGACGGCTCTTTCCCTGGGTCATATTGATGTTACAATGTAAGTTAATTACCTTAATTTTCTCTATGCTATTTGTCCCTTCAGTAGGTAAATAACTGTCCATTTCAATGAAGTGCAGGAAATCATTCAATGCATTCAAGGGAGGGCATTGATTCTTGAGAGTGACTTGAGTTTTACGAGTTTGGCATCCTCTCGCCATTTTTCCTTATTTAATATGCTCAAATACTTTTCCTTTTTCTCTCTTTTGTTTTTCCGCAGTTTTTCACTTTCTCAATAGCATGTATGTTGGTTTTGCAAAGGTCATACTTACAGTAAGTCAGTATTTGGTCCTCAGATAGCTATCCTTACTGATCAGGTATGTTTTCTCAAATGCCTTCTACTATATCCACGTTTCTACTATATTTACAATTATCAAATTGTAGATAGGTCTATCGATAGAGCGACCCTTTATTTATAATGGCATTAGACATAATAGTTTTTTAAGAGTTTCTTTGTTCATCATTGAGTGTTCATATGCTCTATTGCAAATTTCCTTTAAAGAGAAGCAAGGAATCTATAAGAGGTAAAATTCCAGTCGATTGAATAGTTATTGTGCTTCATGAGCTGTCATGGTAGAGCTATCTGTTATGAAGGAGATAAAATTCTCTTTTGTTCACAACAGCTTTAATACTAATGCTCACTCTAATTTCTTGTGTTGTCAGAACCTGCAGCAGCTTGAGTCTATAAACATTGATCTACTTAGCAATAAAGAAGCAACAAAGCCCTTTGATCTTCTACTGCAAATGGCATTACCTTGGGTGTTTGACTGCATTATTTTTCATGCAACGTTTTTTATATCTGTAAATATGTGCGCTTCACAACATTTTAGAAATAAATTACGTTCAAGCTTCAAATCACAATTTTTTTCTTTTTTGTTTCTGACACTTTGGTTGTTTTGTTTTTCATATTCATCTCTGGTTTCTTTCCTCTATTTTTTGGCCTTTCAATTTTTATTTTCCTGTTTCCATTTTGCATGCATGATTTCCTATTTTCATCGTGAAGTTGTTGATGCTTTAATGCACGATATTGAGACATACAAGGTGAGTAATTCAGGGCACTCGTAACATCAATATTAAACTTTCTGTCTAATTGCATTATTTTAGTTATCTGTTTATGTTCTCTGTAGGGAACTATTAGCAAGTTCTTGTAACTAGCTAGATTTGGTTGTTTATTCATCATTTATCTCCTTTTGTTGAATTTGCTCGAGAGAGAGAGAGAGAGAGAGAGAGAGCTGAGTTTTGAATGCCTTGGATTTGACCTTTTTTGCAATTTGAATAAAGTAAAGATTTAGTTTTTCATATGTTAATATATTCGCAATTTACTAAGGAGCATAGGCATTGCCCTTGATCTGTCTTTGGGCTGTTAGCTCTTGGTTTTGATCCCCGTTGATGCTAAAGTAATTAGAGCTAATGTTTTCCAGTAGTCTGATCTCATCTCTTACTTTCTTGCACACTGGAACAACCGAACATTAGGCTCGACTGATATTTGCTTCGATAGAGAATTGTCATGTTTTAGTTTTCTAATTGTGTTAAAATTAAGATTATACACATGTTAATTTGCTCTACAATTGGTATCATGAAAATTCTCGGTTTCTCCTATTTCCACAGGCTTTGGTATAACAATCGCTCACCTATAGGATTTTATCTCTTGCAAGCAATTCCTTCAATTGCTATACCGGAGCTTCTCATTAAGGAGCTTAGATTGTAACATGTATATCTTTTTTCATTATGATCAATCGTTTGTAGATTGTTATGCTTTTAGTGATGTGATTTGTTACAATTTTATGAGAATATGAATGAATTTCTTATTTTATTTTTTTGTTTATGGTTAGGTTATATATTACTCCCTTCATCTTAAATATGTTGTCACTTTTAGCTTTTTGTAGAAATTAAGATTGTCTTTGATCATTAATTTATTTACATAAACTTCCGTCATTACCCTCTCCCAAACTCATTCTCACAACTCTTAACCCACTCCTAGACTTTTTACGTGAGTGCGATGCAAGAGTAAAATCAGATTAAAATAAAATAAAAGTGAAAAAATGTCATTTTATTTGAGACATTTTTGATCTTTGTGACAATACGTTTATGATGGAGGGAGTAACAATAGAACCCGTGCCATCGGCGGGTATTTAAGCTAGTTTTCAATATTCTACTTTCAATTTTACTTGACGTGGTCAGTTGAAATTGATTTGCAGGTAGGAGCCGCAGGATCACAGTATCGCTATTCTGTAAGTGCACCGTATTTGTACCTTATCGTGTTTTCTTGCAACAACTTGAATGATAATTAGAGAAAGGTATTGTATTTTCAGATGACTCCTTAAAGAATTTGTTAAGCATTTTCTTTAGTACATTCATTCCCTAACGTTTATATGTTTTTTTTGTCTAAAACATTAAAAATATCTAAAAATATTGTTTAGTTTGATTACTTGCTGCTAGATTTTAAATTTATCTGAGAATTATGGCATATATAAGCTGAAAATATTACTGTATTATACCTTACAATGATTAGTTGGCATGTAAATGTTCAAATTCATTATTGTAACCTTTTCCTATTATTTTTAACTGTATTATTGTTTTAGAATAAATATTAGTTCCATACTCGTAGCAACCTTGCAAATAAACATTTTTTTTCTTTAATTTTAATTTACAGTTGCCACATGATTCTCTATGAAGCTTGGCTAGGCAAACCCGAAGACCAATGAAGTTTTGGATGTACTTTTCGTTAATCAACTAAAGGGTATGGTGCTATACTGTTCTTGCAATTTCACTTCTAGGTGCAATGGTTAAGCCATACGTTCTTTTCATCTTCCCAACTTCACTAATTTCCACTTGAATGAATGTTTTACATTTGTTTCATTTTAATGGTAATTACATGCATAATGAATGTTTTACATTTGTTTCATTTTAATGGTTACATGCATAATCTCTTTATCCATTCAGCATTAGTCATCTCTAGGAAAATCCCATCCCATGGTCTGAACCACATCAAGGTAATATATTATTCTATTAGCATTTTAAGCTTCAATTCATCTCCAAAACGAAGGTTTTGGAATGAGAAATTGTTTCAGAAATCAGAGTAATCGACATACTGGCCTGGGAAAACATATAACCTCCTTGTGTGCATTCATGCCACTACTAAGTATTGTGTTTCTAATTTAACTTGATTTTTCGTTTGTTCCGATTTCACGTTGTTGTTTTTGTTAATGTTAATTTATTTTTGTCCATGCTACTTTTGTTTGGTGTGAATTTGTTGGCAATGGATTATGATTTTGGAGTAGGGGATTATTTGATTGCATAGCTCCCACTTCCTTTTAGCTGGCAACAATATCACAAATCCTGTACAATATTTAGATCTGTTGGGATGATTGGCTACCTTAAATTATAATTTGTGATTATTTTCTTTTCTTTAGCTTCTAATGACCAATGGTGTATTAGTATGTTTTAATTGACAGGGAGAGGAGGATTTGATTGATGTGGAAAAGAGATTATGATGAAGGTGAATATAGGGATTAAAGTATAGTACTGTCTAATTAGATAATAGTATCAGTTAATTGTGAACTATGATATGAATTTCTCTTCGGTTAGATGTTTCAGGGCTAGCATTTATTGTTTGAATTTCTTGCTATATATGAAGCATTAATTTAAGATTTCACTTTGATGTTTTTGTTATTTTGACTGAATACTGATACCTTTGGATGTGGGCATTAATACTAATTGTATTCAATTTTGTGTTGTGTTTTACTTTTTCACTTTCTTTTCCTCCGTTCAATAGGAGTTTTTATATGGATATTTTTCATTCATAAATTGCTATTGTTAAGGTTGTAGGAACACCTAGCTACATGTGCCCTTCATAACTTCTAAAATATGGATTACTATTTAGGTTCACAAATATGGAAATAACCTTATTGTGTTCACGTTAAAACACAAATTTTTGGAACTGATGAATTCTATTATTGATTATCTATTCTTCCATCTTTTCATTTCTCTAAAATCCTTTGCTGACATTATATGCTGAAATTGTGGGAAATGGTAGGGGTAAGAAATTCTTTGAGCTCTGTTTTCTTTTTCTGATATATTTCAATGTTTTCTTTGTCTCCACCAAACCCACAAAGCGCCGGTTCAATACCTGCCGCTGCTTAGATGCGCATCAGCCATTGTCCATTTTGTTGTTCGCCGTTTATAGCAGGAGACATCCATCTCGGTCGTTGCTCCCGATCATACATTTGTTTCTTTCATCATTCTCCTTTTTCAATTTTCACTTCCTTTCCTTCCATGTACTCTCCCTTAACTTCTTCATCTTTCTATCTTCGGCCTGCACCCAGCCTTCATTGTATTGAAGCCGTTGTCCAGATGTTTGGTTTAGCCGGTGTCCAGCGTCATTCCTCGACGGCGGAGTCAAGGTCTTCACGACATGTCGAGTGCTACATCGTCCTCACCAAATCTTGCGATTTAGATTCATGAAGATTTCGAACCACCTCTAGGACGCCATTCATGGTTACCATGGCGTCTTCCACCCGGCCTCGCTCGTCACCGATGGTCCAGTACGTCGCTTCACCTTCTTTCCTTTTATTTTTCTGCACACGTTTCTTTATTCGTTGATTCTTTCTTTTACTTTCCCTTCTCTTGATTATCTCAAGAACCGCTCCTTCATGACTTTGATTTTGTGGCATTTTATTTCTTAGGTGCAAAACAAAGATAACAGTAAAAATATGCAATTAATTGATGAATCATCTGGGAACTACAGAGTAGACCGTGTTGTGTTAAATTTGTCTATAGAGGAGGACAATGTCGTGTTTGGGAATCAACGCCGATGCCGATACAAATGCCAACACCGATTCTGACGGTGCCAAAACAATAGGGTATGACACAATATGTGTTATTATTCTTTCCCGGCTTGCGACAACATTCTTTAAGTTATACTCCATCCGTCCCTGAAAAATTGAACACAATTCCTTTTTGGGCTATCCCAGAAAAATTGATCACTTTCCTTAAAAGGAAATTTCTCACTCTTAAAGTTACTAAACTATCCCCACTTTATCTTTACTTTTTCTACCTCATTTTTTGTGCACTTTCAAACAAGAGGCAATTAAGTAAACTTATTAAAAATCTCACATTCACCTTAATCTCCGTGCCAATCAAATCCTTCAATCTTTTGGAGACGGAGGGAGTAATACTCTTGTAGATGGGCACTGTAGAAAAGGCCTCATTAGCGAGCCTCGAAGCTTTGTGACAGGATGCTTCAATAACAAATTGGACCATATTACTTGGCTTGTATTTTAATGTAAAGTACAGAATGCATTTACTTCTGTAATCAACAACTATTGGTTTTGATTTGTTTTCAGGTATTTGCTAGTGTTCATTGAATTGTTGTTCTGCTTTGTATAGTATCTATGATGTTCTTCTCATTCTTTGTTATTTAGTACTCATGTTGATCATGAATATACTGGAGGAGTTTCTTAGCTAGAAAACTCTTCAGAAAATCATTTATCAAGAATCTACTTGGAACATTGAAATTTTATGCGTGAAGATCATGGAGCACTCTGCAAGCAAAGACTTGCATGCCAAGGCACAAAATTTGATATATAATTTTTGCTTGCCGTGAATCATAGATTGTCAAAGCACAACACAAAGGTGCTTGTGAATTCCAAAATGTGAAATATATATCAAATGTAATTTATTTTTCTTGAGTATGTTTCAGGTATTTTTTTTCTCTCCACACTACTTCCTGAAAGTTGTGGCTGTTGGAAGCAAAGGGACGAGTTATAGAAGCTGGCTATAACCATGTGCTAATCACAAGATACACTCTTTGGAGGAACCGTAATACGGTGGTTCATGGAGGAACACAGTGTTGCTGGATACTGTAGCTTGGGTAGTGCATAAGCAGGTGAAGGAGCCATGTCGGTAGTTTACGCACTACAAAGGACAAATATCCCTCGCCATGGACTGAAGTGGACTCCAACCCACACTACGTAGAGAAGACAAATCTTACTGCGGCCTTTACTGCGGTTTGGGCCGCAGTAAGATGAAAAACGCAGTAAATTGCGCAGTAAACTTTACTGCGGCCAAAGCCGCAGTAAGGCCGCAGTAAGAGGCCGCAGTAAGGCCGCGGTAAGGCCGCAGTAAGCCATTTTTTAGGGTTTCTCATCCGCCGTTTCCTTCATTTTTTGCATCGGTTCCCATCTTCTTCTTCAATCCTTCTTCTAATTCTTCATCTTCTTCTCCTTCTCCTTCTTCTTCTTCTTCTTCTGCTTCTCCTTCTTCATATTCTTCTTCTTCTTCTTCATTTTCTCCTTCATCATCTTCTTCTCTTCATATTCCTCCTCTTCTTCTTCTGCCGTCATCTTCTCCTTCATCATCATCATCATCATCATCTTCTTCTTCTTTCTTTTCATCATCTTCTTCTTTCTTGCTCATCAGATTTGCTCGCCGGATCCTCAACGACAACCGATGCCCAGGCCCAACGAGTGATGAAGATGGCGACGATGAAGACACCATTGAAAGTGAGGAGGAACGAGAGACGGGTTGGGGGCCGAAAGTGTGACGATTTTCTGGGAAAAAATGATGAAGAGGATGATTTTCTGGGTTTAGGATTGATGAAGATGATGAATTTATTTTTTTAAAAAAAATAAAATGATGTACTGCGGCCATAACCGCAATAACCTGCAAAACTGCGACTAGTTTTACTGCGGGGATTACCGCGGCTTCCCCCGCAGTTGCTACTGCGGCACTACTGCGACGACGGCCGCAGTAACCAATGTCTTCTCTACGTAGTGCCATGGAAGGAGACCAACCACAAACCCGAGTCGGACCAAAACGGTATCAACGAAGATTGAGAGTAATGAATAAGAACGACGACAAAGAGCCAGATCTCGGTCTGGCTAAGCAGTGCATTGATTGCAAAGGCAACACAAAGTAACAACCCTAACTTGAGCAAGGCATGGTGTGGGTGGGCACAGCAGCAGCGATAGAGAGAAACCCTTAGCAACGGCGACCAAGGAGAAAAACCTCCCGAATATTCTATAATAAGAAATACTATTGCACAAAGTAACACCTCCCGAATATTCAGTTATAATACTATTGCATGTACTTTCATTAATTTTTTGTAATTATTACATTTAGATTTTTTGGCTAATGAACGAAGTAACACCTCCCGAATATTCTGTAACGAAGAAATACATGGTATCCATGTCACTTTTCCAATAATAAATATAGCCCAAAATTTTTAAAAGTGAACTAATTATTTTCAATATATTATTATTTAAACATTAAGAACTTTGATAATTATTGAACTTTTTAGTAAGGTTTTTAGTAAGGGTTCTTTTTTTATGGGGTTTTAATTTTTATGCCCATTTTATGGGTTAGGATGTAATTTCTAATTTTTATAAAAAATCTATTTATTGCCGTTTAAAAAAAAAGAACTTTGATAATTATTTATTCATCGAACCCATGACGAAGTCGGGTATTAAAATTAGTTAAAAAATAAAGAACGGACGTTAAGACATTAAAAAAAATCGACATAGTAAGCTATATGTTTGGGTCGCAATGCTTAAAGCTAATGACTTACGGATTAAGTTTTTAGGTGGTGAATATACATATATTTCATCTTCTAACTTTCCTTCCAAAACCTTTATTTCCTTTACTAATGGTGGCATTACCTTTTAAGTCACATATATGTCTTTATTTTTCACGCTTCATGATCATGAATTTAAGGTAGCTTGAAGTCTATGCTGTATTATTAGCCTTTTTCCTCTTTTCCTTTTTTCCTTTTGTAAAAACTTTACAGGGTGGATATATTTCAACTGGGATTTATAGAGGATGACACATTACTACGGCTACATGTACGTAGTATGCAAGTAAACAAAATTTTCTTAAAACCTATGGTAATAATGTACACCTATATATATCTTTGTTCCATCTCATAATTAAAAGTCACACTATTGCTATTTTTTGGTCGTCCTAAATTCTTTGTGGTCTTTGTTTAAAAGAAAATTTTCGAATGGCAAATTTACATTTTTATTATGATTCAAAAGTTGGGCGATTTTTTTAAAAAATAATCTTTTCAAATGAGGGTAAGATTATCAAAACATTAACTTTCTACTACTTTAATCCTTGTACCTAGTCAAAAACTAAAATTATTATGGAACGGAGGGAGTAACTTGTAATTGTTTATTCTGAAAATTACTCTCTTTGTCTCAAAAGTTGTGTAACATTCACTACGTAGAGAAATCCGTTTACTGCGGCCTCCGCCGCAGGAGGCCGCACCGCAGTAAAACCGCAGCTTCTCTACATAGTGATTTATTATTTTCAGAATTTAAATCTACCCCCTCATCAATAATGTTGTAGCATTTGATTGGGTACATAAATAATATAGATAAATTGATAAATTTTCCGGGATGGAGGGAGTTTTATATTATTTTTTATATTTTTAAAAAATGTATTAACGTTTATATATAAATAATATAGATAAATTGAAGTCAATTTGACAACAAAGGTTAAATATTACTCCCTCCGTCTCTAAAACAATTGGTGTGTTTCGTTTTCAATATTGTGAGATATTCAAATTATTACTAGAAATAATTCATTAAAATTTTTTAAAGAAAATATATTTAGAAACTACACACATTAATCTATATTTTTTTTATCTAAGTTGACTTTGTATATCAAAATATTGAAGAAATAAAATCATAAATTAAATGGAGAAAAAATGCTTTTTAGGAACAGAAGTAGTACAATACTTTTGAGGTGAAAATATAGTACACATGATCTCATAAGGTTTACATAAGCTATGTGTATCTCTTACTCATTGCTACACTAACAAAAATTGATGCTCCAAATTGTTCATCACGCATTTTTCATTATTAACTGAGTGAGAATAACATATTACGTATATTAAGTATGGATCTTGTTTTATTCGATTTTATTTTTCTATTTTGTTATTTCTTGCTATCATTAAATTAGAGAATAAAAAATGAATTTTTAGTGACAATTTTTGTAATTATTGAGAACTTTCTGACATACAAACAATATGGGCCAACGGCGGTTGTTAAAGAATTTAAATTTCCTCCTAAAATGATCAAATACATATTCATCTTATTTTTAAATGTTACTATTAGCTTTCAAGTATGTAAACTTAAATTATTATTGTAAAATGCTTTAAACCAGACGTAAGAAGTATGTTTAAAAACTTTAACATTCATTTACCATGATAAACATATATATAGCCTATTTAATTAATTTACCTTAATTATACTATATATTTCAAAATATTGAAAAAAATTATATAGATTGGATATGCAAAAAATGAAACGTAAAAATTTAAAAAGTTACAGAGGGAGTATTAAGGGGAAAATGGTTTTTACTATGTTCATTTGAAAAAAAAACAAATCTTTTGAAACTTTCAAATTAATCTTTTCTTTCTTCATTAAAAAAAGGATTAACGTCAATATTTAAAACCATCAGCTTTTTTATTCTCCTTTTCCCCTAATTAATGGGCACACCTTAAGTAAAAATTGATAATAAAGTGATCAACATAACTTAAAGTAATTAGCAAACTTTGACCACTGCATGGTAGTACCCTATTGTGTAAGATAATAAAGTGATCAACATTTCTAAACATTGGGCCCTCTTAGTCCATATTCAGAAGAAGTTAAAACGTTTGTTTTCTATTTGATCAGAAAGCTTTACATGGTTGAATGACACTGAGAAACCATGAAAGTAAATGCTTTTAAGAACAAGAAAGAGACCTAAACAAAAATGCAAAATGTCAAAGGAGAGAATGCAGGAGTCAGTGAGTGGTACTTTCCTTCATAGTGAAGATGTTGGCTTTTGGTGGCTTTACATGTAATCAGAACTTGATTAAGATCCCCCCCTTTTTGATGTAGCCAATAGCAGTTCTGCTTGCTGCCTCTTGCTTCACACAGCAGAAACATTTTCTCATTACATATATATATGCATTGCATGCATGCATGCTTTGACATATTTTAATGGGAAGATTTTTTACACCTATTTAATCTTTTATATTTTCTTAAACACGCATCTTTTATTTTAATTTTTAGGTGCTCCTTATTCGTTCCACAACTATTGAAACAAAAATTTTTAATTTTAGACATGCAAACTCACTGTAATTATATTTCTGTCCAGTAATGTTTCACAAATAAACTGACCATGTTATTTTTTATTTATTTATATTACTTCAATAAAGTTTATTATCACTTTATATTACTGTACACACAATCTCTGATGATAACTCATTTTCTTACTTTCCATTTTTTCAAATGAAAAGTGAAAGAAATCTAAACAAACTTAATCATTCATTCATCTCTATATATACCCAAAAAACTTTCTATAATTGAATCAATTAATGATATCAAACCAAAGAATATATAAATATTTGGTAAAATGGTAGACAATAATAAGTGATCTGTCTGATGTACACATACTTTGAATTTGGGTTAACTCCCTAAGGTTAAACCAGCAAACCTCAGCTAGGAAGGAAAAGGAAAATATATATGGCCTACAAGAAAAAGCTTTCCTTTAAAATGATATACCGCCTTTTATTTTATTCTGTTTATTGCGTTTTTTTTCATTCTTTCTATAGATTAGTCTTTAAATAGGAGTACTAAAGTCTATAGAAAAGGGAATCGCCATAAAAAGGTTCACTTTAATTAGTAGATGTTCCAGTTGTTAGTTTTTTCTTCATGTGTTACAACTTATTTTTTCATATTTAAAAGTTTTCTAAATAAATTTACAATATTACTTTAGCCTAAATCTCCTTTTATCAAGTATAGAAATCTTTTAACTTTTTGTACTTAAGTATTAAATCTTTTAAGTATTATGATACATTAATCTTCGACCAATAACAAATTACCAGGTCTATTCCTTTAAGACTAACAAATTAATTGCTTTAGTTCTGAAAAATGAAGGAAACAATTTATGGGGGAAAAGGATGAAAAAATGGAAAACTCAAATTTAAAGTTTTGAGAAACAGTTTTAGTTATATATAACACACCCTAAACTTTTCATTTGGAGATAGAAGGGGTACTTAATTATGTTATCAAACAAAAACAAAAGTTTGTGTTGTCAGCCTACATAATTAAACAAGAAAAGAAAAAGAAAAGAGGAGAAAAAAAGATTCTGGTCTTTAGCCCTTGTAAGCTATAGCTCCTTTTCCTTCTCATCACCACTGCTAATTAACTTTAGCTCAAACCAGCAGATCACCAATCTGGATATGTATAAATACAACCCAAGACATCATACACTTCACTTTGAAACTGATCTCCTTTTCTGTTGACAACTAGACCAAACCTAACCAGATCTCATTTCATTTTGAAACTGATCAAAGAATAATGGACAAGTTCATTAGCTTTGTTAGATCAGATCATGGTGCCATCAAACTTCCTCCAGGGTTTCGTTTTCAACCCACGGATGAAGAAATTGTATTCCAATACCTCAAATGCAAAGTCTTCTCGTTGCCATTGCCTACCTCCATCATCCCTGACCTCAATGTCTACAAATTCGATCCTTGGGATTTGCCAGGTACCACCTCCATCTTGATTTAATCGTTACGTTTGACTTTCCATCATGTGTTTGATTTAAATTTTTACTATGAAAAAAATGTTTACAATATTTTTTTAAAAAATATATATTTTTAGAGACTAGAAATACTTATTTAGTTAAAACATAGTCATTTTCATTTTATATTAAAAATAATTCAAAGATTAGATATTAGAAACAAAATGTACAATAAAAAAGGATGGATGGCTCTATCAAAAAGGATTTGATCACATGATTGAAGAGTATGTCTTCTATTACACTAAAATTGATATGTTTCAACTTCAATCTATAATTTTTCTTCTATTTACTAAAATTTAGATATGTTAAGCAAAAAATTTTATATGCAAACGATAAATATATAAATGATTCTTATTAGTATATTATTTTATAGTTTTCTTAATTAATAAATTATTCTTAATAAAAATTTGAATCAAGGGCGCTACCAGTCAGAGGCCTGTCAGAGCTAGTAGCGCCCTGGTAACGCCCTTGGGCGTTACTGTGGGGCCGAAAGTATTAGTAGCGCCCTGGGCATTACTTAGGGCGTTACGGACGTTCAATTTCAAAATATTAAAATAAATTTCAGAATACTAAAATATTTTTTCAAATATTTAAAAATTTCAATAATTTACAAATATTAACAAATTAAGATAATTTACAAATATTAACAAAAATGATATTAAAAATATTAACAAATTAATTACGATATTAACAAAAATAAATATTAAGTATGTTCATATTTTTTTTAGAAATTCCCATTAAAATTAATGATCATTTTTTTGATTAAGTATGTTCATGTTTTCTTTTTCGGATTTGATAGAAAAATTCATTAGTTTCTAACCATGGAAAGATTAAGAAAATATAATTTTAAATAAACCTTACTCTCATTATTATTTACTAGTTTATCTAAAATAATGATAATAATAATAATATAGAATCCCATTATAGTAATAAAAATAATATAGAACAATCCATAATGATAATAATAATATAGAATCCCATTATAGAACAATATAGACAATTGGTGCAGTGGGGAGATACGTGTTGCCCATTTTCTCACCCCCAGAGAACTGGGGTTCGAACCACACGGATGTGGGATGTGGAGGAAATTGCGCATAATTTTAATTTGGGATAAGTAACGCAGTAGGGGGTGGGCGCTACCAGCCTGTCGAGGCTTTGTCGGGCCGGTAGCGCCCTGTAACGCTTTGCTGAAATGGCGTCGAATGGTAGCGCCCTGGTAACGCTTTTTGGCGTTACCATTCGTAACGCCTTGGTAACGAAAGTGGCGTTACCAGCCCTTCTGCAAATACGTAGTGTTATATGCAAACGATAAATATATAAATGATTCTTATTAGTATATTATTTTATAGTTTTCTTAACTAATAAATTATTGTTAATACAAATTTGAATCAAGTATAACTTCGAAAAGTTAAATATATCAGTTTTACTTGGACATATTTATATTTCCATTATTAGAAACCAAATACTGATCAACTATGCATGATTGAAACAGGTGACTTGGAGCAGGAGAGGTATTTCTTCAGCAGCAAGGAACCAAAATACATTAATGGAAAGAGAATAAACAGAACCACAAGCTCAGGATACTGGAAAGTGACAGGATCAGACAAGCAAATAATGTCACCCATAAGTCAAGAGATGGTAGGCATGAGGAAGGCTCTGGGGTTCCACAAAGGCAAGCCTCCATTTCCCTCCTGCAAAACTAACTGGATCATGCACGAATATCGCTTGGTGCACAAGCAACCGCAGCAGCTAGACCGGGTAAGTTTGAACAATTTGGAAAGATGGGTTCTTTGCCGAATATTTTCGAAGAAAAGGAGGAACAACGAGGGAGAGATTAGTGAGAGAGTGATGATGGATCAAACTAGAAACTTTCATCAGTTCAATATTGATGAATGTCACTCAGAAAATGAGTCTTCTTCTTCTTCCTCTTCTTATTTAGCTGTAACTGAGGGATCCTCAGCCCGGTTACTTGATCGAGAAGAAAGCAGCAGTTGCAGCATTGCATTTTAAGTGATCTACTAGTTATAAAAAGCATAGCCATGTAATTAATTAATTCTATGCTTTCTGGTTCATTTTCCTTTGTATTATCTATCTTCTGATTATCTGCCATGTCCATTGGAGGAATTAATTAAATGGATTCATATTTCATGTCATTGGCAACAATTTGACATATAAATATAAATTTCTTGTACAAGATTAATGATAATTTGATGTTTATAACGTATTTTCTAAGTTACTAAAATAAGTAATTAAGAACTTTGAGAGTATATTCCTTTAATTAATGTTTTACTATGATAGTTCTAATTTTAGACTTTTTAGGGGCTAACGATGCACAAGGAACAATTACACACGTGTATTATGAACTATAAGAATATATATCTACCTGCGCAGGTGATAAGGTAGAATATTAATTCGATGGAATTGGAGCGTATTTTGTCAAACTTTATCGTCAGAAATTGACTTGAAGAAGAAAACAATTTTTTTTTTCGAAAAATGCTACTGAATTATAAAAGGCTTCCCCTCTCCCATAGAGGAGAAACCTTAAAACATAAAGTTTGAACATGAAGAAGAGCTAGCTGTTGTTTCTAATAGCAGCAAGAGGGTGAAACATTCATTCACACTGGTAAAGATTCTTAGATTTTCTCCTATTAGATATCCAAAGATAAGAAAGGAATTGAATGTACTCGAAGAAAGAAGAAAACAAATATGATCACGGTCCAATATTAGAATGGACTATACATGTGCATGAAGCTATTTTAAATTAAATACGTAGTATGTCAAGAAGAAGATAACTATAACTACACACACACACACACATATATATATATATATATATATATATATATATATGTATATATAATGCTATATATGATAACCAACATGTTTTTTCATGATCAGTATTACGACAGTCAACAATGTTGATTGGCAACATGAGCTTTCTTGAACAATATCGGCAGAATTAATGTTGATTTGTATGGTTGATCAACATCCTCTTACACCGGATCAATCATGTTTTCGTGCTCGATCAAAATTTTAAATGTTGATCAACAATATAACTTTTCTTGAACAACATCACCACAATAAATATTAATCCGCATGGTTGATCAACATCCTCTTACAGTTGATCGGCAACATTGTCATGCTTTATTAACAACATTAGTTCTCTTGACCAACATTTCAAGAATAAATGTTGATCTGTATGGTTGATCAACATCCTCTTACATTTAATCGACAACGTTGTCGTGTTTGATTAGCAACATGAGTTCTCTTGAACAAACTGTCAGAATAAATGTTGATCCGCACGGTTGATCAACTCTCTTTACATGTGATCGACAACGTCGTCGTGCTTGATCAGTAACATGAATTCTTTTGAACAACATCGTAAGAATAAATTTTGATCCGCATGGTTGATTAGCATCCCTGTACATGCATGTGATGTTGTCATGCTTGATCAACATTTTAAATGGGGTAAAGTCTACTTTTAGTCCCTTACCTTTCCGGTTTGTCCTACTCGGGTCCCATTTTAAGAATTTGCATCATCTGAGTCCTTTAGCTTTGATTTTTGTCCCAATTAGGTCCTACTGTTAATTTTTCTGTTAAGTCATACGTTAAATTAATTCTTTTACCAAAATGCCCATTTTTAACTAACCCCTGATTTAATAAAATTTGGACAAAATAGCCCTTACTTTCTCTCTTACTCCATCTATTCATCATCTCTTCATCTCCCTCCCCGATGAGAGCATCGGCGCAGGCCTCGCCTTCGTTATCCTTCCCAATTCCGACTTCATCGGCGCCGGCGGTGCCTCTCTCGGACTCCTGGACGACAAGGGACAAGCGTCCGGCTTTGTCGCCGTTGAATTCGACACGCAAATGGACGTCGAGTTTAAGGACATTAACGGGAATCATGTGGGTTTGGATCTCAACAGCCTGGTCTCTGTTCAGGTGGGTGATTTGGACGCCGTTGATGTTGATCTCAATAGCTGCGATCTAGTCAATTCATGGATCGAGTACGACGGGGCGACCCGTGTTTTGAATATATGGGTTTCCTACTCCAATTTGAAGACCAAGGAGCCGATGATGTCGATCAATTTGGACCTCGATCAATACGTCGACGATTTCATGTACGTCGGATTCTCTGGGTCGACTCAGGGGAGCACGGAGATCCACAGTATCGAGTGGTGGAGCTTCAGCGCTTCGGTCGCTAACTCGGGCGCCGCCGGGTCAAACCCGCCGCCACCGCAGCTGGTTAGTCCAACGAATGAGACGACCAACACGGTCAAAGCGCCGCCGCCGTCATTGGCTCCGGTAGGTGCGAGTCGGCCTCGAGCGCTCAGCGGAAGAGTAACAAGTCGTCTCCTGGTTCAATTTCGAGCCCCGGCGCGGTGGCCGGGGTGGTCACCGCCGGGGCTTTCTTCTTAGCGCTGAGGAACGACCGGTGAACCCCATGACTGATTGAGTGAAGCTTCAATTCAAGTTGGGTCTAGAGAGGAAAAAAATTGTAGGGCTTATATGTATATACGTTAAAAGTTTAATGACCATAATTCTAGTAAATACGTAATTAGATTATAATTGTAGGGTATTTAAGTAAAATAACAAGGAAAACGGAAAATTTAATGGAAAAACATAACGGAAGGACTTGAATGGGACAAAAATCAAAGCTAAAGGACTCAGATGATGCAAATTCTTAAAATGGGACCCGAGTAGGACAAACCGGAAAGGTAAGGGACTAAAAGTAGACTTTACCCATTTTAAATGTTGATCACTAACATGACTTGTATTGAACAACATTTTTGGAATAAGCGTTGCATGGTCGATCAACATCCATACATATGATCGACAATGTTACCGTGCATGGTCAACATTTTAAATATTGATCAACATCATGGCTTCTCTTGAACAACATCGCTAGAATAATTGTTGTTCGGCAAGATGTGAACATCATTTTGTAAAGTATGACTATCAAGACTATATATTTTGATCGTGATTAACACATTATACATCGTGATCATCATTTTCATGAAGTCTGATCATTATTTTATCCGAAAATCAGAAGTGACGAGGTAATGTCACTAAAACCATAGTGGTGATGGTAATGACAGTTAGAAAATGTGAATACATTTCTTTCTTAGTCAGAACTGAATCTTTTCGATGGAAATGATAAGTATGGTCAAGGTGATGATTTGGAAGGCAAAAGCCATCCAAAGCATGTCGGTGGTAGCGGAGATGCACGAGTTTGTGTTTTCTACAACAAAATCTATAATATTGTTTACGGAAATGAGAAGCGTGACTATGATGAAGTTCATGAAGTTGCTAGGTACCATGAAGCATCAGATCGTCTAGATGTATGAGGAAGATGAAGACAGAGAGACAAATACGGATGAAGGAGTAATTTCTATACGAATGGCACAAGCTGTGAATGGTATGAAATCTTGTGCGTATGCACAGTCTATGGCTACTCATTACATTAACCCGAATGATACTTTTTAGGCTTTAGTGCATACCGGCTAAAGGTTAGGAGCCCAGCCCAAGATGTATTGGAGCCGGTCTTGTCAACTCCGAACGAATGCTTAGTTAGCCAGGATTAGGAATTGGCTTGGGAAGACAAAGAATATTCTTACAAAAGTTCTTCGTATCACTGTACCAAAACAAAACTACAGAACCAAGGAGCTGTCAACTCCACCAAACGAGGAAAGCACTTAGAGTATCCCAATAGAGAGATAGACAGGTAGTAAGACTAGTAACCGACAATACGTAAATCAGCAATTGGTAAACTAGCAAAAATCAATCTATTAAGTCATAATACAGGCTCTAGCTCGGTTTTTTTTACTATAAGAAATCCACTATTTGACACCTAAGATTTCGTAATGAGTAAATACTTATGTAGAAGCATAATCGATTTTCTAGTTAAATACATTATGAGATGTCTCTTTCCATACTTTCCGCATTCAGTTGTAGCTATTATAGCGCATTTTAATCCATCTAAACAACATATATGGAGCCCCCCAACCCTTGTTTCATTACTAATGGTATATCCTTCACAATTTGACTAAAAAATGGAACGGAATGATCTTGTTTTATTTTTCAGTTTGAAGAGATGTCTTGAGTAATCGAAGAAGAATTTTAATAAAAAAGATTTGATCCTAACTGATTCAATTAAGGTATTAGTGTTTGTTCTATTAGACAACAAAGATTTCATTTTTTTAGAGCGTATAAATAAGATTGTGCTCATTAGGAATTCTTATGTTTGTCAGTATGATCTCATATGAATGGTTTGTCCATGTCACAATTATATTGAATTCTCTTCTTGAATGACATCAATGAAAATCAGGGGAAAGAGTCTAATAACAAATACACTAGAGTTTATCTAAACTTTAGCACTCCATTTAATATTCTCATTCCACCTAGGATCTTAATGTTTATCAATGTTACAATTAATCCAAATTTAGCCCTTCATTTAATATTCTCATTTCACTTAGGTCCTTAATGCTTGTCTTGTCCATGTTACAGTTAACTCTACCTATCATCTTAACTGCTTGCTTACTCATTTTTAATTTACTAAATCTTATTTATTCTTGCCAAAATATACATGTTATACATATCAAGTATGCAACATAATTTTAACTATTTTTTAGAGGGTAAGGCATATAAATATTTTACTTGGCCAACGCCATAGATAACCACAAAGGTACAACGTCTGACCAATAAGCTGATTTTACTGAAAAATATCCATTATCTTCCTTTCCGCAGGTAAATATATCATTTGTAGCCCTGCTAGATAAGGGAGTGTCAAGAATACGTCGGACACCAATTGGGTCTCCTTATCGAATCCCTCTAGAGGCATAGAAGCTTGAAGTAGGCACACCATTAACCAGATCAGAGAAGGAGGCGGTTTCAACGCATGACATTACTAAAGAGACAACACGCAAAACAGGCTACTCCACCCTGTCCTATGCTTTCGTCATATCAATCTTAATAGCTAGAGCTCCATCAACCAAACCATGAAGGGAGTTTATATGACGGCAAGTCTCAAGAGCTATCATAGCATTATTCGTGAGAGTCATTTCAGCCGACACTCGCGGTTCAATGCAACCCACTACCTCCTCAATGCCTGCGGTTCGACCAGAGGTGAACAAGTCCGAATAAATTCTCAAAGCTTCTTTATAGAGGTCGTCCTGCTCTAAAAGATAATTACCTGTTGGGTCTTTGAGCCTGCGGATGGTATTCCAATTTTTACGACCCGAGGCTATCTGGTGGAAAAAAGTTGTTTTTTTGTCACCATCTGCTAACCACAAGTTCCTCCTCGATCGCTGGCTGCAATGCTGTTCATCTTTTTCCAATAAATCTAGCAAATTTTATTCCAGTGACTTGCGCAAACTAATTACCTCTTCACCTGACTTAACACAAAGTGCCTCAATCCTATATTGAAGGTCAGAGATTTTAGCTGAGGCCTTTGAAATCCTTGCGCTGCCATTCTGCTAGTTGACTATTGCATTTTCTCATACTATCAAAAAGTTGACCCATTGTCTGCCAAGAATGTTGGATAATTTCCTCGCAGTGGCATTCTGTCATCCACATCTTCTCAAACTTCCAAATTTGTCGACAGTGGCGATTGCTGCCCATGGCTTTAACCTCAACTGCATAGTGATCAGATATCCTGGGAAATATATGTTTCTCACCCAACTAGATGGAAAAATTGCCTACCACTAAGGTGAGCCAAAAGCGCGGTCCAACCTCTCCTGGACCAACTCGCCCCCTGCTATCATCATGCTCCAATTGAATTTGGGGCCTGAGTGATGTGGGAGCACAAGTCTAGGAGCTTACAAGTCCTCCACCAAGCCCATTGCACAACATTGGAGCTCCCATGACAAGATCAATGACAAAGAAGATGAAGGAAGCACTTGGATTGTTCATGAAGGCAATGGCCGAGAGTGAGGCGCAAAACTTGGAAGCACAAGCAGCTTCAAGGAAAATCGAAGGCTTGGGCTTGACGATACTTGCTAAAGAAGAAGTCTTGAAGACCAAGGGGATGGTAACATGCACTTTGCATCATTCTTGGAGCAAAACAAAGTATATGGAGCAAGTTGCACAAGTGTTCACCCCGCCCAGCATGGCCAAAGTGAGCAGCAACTTTGAAAGACCATATCTTCCTCGTCTGAGCTCTAAATTGGGTAAATCAAGATGCCATTTTGTATTTCTTGACGAGATCTTTCCAATGCCACCGGTTTCAAGTCATTTGGAGATTTTTAACTCAAGTTACAAGCATGACAAGATCAGAACTCCAAGAAAATGTGTGTTGTGTACTTTGTGGACCCTTCATTTTGAACAAGAATTCAGCTTCAAATCTGCCCCAAAAGTCTTCACCAACCTGTCACAAGTAAGCATGCTCCTTTCAATCATTTTATTCCATATTAACTTTCCTTTATATTTATTATTGTTTTGAAAGTGTAAGTAGGGAATAGTAGGCCCTCAACTTCTCCATTAGCCCTTAAGGCTTGATGATTAGTTTTAGATCATGCCACCTCACATCCCAAGCATTTTGTAGCCATAGGATCAAACTTGGATGTGAGGTTTCTAAAGTTAAATTCGCAGCAAGGCTCATTCTCATGTTAGAACCCATATTGAAAAAAACACTCAAGTACATCTTGAAGGAGTTTTATGGTTCTCAACTTCTACTTCCATTCCCAGCTCTTGAGGCTTGATTCCAAGCACAAGGTTCACATCTAGTGTTGCCTAATCCACCAGGAAAAGGAGGTGCTAGATCCAGATTTTTCCCTTGGCCAAAACATCTACTTGTTGCTACTCCAAGTTGAAGAGAGTAGAGGTGAGTAGAGGCCACCTTTCACCTTTTATGTTTCCATTTGTGTTCTTGAGCTAGATCCAGCAACCGAGGTCCCTAGCTTGGCTAGGAGAGGTCCACATCATTATCCTAAATCATCAAACCCAAACCCAACCTCCGCTACAAATGTCTGGATATTTTGGTAACTTTAAGGGGTAAAGTACACTTTTAGTCTATTAGCTTTGATACGTGTGATATTTTGGTCTATTTTGGTCCTAAAATTATGATTTTCTGTCCTATTTTAATTATTCCATTTGTTTGATAGTTAAATTGACAGTTAATTAGGTTATTCTTACGCAAATACCCCTAAAAATACATTCTAATTACACATTTAATAGATGTATGACCACTAAAATTTTAATAAATATACAAACAAGTTCAAGTTCCTAAAGTTTTCTTCCTTAACCTTTATCTCATCATCATCGCTAAAGTTCTTCACGTGCTCCGATCATCATCTTCTCGAAACACGACTGTTTTTGTTCAACTGGATCTGGATATGAACTTGTAATTCGTGTTTCAATTTTATACCTGAATTACAACAATTTTTGTTCAATGGATTTGGATCTAAACTTGTGTGAATGGCCATAGAGCCAGATGAAGGTGGCCCAACCGAATTGGACTCCAGCGGCGATGGAGGCCACCGAGACTGAGTCACGGTGCCGAAACAAATGAACATAAAGCAAGGCTTGATGTATGACATTTAACGGTAAATAAAGACTTCACCGAGCATCTCCGACGTTAGCAACGAAGGCCTTTATTCTAGCACCACCAACCTTCACTCGCCGGCCACCAGCTTCTGCCGTGATACTGTCAATCCTAGGTCTAATGCTCTAGTTGTTGCCAAAGCTAGCGATTTGTTCCATCGCTCGTGAGTTCGTTAGGCTGAATCACTTCTTGGTCGATTTCTCGAACGCAAACCATTAGCCCAGTCTTTGAATCTTCCCAGTTGTAAGGTAAGGACGGTCCTTTAACATTTTGGTGGCTATTTTCACTCCATGATTTTCTTTTGTAGTTCTCTGCTTTGATTTGACCGAAAACCAACATGTATTGATATGTGAGAAAATTGTATATAGAAAATGAAAACTGAAACAGAAAAGGAAAAGGATCTGAAATCTGAGGATCTGAAATTTGACAGTGAGTTGCAAGAAACTAGTGAATACTGGTCATCTAACAGAAGTTGAATTCTGGCAACACGCAAGGTTTATGCTTCGTTTCGTCTCTGATCGAATTGTTAAGGCGTTTCGTATAGTCCTCTCTGTGAAACCATGGTTTTACTAGCAATTCCATGTGTTTGCAGAGGCTGCTTGAGAGGGAGGCTATAAGGAAAAGAAAACAGCAGGTTTATGTTACCGTGGATAGCTGAAATATGATGAATAGAGATGACAAGAAGGAATGGTCCAATGAAAATGAATTGGCTTTCCTTCAACTTTTGCATGAGAGGACGGTCAATCATCCTCAGAAAGCTCCCATTTATAAGCCAAGTGATTGGAAAGTGCGTCTCAGCATCATATCATAAAATGTCCACTGTTTCTTAAGACTGCCTATTATTATGCTTCTCACATGAGTTAAAGCATACGTAAACTCCAATATGCTTATTTTGTTGTATGACAGTTTTTCTTTTCCTATGTTGCAGCAAGACAAGAAAAACGTCAAATCATTTCGCAAATCTGGTTGCTTGAATTATTCTCTGCTATGTGAGATATTCAATCATATCATTGGCACAAGAGTTTCCGATTATGCCTCTACCCAAATGCCACGTACTGAGGAGGAAGAGCATGAGCCTGAGAACGAGTTTCTAAGTGGAGGAACACAAAGCAGTGAACAAGTTGGTCAAAAGCGTGCTGCCGCTGAAAGTTCTGGTAACCGGCATGCTAAGAAAGAAACAAGGTCATTAGGCCTAGCTACTAGAGCTAAAATACTTGAAGCTGAAACTCAACCAAAAGACAAAGCTGTTACCAGTCCCATATCCGATCCATACTCGGTTGATAATGTGATGGATGTTTTTGAGAGTATTGAGGATGTGTCTTCCAGCTCTTATAGCAAGTCACTTGTTCACTTCCATGACCCTATTTGGAGTCAAATTTGTATAGTATCTTTTTGTTACTTGTCTAATATTTGATCTATTATGAATCATCACCATTTAACAACTAATTTTGAACAAATATATTTAACACTAGATTTAGATCAATTTTACGTTAATTTTAGTGTTGCTCCGATATCTTAATTACATTTTAGTCGTGTATTTTTCATCTTGTACATTTGCCATCCAAAGATTATTAGAAAATAGAAAAAGCAAACTGAAAGAAAAGTTTGCAGAGATCAATGAATTTGGAATCTACACCGATTATATATAACATCTGTAGATAAAGGACACAATAGCAAAGTCAAAATTTTCTAATTTAATTCTCATGTTAATTAAAATGTTGCAAAAGTTTAAACATGGAGAATAACACTCTTCAATCCGCCTACAAGGACGTTGAATGTTTAACAGTGACATAATGGTTTGTAAATAACCAACCTAGATGAACTCTTGGTGATATTGGCTTCAAATATATAAAAAAAAATGTAAAGTCAAAATAAAGGACAGTGGTGCATCATTATTGTTAGTGGCCCAGTTTATGTTATTAAAAATTAAACAAAAATACTTCTCTTCATGATGAAATTCAATTTTTAGAGATTTTCTAGGCCATAAACATTAAACTCAACAAATTTTCCTTTCATGGTCTGTTTGCCATTAAGGGCACAAAAGAAACAAATTCTTCCCAGGTCAATACAGGTCAGCTGTGAAAAGCCTAAAAATAGTTAATCGAAAAGGTCAAAACTTCTCTATAATGACAATTTAAAACAGAACAAAATCCCAGAACCTTATAGTTAAGACAACAACAAAAAAAAAAAAAATCATAACAGCTCTCAAAACACAACCATGCATTCAATAGAAATGTTTGTTTCTATTCTTATAAATCCATCCATTGAAACTTAAAAAAAACAAAAAATAAAATCCCACAACCCTGGCTCAAAATTCCAAAATTCCAAATCAAACCTAATTGAGCACCAGGGCTCAGTTTGGGAACAGGATTAACGTTTAGCCTTGAGAGAGACGTATCATCTCTCTCAACCTCTAGGGCTAATCTTAATACTGATTCCCAAACAGATCCTTAATGGGTTGCCGGATTTCGAGACTAGGCGGTGGCTGCGGTAGCAGCAGCGACGATGCGCAGCTGTCGCGGGTAAAATCGATCCCTCCGTTCCGACGGAGGATCGACGAATTCATGAAGAAAAACCCAACCATTACTCTTTCCTTGTCCCAGAAGGAACTGCTCATGAGCGGGGTTATGTTGGACGACATCGAAGCTTGGACCGCAAGAAAGAGCTTTACTTCCTCGGAATGCAGCTTCAAGTCGCCTGAAAAAGAGGACATATGGGAAGAATACGATGGGGATGATGATGAGGCCGTGGCAGGTGTCACCATAGACAAGTTGGTGCAAGAAGCTGAGCAAGAACAGGAAGAGGGAGAGGTGAAACCTGGAAGAAGGATTAGTGATTTCGATCCGAAATTCGCCTTCAATGGATCACCAAGCTTCAGAGTTTACTGCATAAACTCGATGGACAACGATGAAGACAACGACTTCTCAACAGCATCGGCCCCAGAAGATGGTTGTGAAGAACCTGTTTCTTCTGCTCAACCAGACGCTGAACACATGAATCCCAGTGAGGTAGTATATGATATTTTTATTTACAATTTACTTTAAAAAAAAGATAAATGTACATTTAAAAAATAAATTTGCTTAAAATCGTAAATGAATTCTTCCTTTTTAATCACATAACTTATTATTCTACATAAAACATTTGTTGGCTTAATGCAATAGATTAATGCCCCATTTGGGAATAACTATTTTAAGTAGCTGTAGCGTTCTGAATAATTTTTTAATGATCAGGATTAACAGTTACAGCTAAACGCTAAAAGCTACCCGTAAATAATTTTTTCAAAACGTAAAAACTACTTTTAAAAGTTGTCGTCAAACACACCTAAGTCGCTTATGTAATTAAAAAAAAACTGATATTCATTCTCAATTTCATTAATTTTAAGATAAATTATAAAAGAAAATATTACTCCGTATATACTCCATACTTGATTAAGTTAGACTTAAACCATTGACTAAATGGCTTATTATTCTTTCTGCTGAAAATCAAAGCAAGAGCTAATTAAATTTTCCATACATCTTGGTTGTTGCAGGTGCAGAGGACAAGAGAGAGCAGAAGAAACAAGTGCAGGAGGAAATTGCAGGGGGTGATAGGCAAAGGAAGACCTGTAATACACTTGCTCAATGTTGGATCCTGCTACAATCCACGTTCGTCGAAAATTCGCCAACAGAAATTGCCTGAAAAAGCCCATTCTGCTTGAAGCTGCTGCCATGTTTCTGCTCTATAGCAGGGTCAGGAAATGAGAGTTTCATGTAATTTGATACATGATGCCCCTGTAACACAATATGACAATTACTTCTGCAATGAAAAGGCAGAAGGGTTCATATAAAATTACCCATTTTTCCTTTCAAGCTCTGAAGTCACCTGAGAAACAGAATGCAGTTTAACTAGCAGTTGAAACTAACATAAGTGATCATCTAAAAATGATTTTAAAGTTTAAAGGAGAAAAGGACTCCAGATCTAACATCAATTTAACTAGCAGTTGAAACCAACAGAAGTGAAACCAAAATGGAATGCATATATATATCATGAGAAGGGAATAACTATGACAGCAGTTCCAACCATCTCCTTATACAACCACACAAGTACACACATTTTTAACAGGAAAAAAAGCAGCATAGGTATTGACTTAAGCAGGATACTTCTTGCCATCCGCTACGCTGAATCAAAAGCAGCAGACACGAAACCTTCATCCTCCTTAAACACCTCGAGATTCTTGAACTTCAGAAGAAAAGTGACAGCTTCTTCATTGAACTCAACAAGAAATCCCAACTTGATAAGGTCTGAAAGCGAACCAATCTGATCTTCATTCTGCCATAGTATTCCCTCAGCTATCGCTTGGGAGAAATATGTAGCGTACTCCAGGCGATCCTTCTCTCCAGAGGTTCGATCCAGCTTATGGGTGAAAAGCTTTGAACTCTTCCTATCCCAACGAATGAATCTGGTTGCTTGCACATTAAGGCTCTTGCCAGAAGAGAGAGTCAAATTGTACCTGACCAAGATGGGCTCCTTGGTTTCAAGTACAGTTGTGTTGAGGAGGCTCTGAAGTGTTGCTTGCCTCTCTTTTACTTCCATTTTCAAAGCCGGCCCAGCTAGAAATGCAAGAATGAGCCTGACTAGCCCCTTCTGGATCCAAAACTCCTGACAATTTACCTGCTTAAATGATTTAGGTGTAAGCTTTTGTCTTAAAAGTTTCTGCCCCAAACTCTTTTTTGGGCATTAGTGTATTTTTTTAATGGATTTTAATGCAAAAAAACAAAAAATAAATAAAACTTATATTGTTGTTCAAAAAAGGAGAAAGAAATACCTGCTTAAACTCCTGCCCATCAAGCAAGGACACATCTTCTTTCTGCACTGACTCTGTGATTCTGCGAACACCAATTTTCTGGTACAGGTCAAGCAGATCATTTCTGCGTAACGAATGTGAGCTTCGCTGAGGATACCAGACAAATAATGGATGAGTGCCAGATTGATCAAAGAGATCCTTTATCTGAAGGTCATCAGCAATAAACACATCCCTCTTGTCACATAACATAACCTCTTCCGAATTTGACTCCACAGGAAGCCTCAACAGTCTATCAGCAAGCTCTTTCTCCTTCGCTGAGCTCCTGCCTCTCACAAAAAAGCTCCAAAATGTGCAACACTTGGCCTCTGACAACAGCTGTCCTGATTCTTCCCTAGTCTTCCAAAGGTTCAGAAAGTCTTCAATTTCAGGATTTGACCTCACTCCAAATGCACCAGAAAATAACGATAGCAGATTACACTCGTAGTGCTTTTCCAACACATTCAAATGCGTACTGAAGAGGCCATCTTTATCATGTAGAACACATTCTTCAGGATTGGCCCAGAAACCATTGTCACATCCAAGAGGAATCCAGATTTTCAGGCCAGAAACAGCTTCACTTTTAGGCTTTTCACTTTCAGGCTTCCACTCTACCTTTTGAAAGAAATCATAAATGCGACGAATTGTCTCAAAATCAGAATGAAATTGAAGGTGGCTTAAAAGCAAGCTGCAGCATTTTCCCACATCATCAGAAACACCTAACGCCATGAGCTCTTTCTTGTAACCACTGCTGAAGCTGGAACCATAAAATGAATCATCAATGAATGGCCCATCCATCTGTTTCAGCTTGAACTTATTATCGAACAACAAGCTTTCCTTTGGACTCTTGTAACCAAAAGTTGTCTTTAACCATTCTTTAGATATCTTTTTAAAGAACATCTCTGGCAAGGAGTCATTACTGCCCTTCAAAAATACTTTCACACACTCCAGAAGCGAGAGTACATTTGCAGGGGTTAAGCGCGCAGGATCATCAGGAAGACACAGACCAGAGAACACATGCATCACACCCTTCTCTAACGCAATGACAACTCCCATCAGCTTCAGCTCCTCCTTGTACTCATGAATTCGTTTTCCATAAAACTTGTCTGTGTCATCTATAAACGGAAGAGTGGTTATTGGAAAGATAGCATCCCACTCTTGACTAAACAAAATACAATCTCTGGGTGATCTGAAGTCACCGAGCTTAGTCCTCAGCCATTTCTCCTCCCTGATACATCTCTTCAGCTCCTCAGGAAATTTAATGGAAGTCCCTTTGAGCTTTCTATAACATGATAAGAATGAAAAGACATTCTCCTTGGTTATGGAACTCAACGATGCCTGCTTCTTAAATGAATGACAAAATTGTGTCAAGGCTTTATCAGAATCCAACATAACACCCAGTCTCTTCAGCTCAACTTTGTATAAGAAGATCTCACTTCCATAGTGATCAGTATCAATAATTGCAAAACCACCAAAAATTTGGAGAAGGCAGCCCCACTCGGGATCTGATAGAAAGCAATCACCAGGATTTTTGTAGCTCAGATTTGTAAATAAGCACTTTGCAGATTTAAGACCCTCCTCAACAGTTTTACCAGATGATGATAGACGATGCATACAACTCAGTGCCAAAAGCAAAGCTTTGGGTTTCAGACCACTTAAACATGATGAGGATTTGAAGTGGTCAATAATAACCTGGTGATTGCCACTAAAACCAACTATAACGCCAAGTAATTTAAGTTCTTCCTTGAACTGAAAGATTTCCTGACCATAATAGGCAAGATCGATAAAGGGAATGTCACTGATTTGGGATGCCACTTTCCATTCCTCATCAAATAAAACAGCTCCCTCAGGGGATTTTTCACCTAGAGAAGTCCTCAACCATCTGACTTTACTGATACTTCTGATGAAATCTTTAGGGGAAAGATAATTTTCCCGTAGATACCTGATGAACTTCAGAATTGAAATCACATGATCACCTGTTAAAGTAGATGAAGCAGCTCGTGACATTAGTTGCCTGCCAATGTATTCACAAGCATCTCCAAACTCAAACACAACCCCGATCCTTTTTAGCTCCTCCTTGTAACCATTTATCACATCTCCATAGAAGGATTGGTCTACTAGAGGAATATCAACAAGAACAGAACCATTCTGCAAAATAGTTCCCCAGGATGTGGAATGAAAAAAGGAATTTGAAGGAGCTCTGTAGCCAGGAATACCGTTTATCATTACCCGAAGCCAGCAACCTTCTTTCACACTGGCCATGAAACTCGAAGGAATATCAATTCCTTTATACAAATTTCGAATCCAATCCAACAGCAAAAATGTGTTCTCCTTAGTCAGCGGTGCATTTACAGCTGGGATTCTAACATTAGGAGCACATATATGCGGAACATCAGATGCACCAATGTGACTTTTTAGAAAGTCTAGAAGCTCCCTTTCAAGTGTAAGAGTACCTGCAAAAGTAGCTCGTTGCAAGTAGTCTTCTGCCAAAACAGTAAAGCTTCCAATCCTCCACAGATTTGTATCAGTTAAGTGAGCCCATTTGCTTCCATCAGCAGGAACTAGGACTTGATGAGTTTCGGTTTTCACGTAGCCATAGCTATCCACAAGTGGCATGGAACCACAAAGGTTGGAAACTTCTCCAGCCGATAAAAACTTTTTCAACAATGATTGGTGCAGAAAATGAGGGTACATGACAACAAGCTTTCTGTCACAGTTGAGATGATTCTTTAGGAATGTTGCATAATCCTTCACATCAATGACCTTAACCTCCACATGCTGCTGAAGCCATTCCAGTACCTCGTAAAATTTTAATATAGCATCTCGCGTGCTGCTGGGCATGAAGAAATGGTCTGTTGCACGTTTGAACTCCTTGTTCCACTTAATCAACCAACTTGTACTCTCATGGTGTCGAGATAAATACAATTTCAAACTGCTGTTCCCTTGGGATACTTCACTTATGGAGCACACTGACACATGTCCTCTAAGATCAACGTATTTAAGAAGTGGTGTGTTCTTAATGTTGGTGTCTTTAAATTTTGAACACCAGTGATTTGCAATAAAAACAAGAAGTTCCACATAAACATCCTCTGGAACTCCCAGCACAACATTAGTGCTCCGAATGCACTTTGCATACCATTTAGACTTGACAAATCCAATCCCCAAAAATTTCAAGATACTGTCATACTCCGGCATATCAAATGATGAATGCAAGATGTAGTGTCCATGAGAAGATAAAGTTTGCAAACTGACCTTTTCCTTCCTTGCTTTATTTAGAATGTCCCGGAAGGCGGGCAATATTCTGGAAACTTGACATGGTTTGTGGAAGAATTTCTGTTCCACAGCTGACTCACTTGGAACGATATCCTCTTCCACCAGTTTGGCTTTGATTGAGTCCCTAACAATGTTGAACTTTTGATAGTCAGAATTGTTCACAGGAATGAACTTGAACATCCTAACCAAACTTGCAACAGGAGGATTATCCATCAGTTTGACGAGTGAGACAAATGCATTAAGGAAGGCCACTGGTACACAGTCAAGTATCCCTTGGTTCCACCGATCATCCAAAAGTATGGTCTCTCTTGAAGAGGACAAGAGAAAATCTGCCTGGACAATAAACGGAAAGTTAGTGACCATTTCTGTTGGTAGAAATGCATATACTCCAGGAGAGCTCATCCCTCTATTAAGACGTTCATCAAAAGGAAAGGCTAATGTGATAATCCAGTAATCAATTTCCATTCTTCTCTCAACTCTGCAATCTGGTCTGACAGGAAATTTCTGCTTCCACATATAGTATCCACATTCCTTTCCAACAGCACCCCCATTTTCTTCAGCAGCAAGGTCGAGGGTATAGGACTCGGCGTCAATGTTCTTCCTCGTCACTACGTCAGTTTCACTTGTAATAGCAATTGCATTTACTGTATTTAGCTTGGGATCCTCATTGTCCTCCCTGACCGAGAGACGTTTAATCTTCAACAAGAAGAGCAGAATTTCCGGATGAACATTCGACAGCTGCTCCTTCACAGCCTTAACCTTGTCAGGCTTCAAAGGCAAGACAATTGTTGTGGTGGGAAGGGTGGAACTAAGACCATATATCTTCTTGATGTCTGATAACATCTGGTCCCCCTCAACCCACTCGGGAACAATGTATCCAAGATCAGAATAGGGGCAAGGGCGTTCATTAAAGCAAATTTGGTACCCATTGCTGAATATATGCGGCTCAGCAGTGATGAGGAAAACGCTTTTGAAACCAATGCCTACATTACATTTATAAAAAGAGAGTGTTTGTGAGAACCTCAGATCCTACAACCAATTAGCCTAAAATTAGTCCAAAAAGACACAGAAAAAACTACAAAACAAAAGTATTTTCAAATTCTCGGTTTTCTTGTCAATAGCAAATGTTAGATGAAAGCGAATGCATTATAGATATAAAACTCATTTACTAGCCTATTTTATAGCACAATTAGTACCAATTTTAACAAAATATCTATTAGCAGAAATTAACTTTTATACTCCCTCTATCTCTGAAATCTTGCAACATTTGACTTTTGTAAATAAGGTTTAGATTTATAGTTCATACGTTAAATAAAACAAAACTATGAATCAAATGCTCAAATATGAATTTTGCAAGAATTTGGGATTGAGCGAGTGAAAAATAATTTAAAATGAATTTTCCAGCTTCTTAAATTAATGATTGTGCTTTAATTTGAATAATCGTAGTTTTTGAGAAAATAATGCCGTTTAAAAGAAAAATATAAGCATCAAGATATAAGTAGAAGAAAACGATTTACACGCTAGATTTGAGGAAAGGAAATGACCGGTACCTTTCTCCCCAATATAACCTCGCTTCCGATTTCCTTTTTTTGTCGAACGTCCGACGCTACAGATGGACTCGATGTTCTTCGGAGAAAACCCCTTCTCGTTGTTGAACATAATCAGCGTCGCCGGAGCTCCGGTGGCCGCAATGTCTCGAGAGGTAATGACGAACTCGAGCGACGGATCGACGCCGTCCGAGTAGTCATTGTCCTCAGCATTCTGCAACCGCAATCGATCGGATGTTTGAAATGAAATCCAGTTGAAGTCACTTGAAAGAGTAAGCACCGAAGAACCGAAATAGAAAACAGGAAACGGACCTGGATGAGTTCCATGAGGAAATGGACGTCTTTCGCGTAGAGCTCGGCGGAGAGGTTCCGTACGGCATGGTGGAGATCCTCCGTCAGAGGGTTGAGTTCGCCGCCGATGGAGAACTTCTTCCTGCGGATTTCGTCGATGTGTTGCCTGGGACTGAGAGTAGTCGCCATTGATGCTGCTCGAAGGATTTCTGAGAAATGGATTGGTTGCAGAGAGTGACGACTGATCAGTGGTACGTAATGGAAATAACTTTGGAAAGGCAAGTTGTGAATAACTTCTCCGCGAAGGAGTTGGAATTTGGAGTGTCAAATTAATTCAAAACTTTATTCCTTTTTGTTTTAACTGGTCCCTACACTATTTGCATGTGTTCTTAACTTACCCTAAACTACCAAATATTACATAAAAGTCACTGAAACAGTGAATTGTTGCGTGAACGTGATTAGTCCCTTTTAATTATAACATCTCCATTGAATAGTACATGAATCTCTAATTTAAATTTTTCTTCCACCGTTTTCTTTTTATTTTCTCTTCACTGTTTAAACTTCTTGATAGCCAAAGGGTAACCTCCGGCTGTCAAGGGTTCTCCGACGACCAAGATAGAGCAGCTCCGGTACCTGGAAGGACAAGACAAAAGACACTTTCAGGTGCAGACAGAGAAGGGAAGTGTGGGTGTGTAGTAATCACCTTATTTGAGGCAGACACCATCCAATATATAGGGTGGTGCCAGGTCCCGTTACGGGGCCTTGAATGCTGGAGAATCTCCATAAATGTGTCCATAATTTGGGACGGCTGCGTATTAATGGTGTAATAACCGTGGAGTTATTGCGGAGTTACTCCCTCTCCTTTGGCTTAATGCCGTAATTAATGTAACGGCTGTTTTGATGGAGGCAGGAAGCCTTTTATGGCTAACGGATTTATACGGGACGCCCTTATTGTAGGAGGAGCTCTCCGTAAATACGAGGCTGGCTGTGGTGGGCGTGGCCCGTGCGGCATTTGCATTTGGCAATACAGCCGTATGGGCTAGCCCATATATACCAGTATGTCCTCCCCCCACAGCGGAGGATGGGTTGGGCCCCTGTGCTCCGCCTTAGAAGGAAGTATCATGGTTGAAGTTGGGCCCAAGTGGTATTGTGCCGCTTTTGGAGTTTAATTGGGGAAAAGCCCAGGAGTTGTTCCAATATTGGCCCAATTGTTGGCCCAATACCATTTGTGGCGGTTGTAAAGCACTTTTTCAAAATTTGCGCTTTTTGCGCCGTTTGTAATTATGGGGGAAGTCGTTTCACCTCCCATCGGCCTCTACTTATACGTCAACCCATGTGAGGAGTCAGTTTTCCCGAATTCTCGCTTTCCTTACTTTTGCGCTTCAGTTTCCTCTTCACTCTAGTTTCCATTTTCGGCGATTACCGAAGAATTTCCCGGCGAGATTCGAAGAACCCAACCGTTGAATCTTTCGTTCTCGTCTCCGGCGTATCAATCAGTAAGTATCACCGTGTTATTTCATCTCTTTCCGTCGCGACTGTGTCACGAGCGTGTTTTTGCCGCGCCGGTGCCTGGGTTCTTGGGTTTTAGGGTTTAAGTTTTTGAATTTGTGGTTTATTTCTGTAGATGGCTCCCAAGAATCCAAGCAAGCCCCGCGTCGGTCCAGATATCGGGGAGCTGTGGCCCCGAACAGGTCTGTCGGAGAAGAAAATGACCGATATTTGCCAGAACCACCATGTGTATACACGGGTGGTCTGTGGGCTTTCTCCGGCAGATGTGTTGAGAAAAGCGGGGATGGAGTTGAGCGACGAGGCCATGAGGGAAGAGACCATGGTCGTCTTCGAAGCCCAGTTGAAAGCTGGGTTGAGGCTCCCGTTATGCTCGCTGTTGTTACAGTTGTGTGAAGGTTGGGGGGTCTGCCCCGGGCAACTGGCCCCGAACGTGTTTACCACCGTAAACGCGTTTGTGGTGGCCTGTCACTTGGCGAAGACGGTGGTGTTGCCGGAGACCTTCTTGCAGTTCTACACCTTGAAGAGGCCGGTCGGACACCCCTTTTATCAGTTGACCCCCGAGGAGGTGAAGGTGGGCAATAAAATGATGAAGATCGGGGTATTCGCTGAAACTACCAGCTCGTGGGGGAGCTGGAAGAACAACTTCTTTTTCATCCTCAAGGAGGATAGCTGGGGGTTCCCTGCGTACTTCATCAAGGAGAAGAACGCAAGGGTGTCGGTGAAGCCCTCTTTGTGGGCGGGTGGCGAGGGGAAGAAAGCCCTCGACGCCCTGTGTGAGTGGATCCGTGATGTGGAGAGGCTCGAGGAGTGTAAGGGTGGGTTTCCCTTCACTCTATCCAGCCTGGACGAAGTGGTCCTGCGGAGAGTAGGGATTAGCAGGGCCCATCGCCTTCCGAGCCACGTAGACACCCTAAAGAACTGGATGGAGGGCCTGGACGGGGACCTTATCGAGCGCTTCGAAGGCGCTTTTAGCAACCCCCATTGTCTGTTTCGTATCCCTTTTCGCTTTTGTGTTTCTGTGTTTGTACATTTTGAATGCTATTATAACCTGACTTTGTGTTTTGTTACAGTCAAGATGTCGCATCCCAGCACCCTCTTTGCCAAGAAGCAGGACTTGAGGGAAGCCCTCAAGATGAAGATGGACGAGGAGGTCCCTACAGAGCCCGTTCAAAGGGCTATCGAGGGGCCAATTGCTGAGACCTCGAAGGGTGGAGAGGCCCGAGGTGAAGAGGTCTTGGTGACGGTTGCTCAACCAGTCAGTGCGGTTGGCCCCGTAATCATCGAGGAGATCTCCGAGGACTCTGAGGAGCAGAATCTTCGGAGGAAACGCCCCCGAATCGCAGGTATTACTCTTGACTCCTCTGGGTGTTTGGTTAATCTCCTTTATTTTGTATTCTCATCCCTTTTTTAACTTTGCAGCAGCAGAGGGCTTGGAAGTGTCTTCGGATAGCAGTCCGAGCCCCGTGAAGGACAAAGGGAAGGGACCGGCCCTCGAGGAGCCGTCCACCAGCCCTGTTCGAGGCATGAGGGAGCCTGTGGGGCTCTTGGCAGATGCTCGAAGGGCTGTTGTGGCCCCTCGAGCAACTGCTAAGAGGCATTCGAGGATTCCGAAGACCCTTAAGGGAATAGATCCCGATATCGAGCCCCAACTGCTTGAGGATTATCGGCGGGAGCTGAGGGAGAAGTCCTTTAAGCGCAAGGGCCTGGCCCTGGTGGAGGCCTGGGACCCCGTGATGAGGGTGACTCGTGACGAGTCACTGCTCCTCGGGGACAGGGAAGTGAGATTAAAAGCTGCTTAGGGGCTCTCACTTCCCCGTGACCGGCACTTTTTGAAGTACACATCCTCGGGGCCCCTGGATATTGCGAAGGATATCTGCCAGGGAATTATTCGGGTAGGTTAATGTCCTCGATACCCCTCGCATT
This sequence comes from Stellera chamaejasme, assembly GCA_024586325.1. Lineage (NCBI taxonomy): Eukaryota > Viridiplantae > Streptophyta > Magnoliopsida > Malvales > Thymelaeaceae > Stellera > Stellera chamaejasme. The sequence continues at coordinate 10,637,971 of CM044985.1, read as the reverse complement.
ATTATTGTGTTTGTCAGCATACGCCTGTTTATACGTTTTACGTTTGTAACTTGCAGGAGGCTGTACTGGCTCACGGCCTGGTAGCCAAAATTGAGGACCTTCAGGCCCACGCGAGGAGCCTCGAGGCCAAGGCCAAAGACTCCGAAGGAGTAGAGAGCCTGAAGAAGACCTTGGCTGAGAAGGAGGCCGAGGTGTCGTCCCTGAAGGCCGAGTTGTCTTCCTCGAAGGAGGAGGAGGCTGGTCTTCTTAGGAGTATGGGTATCCTTGGCCAAAGGTCAAGGCTGCCATGACTGATGGGCAGAAGTTCGAGGCCCTCTTCCTCACCGAGCATCATACGAACAACGACCTCACAGCTGAGATGGAGCAAGTGCTCGGGGAGTGCCAAAGGATGGAGGCCCAGACTGAGGTGAAGGACAAGCTCATCGAGGAGCTAACCCTGAGGGCTGCCAAGGCAGAGGAGCAGGCCTCGATGGCGGCTGCCCAAGTCGAAGAATGGGCCAGAACCCTCAATGAGGTGATGTGCTCCAGACTGGCTGACCTTACAGCCTTCGTAGAACTTGAAGGCAAAATTGGCCTTAAGTTGTACGGAGGCGAAAGCGTTCAGCCTCGTGTTTTTGTGAAGTCCGTCGCTGAGAGGACTGCTCGAATGGGCAAGGTGTTAGAGACCAGGTTGGCATCGCCCTCGGCGGTCCCCTGCATCGGTTCCCCTGCATACTCAGACTCATGTGAAATGGGACATTAAGCCCGGAGTCCCATGTTCAAGTCTTGGGGGAGGCATAAAACTCCTAACCGGGTAGGAGAAGTCCGTGAGTTATGAGATGCAGGGGAACCGATGCAGGGGACCGCCGAGGGCGATGCCAACCTGGTCGATGCCAACCTGGTCTCTAACACAAGGCCTTCGAGGTCCTGACCGAGAAAGTGGTCGACGCGCAAGCCATGGAGGGGGTCCGGTACGCTGAAGGATTCCTTCGATGCCGTCAGCAAGTGGAGGCCATGCTTGATAAGGCACAGCTGGATCCCCTTGATGCGACCAAGGTTGAGGAGCCAACCCAGGCGGCACTGTTCGAGTGGGGTAGGGCGGGGAAGAAGTTAGGGGTAGAATATCCTTATGATATTCTGCCAGGGCATGTAGAAGATGCCCCTGTTGTACCCCCAAACGATGATGCCCCCAAGTAATTTTTGGGGTTTTGACTTGTAATTAAATTTTTGCACATACTTTATAAAGCAGTGAACAACTTTGTAGCCTTTATTGCCTTTTTAGTTGCCGTATGAATACTGTTTGCACAACGCGTGCACTTCGTATTTTGTTTGTATTGATTCAAGGCAAACTTCTTTAAGACAAAACGTGCAACTCTTCGTAGAATTGACTGCCTTTTATTCGACGTGCATTGCTCGAATTTTAAAGTCGTAAAGAACTTTAAACGTTCAATACCTTGGAATTATACCTTGTAACTAATTTTTGTCCTTACCTTAAAAAGTAGGGGACATTGTTCATAGAGTTGACTGTGCGTCAATATTGCTTGCATAATGCGAAGACTTTGAAGATTGGTTTGTAACATATCGCTTTTTGTTCGATGTACCAATACTTATTGTACAACGCAAAGAGTTTGAATATCTTTGCCAATTTATTTAAAGGAAAATACATGACCTAGACGTAATAAGGCCTCAAGTCGCCGACGTGATAGTCATTTTTATCCTTTTGCCTTGGTGGTCCTTTAATTTGTAGACGCCTCCTCTTTCTTTATCTGCACGACGTAGGCCCCGCCCATCCGGAACGAAGGCGCCATGGCTGTGGTTACGACGACAACTCGCCCTTAGCAAGACCATACCACCCACGCAGATCTGTTTTGCCCGAATTTTAGCGTTGTGGTCGAGGTTTGCTCTTTGCCGTAAGGCCATAAGCCTAAGTCCGGCACCTCGCGGAGTTCTTCGACGAGGTCCAGAGTGCTCGAAGCCCACTCTCATTATGAGGGGCGTCGTAATATAGTGTTCGGATTGTTGGTATAGAGACTTCGATTGGGAGCAAGGCGTCGACGCCGTAGACCAAGGAGAAAGGAGTCTCCCCCGTAGGTCCTCGCGCAGTTGTTCGATAATCCCAGAGGACGCTGGGTAGCGCCTCGACCCATTTCCCTTTGTTGTCATCGAGGCACTTTTTCAGGCCTTCTTTGATTGTGCGATTTGTGACTTCTACCTGGCCATTTGATCGTGGGTGTGCCACGGGCGTAGAGCATTTGTATATTCATCTTAATGGCCCAATCCTTAAGCTTTTGCTCGCGAACCGAGTCCCATTGTCTGTGATTATGGCCTTTGGTGCGCCGTATCGCGCCACGAGGTCATGCGGAGGAAGTGTATGACTTTGGCGGTTGTTATTTTCTTGAGTGGCCGGACCTCGACCCACTTAGTGAAGTAGTCGACAGCCACTATACTGAATTTGAACCGCCCTTTGGCCTTAGGCATTGGCCCAATTAGATCGAGGCCCCACAACGCGGGCGGTATAGGATAGGTCTCCGTAACCGCCTCGTTTGCAGTGCCGCCGGATGCGGGAGTTAAGTCGGCATTTATGGCACGCTCGCACCAAATCATGCGCGTCTTTCCTCAATGTTGGCCAATAATAACCGAGGCGCAAGCATTTGTGCGCCAAAGACATCGAGCCAATGTGTGCTCCGCAAACTCCTGAGTGCACTTCGTTCAGGATGAGTTTGGAGTCATCGGGACCGATGCACCGTTGTAAAGGAGCAGAATACCCTTTACGCCATAATGTACCATCTATGATGAAATGGCGGGATGACTGCGTCCTTATCTTCTTTTGTAACGCTGGTGGGCCTTCGATTGCGCCAGTTTGGAGATACTGGAGGATTGGGTGCCTCCAATCAGTTGCTACATTGGCATCGATCGCATGAATTGTATTTATCGAAGGTTGCGCTAAGGTTTCGAGGATTGCATCCGTCCGTCCCTTAGACAACTTGTCAGCTACAGTGTTTTGATCCCTTGGGATCTTATTAATATTCAGCTGTTCGAATTGCCCTTGTAGGCTTTTGACGAGGCGCAAGTACCTCGAGAGTACGGGTCCTTGCACTCATTAATCCCCGTAACCTGGCTTACGACGAGCCGTGAGTCATGTGCATGCCGACGCCGCAAGCCAGCTTTTAGGGCAGTCTTGAGACACGATACGAGGGCCTCGTACTCTGCCACGTTGTTTGTGACAGGGAACTGGAAAGCCACTCGTAAGCTGGCCTCCATGCCGTGTGGGCCCTTAATATGAATGCCCCCTCCTGGACGATCGACACTGGATGAACCATCCACGAACATGTCCCACTAGGGAGGCTCCAACTCTGCTGGTGGGTCCCTCGAAGGACCATGTTCGAGGGGATAGATGGAGAGCTCCGCCATGAAGTCCGCCAAAGCTTGTGCCTTTATGGCTCGTCGAGGTTCGAACTTAATGTCGTATTCCCCGAGCTCGATGCACCAACGGGCTAAACGACCACTATGTTCTGGTCTGTTTAGGATGTCCCTGATTGGTAGATCCGTTCTGATGATGATCGTGTGGGCTTGGAAATATGCTCATAATTTCCTGGCAGCCACGATCAAAGCGTAGATCATTTTTTGAAGGGGAGGGTAGTTAACCTCGGCCCCTCGTAGCGTGTGACTTGTGTAATAGACGGCCATTGCGGGCCCTCCTCCTTAACGAGCACTGAAGAGACAGTACTATTCGATGTGGAGAGGTAGATGACGAGTTCGTCCCCTGGCTGTGGGCACTTCAGTGTTGGCAAATCAGAGAGGTGTTTCTTGATTTGCTTGAAGGCTTCTTCGCATTCCGGTGTCCAGGTGAATGCCTTTTTCATGCGTCGCTCAAAGAACGGCTTGCACTTGTCTCCTAGTTTGGAAATGAATCGCCCCAAGACAACAATTCTTCCTGTGAGCTGTTGGATTTCCTTAATGTTCCTTGGTGGCGCCATATCCGTGATGGCTGATATTTTCTTAAGGTTGGCATCGATTCCCCTTTTGGAGATCATGTAGCCCAGAATTTCCGGCCCAACGAAGAAAGAACACTTAGCTGGATTGAGCCTCATGTTGTATCGTCGGAACGACTTGAAAGTCTCGGCCAGATATTGAAGGTGGTCTTCGAATGTCATGATTTTCACAATGACATCGTCGACGTATGCTTCAAGGTTACGGCCCATTTGGTGGGCAAAGACCTTGTTCATTAGACGCTGGTAGGTGGCTCCAGCGTTTTTGAGCCCAAAAGGCATTCGAATGTAGTAATATACGTCATCGCCCGTCGTGAACGCCGTTTTGAAGGCGTCCTCGGGATCCATGTAGATTTGGTGGTAACCACTCTTAGCGTCCATGAACGACAAATATTTGTATTTGGAAGTGGCGTCCACGAGTTGGTCGATGACCGGTAATGGATAGGGGTCCTTTGGACAATGCCTATTGTCGCCCGTGAAATCGACGCACATACGAAGGTCACCATTAGTTTTGTCAGCTAAAACTATGTTAGCGAGCCACTCGGAGTACTGAATTTCTTTTATTATTCCGGCATCGAGGAGTTTAGAAACTTCCTCTTTTACAAATTGCTTTTTTGAGGGGGCCATACCCCTTTTCTTTTGCTTAACCGGCTTTGAATCCGGGAATACATTAATCTTGTGGGTGATGATGCTAGGATCGACGCCCGACAAGTCCTTCAAGCTCCAGGCGAAGACGTCGAGGTTTGCCTCGAGGAGGTGGATGAGGGCCATCTTCTCCTTTTGTTTAAGGTTTTTGCCAACCTTAAACTTCTTGCCTGGGACGACGTCGATTTCTTCCGTTACGTCATCAAGGCGCGGCCTGTCGTCGGGGTCTATGGGATCCTCGATCTCCTTCGGGGCTTGCGGATCAACCGTTGAGCTCAAGGAGGCCACGTAATTTGTCCTTGCCGTTCGTTGGTCGATGTAGATGCTTGCGTCCCCACGAGTGAGAGAGCGGATGTCACACCTCATGTGGAACTCAACTTGGCTCGGTCGACCAACGATGGCGTTGTATGTGGATGGGACCTCGAGCACCAGAAACTCCGTCATAATGGAGTGGCAGTCAACCGTGCCGAATTGTGTATCCCCGATTAGCATGAGGGGCAGGTTGACGACCCCTATTGTTGGCACAATGTCCCTGCCGATGCCAAAGGTAGGGCCGAAGCTTCTTCTTATAGCGGGCATGTGTACCCCGAGTTTATCGAGCATGTCCTTGAAAATGACACGAGTGTTTGCACCAGTGTCGATGTAGACCCTGTTGATGTCGTAACCCGCGATCCTTGCTGTGATAAGCAGTGGGTCGGAGTGTGGAACGACAACCTTTGTCCCGTTGGGTCGGTAGATGACGTTCTCCTCGAGATGGTCGATCTGCAAGATTTCTCTTGCATAGCGCTTCCTGGAGGAGGCGCCCTCTGACTTAGTGAGCATGTGAATGATGCCCGCTGGTGGTGGTGGCGGCAAGTTTTGCCTCCGAGGGCTGTTGTGTCGACGACGCGTTTTTTCGCGGTCGTCGCTGTCGTCATCCCTCTTGCGGCCTTTGGGGAATTCCTTGCAGGGGAAGAGGAGTCGGACAGGAATTCCTTGAGCTTACCCTGCTCAATCATCTCAGAGATGAGATTTCTGAATTGGAAGCACGCCTCCGTGTCGTGGCCACGGTCCTTGTGATAGAGGCAGTACTTGTCAAACCCCCTCGTGCTCTTATGCTGGATGGGTTGAGGCCACTTGGGGACCTTGTTCGCTTCTCCAAAGATTAGAAGAATGTTCGTGCGGGTGTCACGAAGTGCGGGGTTTGTCAGAGGTCCTCGAACCAATGTTCGAGGGCTGGTACCTCGATGAAGCAGACCCCTTGTCGAACTTCTTGTTGCGGTCGCTTGTGGGGGGCCTGTTGTAGGGCTTATTCATCTCCTCGGAGTTCATGAATCGAGTGGCCCGATCGATGAACTCACCCATCGTTGTGACGGGGTTTTCATTAATGTTGTACGCGAGCCTTGACTCGCGTTGAAGGCCTTGAGTTACGGCCAGGAGCTGCATGTCCGAGGAGAGACCCTGGACTTGGACGGCTTCCGCCTGAAACCGTCGGATGTAGTCACGGAGTGGTTCCTCCCTTTGCTGTTTCACTCTTAGCAAGTGTTGGACAGTCTTGGGGGGAGGTCGAGCTCCCATGAAGTGGCGCAGGAACGATGAGGCGAGATCCTTAAAGCATTTGAAATGCTGGCCTCGTAGCATTCCAAACCACGTTGAAGCAGCCCCTTTCAGGGTGGAGCTGAAAGCTTTGCAGAGTATGGGGTCAGAGGCGCGAGCCATCTCCATTTGGGAGATGTAGCGTCGTAGATGGTCGACGGGGTCTGTCGTTGCATCGTAGCTTTCGATGACTGGCATTCGAAAGTTGGCCGGCGCCTGGACGGCGATGACGTCCTCCGTGAAGGGTTGTGTGAGGAGGACCTCGATGTCGTCGAGGACCAGGTTTGGCGTCTTAACCTGTTCCTCGACCACGTTGATTCGTCGGAGGAGGTCGTCGACATCAAGGTTCCCAGCAGATGGGTTTTGATTTTGGGATTGCTCGTCCCGGTCGTTGTGAGGCGGGAGGCGAGCAGCCTGCATTTCCGCCTTGATGGTTTGCACCATGAAGGCTTTCATTTCATTGAGCATGCTCGCCTGGAGCAGCGCTATCTGAGCGGGATCGACGATGACCTGCTGGTGGGTCGTCGAGGTCCCAGCGAGGTATGTCAGAGTGGCCGCTTGCGGCTGCGGGGGCTGCTGCGCCCCTGGTGTGTCAGTAACAGGGAGTGGCGGGATTGCCACCAACTGGGAGTTGTGGGGCTGTTGCGTCCCCGTTGCACCACCAGCAGGGAGTGGTGGAGGTACGTCAGAGGAGCTGGAAGCAGCATCCTCGACATGCACACTGTTGTGAGTTCTCCTTGTTTTCGCCATGAAAATGGTTAGGGGAGAAAAAAGTTGATTAGGAAAGAAAAAACGGCTGTTTTTCGTTTCCCACAGACGGCGCCAAATTGATAGCCAAAGGGTAACCTCCGGCTGTCAAGGGTTCTCCGACGACCGAGATAGAGCAGCTCCGGTACCTGGAAGGACAAGACAAAGGACACTTTCAGGTGCAGACAGAGAAGGGAAGTGTGGGTGTGTAGTAATCACCTTATTTGAGGCAGGCACCACCCAATATATAGGGTGGTGCCAGGTCCCGTTACGGGGCCTTGAATGCTGGAGAATCTCCATAAATGTGTCCATAATTTGGGACGGCTGCGTATTAATGGTGTAATAACCGTGGAGTTATTGCGGAGTTACTCCCTCTCCTTTGGCTTAATGCCGTAATTAATGTAACGGCTGTTTTGATGGAGGCAGGAAGCCTTTTATGGCTAACGGATTTATACGGGGCGCCCTTATTGTAGGAGGAGCTCTCCGTAAATACGAGGCTGGCTGTGGTGGGCGTGGCCCGTGCGGCATTTGCATTTGGCAATACAGCCGTATGGGCTGGCCCATATATACCACTTCTAATCAATCCATTCCTTAGTGTAGTTTAGTTGTAATTCACACACAAAAAACACGAAAATCCAAGTCTCTGTGGTTCGACCCGGTACTCCCGGTTTTTATTACTTGCGACCACCGTACACTTGTGGTGAGTCACTGTCAGTTAGCCGAAGAAATGATATTAATGGCAAACTAAGACAAAATGCTGTCAAAATTTATGTAATTATATCAGTTTCTACTTATATAAGATAAAATTTTGATTAACTAATAGTACTTTTATGAATAGGATAAGACCCATGCACCTTGAATTAGGAAAAAACGGTAGAGATGGAGAATAGGAATTGTGTTGTGTGCTATTATATATATATATTAATTGTGATGCTTTGTTATTTTCTTATGGATGCAATTATAGGAATTGTACAATGGCCGAAGGACGTGATTGGATGTATCAGCGTTTTCAAGAGGGGGACTCGCGATATTAGTGAGAGGTTTTGGAACGAGCTTCTAGAATTCCTGGATTATGCTTTTTTGTTTCTCAGGAAAAAGGAGAACAATTTGTGAAATGTCCTTGTAGAAAGTGTAAAAATAGATATTATCATGATCGAGAAACAATAGACAATCATTTACTGTTATATGGATTTCAACCGAATTATCATGTGTGGGATTGTCATGGTGAACGATGTCAGATATCCATGTGTTTAATGAGGTTATCGACTTGATGAGGCATCATCATCATCATTATCGAATGTTGCAAGTATGAGTATTGCACTTATAATTCATTTGAGGGTAACGGAGAACGGGGTGATTACCGTGAAATAGTATGTGAGGCATTTGAGATTCGTGATCATAATAATTTTGAGGGACCCGAAAAGCCAAATCAAAGGGCGCAAAAGTTTTCTATTTTTTACGTGATGCATCGCAACCTTTATATGAGGGATGTATTGATAAGCACACCAAATTGTCGGTTATTTCCAAGTTATTGAGTATGAAAAGTCAATAACGTAACTGACACTTTTTTCTCGGATTTAATTGAATTTATCAATGAAATACTGCCCGGAGAAGAAGCGACCTTGCTTACCAGCATATGTAGTAAAAAAGCCATGATGAAAGAGTTGGGGTTACCGTACAAAAAAATTCATGCATATGAGAACAACTGTATGTTGTTTGATGGTAGATATTAAAAGTTAAACAATTGCAGAGTTTGTGGTGCAAAATGGTTCGAAGAACGTGAGGCGGATCAGAAACCGAATGCTGAAAAGATTTTATGTTATCTACCAATCATTGAGCGGCTGCACGGCTTTACTATCATTGAAAACCTCTAAATTTATGACGTATCATCTTAGAGCTAGTTAAATGCGATAGGCATTATTGAACATCCATCCCAAGCCGAGACATGAAAACACGTTGATAAGTGTTATCCTGATTTTGCATATGAGTATAGAAATGTTCGATTGGGTTTATGTACAGATGGTTTTAACCTGTTGTCAGACTCAAGACAATCATATTCTATGTGGCCGATATGCATCGTCATTTATAGCTTGCCTCCTGATTTATTCATAAAGGAGGCTTACACTTTCATGTCATTGCTAATCCCTGACACAAAGTCACCGGGCCGTAACATTGATTTGTTTTTATGCCCACTGATCGACGAGTTGAAATATCTATGGAATACAGGCATGGAAACTTGGGATACGTAATCAGAACTTTAACAAGCGGGCATGTCTGCTTTTGACTATCACTGATTTCCCGGTGTACGATATGTTATCGGGCTGGAGTACGCATGGAAGACTTGCGTGTCCGTACTATATGGAGGATGTTCATAGTTTTAAGCTAATTCACGGAATGAAAACGAGTTGGTTTGGTTGTCATAGAAGATTTTTACCGCAATGGCATGCTCTCCGTAACAACAAGCAATCACGGAAACATACAAATCGTAAGCCAAGATGTGAGTTTAAATCAGGCCACCAGATATTAAGTGATGTCCAGAATATTGTGTTCCCACCATTCGGGATACCGTGGGATCACATGAGGGCAGAGACTTTCAGAAAGGAGCAAAATTGGATTAAGAAATCGATTTTTAGGGAATTACCTTACTGGGCAGATTTGAAAGTTAGACATTGTCTCGATGTGATGCATATTGAGAAAAAGTGTTTCGACAATGTTTTCTACACAGTTGTCAATTAGAATGGGAAAATGAAGGACAACGCAAACTCGAGACGTGATGTAGAAGATCTAGGACTGCACCCTATATTGCATTTGGTGACTGATCATAGTAAGAAAGAACCATTTAAACCTTAAGGCAACATATACTTTAAATGCAGATCAGATTGCGAGTATTTGCTATTGGTTGAAGCATACCGTCAAACTTCCTGATGGTTACGCTACTAATACTGAGAGGTGTGTTAATAGGTCTAATAATACGTTCTACAATATGAAAACCCATGATTGTCATGTCTTCATACAAAAGTTGCTTCTAATTGCTTTGCGCGGCCATTTCGATGGCAGTATTTGCATGACAATATCTAATTTCAGAAAATTCTTTAGGTTAATTTGTTCAAAGGATATTCTATTGAAAGACGTCGAAAAGTTGGATGAATTTATCTTCGTTACACTGTTCAAATTTGAGAAGATATTCCCAACATCGCTCTTTGACTCGATGGAACATTTTACTATGAATCTGCCTTGGCATATTCAAACTTGTGAATCTGTGTCATATTGGTGGATCTATAGTTTCGAAAGGAACATGAAAATGTTGAAAGCAAAAGCTGTCAACAAAAGATTCTTAGAGGGCTCCATCATTGAAAAGTTTCTGGTACATGATGTTGCGACTTTTTACGAGCATTACATAGAAGATAATCATGGAACACATGTAAACCGTAACATACGCAATGAAATTACTCCTGCTATTGTCAATCCGAACAAACTATCAATTTTTGATCACCCATCAATGTTGGGTTCCGGGATCAAGAACAATGCAGCGGAATTAACTGAAACCCAATAGGATCCATTTGAAACGTAGTAAGCCAGGGAATTAAAATTTATACCTGATGATCAAGAGTCTCTTCCGTTTCCTTAGTGAGAAATTACCCACTCTCTTTCGGTATCCACGCGAGGAACAGTAACAGAAACCTTCAATCTTGACGTTGTGCTAGCAACGGAAGAACTCTCCAGAGATGAAGGCTGGAGGCATCACACATAGGGAGGAAGTAAGAGACTTTTTCTGACTTCTAACCTAGGTCTTCTGAATTGAAGGCCTATTTATAGATATCTAATCCTGGACAATTCAAAATTAGCACTCCAACTTTCCTTTAGTTGTCACTAAATCTGTTCTACTTCTCTTTTGTGTGCAACCCAACAGGTTCCCATTACGTTGGCCATAATTATAAATCTCATTTTTAATTACAAGCAGTGAGCGGTATCTAGCAACACATTGCTGCTATCCAAATAATGTAGAAGTTGATGAAATGATGAAACCTCTTTGTCAATCACATACAACTAACCAATAGAACTATTATGTCCCTTTGTCAATATTCTCAAGAAGAACCAAGGTACGGATAAAGATACCTCGTCACTATTTTTCTTTTGGCCATGAGAACAATCTCCCGTAACTTAGGAGCAAGAAATCTTTTCTTGGTCTATACCAATCCAACCCCAATGATATTGCAACATGCCCAAAATCAGGTCTTTCCCACTGTCACGCAAGGCTAGACAAGGAATCAAAGCAAGTTACTCACAAGCGTGTAGATCTGTATGACCTCAAGTTAAAGAACTACATACACATGATTGACCATGAGAACAACTTATGATCATATCTGTTACTTATTCACATAGTGTTCTCATAATGTGGTCGGTCCACCTATAAGTAAGCATTTACATCACACCATGTAAATCTTCCCTTATACTAGTCTTTACCATGTTTATGGTATCTCATGTTCACTATAACACTCGACTAGGGACATTTATGAATCTTTGCTATTCCAGGGTTATCATGTTCGTGGTGGCCAAACGTCGGCCGGGTCGGCCATCGGGTTGTTATTTGGAGGCAGATGGTCCACCGGGTGGGTCATCGGGTTGTTCTTCTTCAGTTTCCAGGTCACATAGGAGATCCTTCTAATAGAGTGGTATTATCATAATATTTCAAGTTGAAGAGGCGGTGTGTGTCAGAGGACTCGTTAGTGAAGTCCCGAATGTATACCTTCAGACGAATCCCTTAGTGTTCGGGTAATAGGTTGTTCGGGTTTCGATAGGGCCCCTCTTTTGGGCTACTAACATGGCCTTTTGCTATGCCCTGTTGGGCCTTTTGGGCTTACTTGAGTTATATTCTTGGCTAATTGGGCCTATCGGCCATCAATTCGTTTATTATTAACGCACAAATATCTTGAACAATGCCTTTCATGAATAATGTTTACATGTTCTGTGTCCAAAACCAACTCACACATAGATTGGCTTTTGGGCACAACTCCTACAATCAAAACCAATTGGGTGAGCACATGTCCGAGAGTTGACGGTCGCAGAAAGAGATCATGTACAAACCTCTATTCTACAAAACTGTCGGGAAATTGATCAATTTATAGATCAATTCAACTAATTGGCTCGACAAAATTTCCCAAACATGGATGATGTTGGTGTTGACAATTTCAGATTTGTGCACTTCCCAAGTTGGTTCAGGAATATGGTTAGTCATGTATTTTTTTTTATATATATGTGTGTGTGTGTGTGTCGCGCGCGCTATAACTATGTTAATTAATTTAAATTACTTTTTAATGTGTAGACGTCTGCAGATGAGATAAATTTACCTCCGACATTGGATGCCTTGCCCTGTGGCTCGAGATTGCGAGCTAAATCGTTCATCGTTATTTATGTGAATGGGTACAAGTTTCACACAAAACAACATGGTCATGGCAAGAGGACTGCTAATTAGGGTGTCTGTGTCCTTGGGGATACAAATGCAGAAGACTATATGGATTTCTACGGTTGGATTGACAAAATCATTGTCCTTCAGTACAAGAATAATCTGAGTGTTGTGTTCAAGGGTACGTAGTTTTGAACGAATAAAGGTATCTATTATGATAAACTATCGGGGACCATTGATGTTGACTACACATTCAGACTTTATCCAGAAGATTCAATCATTCTTGCCAGCCAAGCGGAACAAGTGGTTTACCTCAATGCTATGTCGCGAATTGGACAACACAGATAAATTTATATGCCCAACTTACCCTCAAGTGTAAGGATCGTTTTGTAATAAAGATGTGAGTAGGGGTCGTTCCCATGAAGACTAGATGTATGATATGCTATTGAGAAAGTTATCTACGATGCAAATTAAACTACTTATAAGATTAGTGATGTAAGTGATGGAATGAGGAAATGATGTTTGAATATGAATTAAGACTAGCTAAAACTAACAACTAGGAATTAAACAAGAAATAGTTAATAGAAAAATAACCACCAAGAGTTAGGTCTATTACTTCCATAATGCATGATCTTAACTAGACGGATGATGATATAAGAGGAGAGGATTCAATCATATGTTCCACCCCTTTAAAGTATGAAACTTGTTCTTGTATCTTAACCTATGACAATCTCTTACCAAAGCACCAACTTACTAAATAACATACGCAAATATGATCAAATTCGCTCAAATGAATGATGGAAATTTTTTGAAACACTTGGAAATGTGATATGTGTATGCTTCACATCACTCAAATACCCTTCAAATAAACCAAATCTTAAAAACTGGTGGACAGTTTTCAAAGCGAGACTGAGATGCTCTAAGGATGATGGTGGTTATGAGACCGTGGCCAATGCAAAGCCGGAGATAATTACAGCTAATCCGTTGCAAGAGTCGACGATAATTGGTGAAACTATTTATCGTGCAGATCCCGAGCACGTAGATCATTTGGACAATCTTTTGGAAGAAGATGACAATGATGATTCACTGGATATGTAGTTAAATGTATGGTTTATTTTGACAACAATCTGGAAGTTGAATGTATCTTTGAAAAATCTACAATTTTAAGGTTCAATTGCATCTTTAAAAAAACAACATTATCATAGTGTCATTTCTTACAAAACATCTAGAACAAATTATCAATTTCCACTTAAAATAACTTTTAACATTGAACCGACTGCATTTGGGTAGCTTTAAAGTGGGCCAGTTAGGCCCACAATATCAACACTCAATCGAAAAAAGGAGGGGAAACGAAAAAGTTGAATTCGGCAGCCATTGGGCTTACCACAACCTTGGCGCACGTTGTCGCGGTAAGGCCCATGGGCTTGGGCCTTACCGCGGCTACCTGCTCGATCGAGCCGCGGTAAGCTCAAATAAAGTAAACTAACTCATCTTCCTCCTTTCAAACCCTCTCCCTGCTCCTCCCTCTCCTGAATCCCGACCCCATCTCCCTCGCACCTTCTTCCACCGCCTTTCGCGGCCACCGGAGGTTGCCGGTCTGTGGGTATTTTTTTATATTTCTACGGTTAAATTTCATTAAAATTTGAAAAATGTTTGTGTTCAAATGTTCTCCAAATTTTGCAAACAGTCGACGGTGTTGTTGCTTCCACCGCTCTTCTCGCCGAATTTTCGCCACTTCCACGCCGTTCAAGGTAAGTTTGCAACTATCCCTTTAATTTCTATTTATTTCTGTATTTTTTGTATTTTTAATTTTGTGTATTTTAGTGTTATTATACCCTTCATCCCAAAAGAATGAAGGATTTGTTTAGGCACGGAGATTAGGTTGAAGTAAGTTTTTTGTACATGTTTACTAAATTGCCCCATTAGGTGAAAGTGCACAAAAAACTAAGTAGAAAAAGTAAAGATAAAGGAGAGATAGTTTAGTAACTTTAAGAGTGAGAAGTTTCCTTTTTAAGAAAATGATCAATTTTTCTGGGACAACCAAAAAAGGAAATGTGTTAAATTTTTCAGGGACAGAGGAAGTATATGTTTATATTTTCTATATTTTGATGTTATTAGATATTATTTTTGTAAATTATTTTCTGTTGTGTATTTTGAATTTCAGAATTGCAGGCTTTGCTTCAAATTTGGAGTAAAATTATAGATATTTGTAAACTATAGTTCATGGTCAAATTGCATGTTTTGAAAACATTAAGGGAAAAATTTTAAAAACTTTAGGCCGAAATTCTAAAATATTAAAAAACTATAGTAATTATTGCAATTTTTTGAAACTTAGAATCAAATTGCATGTCTTGAAAACATTTAGGGTAAAGCTGTAAATTTTCAAAACTTAAGGCATAAATTCTAAAATTTTAAAACAATAGTAATTATTGCAATTTTTGGAAACTTAGAATCAAACCTGTGACAGTTTTGAAAACATTTAGGGTAAAGTTGTACATTTTGAAAAATTTTAGTAATTATTGCAATTTTTAAAAACATTTAGGGTCAAATTGTCAAATTTTAAAAACTTTAGTAATTATTGCAATTTTTGAAAACATTTAGGGTCAAATTGCAAGTTTAGTACTTATGTTCATTTTTTAATGTTTCGAATTATGGCGGCTACTCCCGATCCTCGAGATGGTTCAAGCCAGGATGAGTCGGCCTCGGATACCCAGGGACGGTCATTCTCGCGCAATTTCCGTGGTCACTCACCGAGGTCATCCCGACCCCGTACGGAGGAGTCCCCTGTGTGGTCGAGCGAGTCAGTGCATCAGGATGGCCCACTTGATCCACCTCGTGACGACGCTCCACTGTCACCATACGTCCACGCTTAGTGCCTCAACCCTCGGAACGGTTTGAGAATTCCGAAAATACGGGCGGGAAAATGGAGATTATGACAAACCTCGGGGTTTAATAATTTCCCTAATAAATTTTCATTTTGTGGATAAATTATTTTTAAAAATATTTCATTATAAAAATTTAATATTAACGCAGTTTTGTAAATATTAAAGCAAGATTTTAATAGGAGACGATAGAACAAACGAAGAAGAACATTTTTGAAGTGATATACTGATATATGATAATCAAGAATGGGCCGGAATCAAGAAAAAGCAATTAAAGGGTAAAAAAAGGAAACCATAGATACTGCAACAAAACAAGGGAATGAGAGTGGAAAAAAAAATAAAAGACAAAAAAAAGACGAAAACAACAAACAGGTAACTGTTCATTTAGAACGTTATAATTTAAGGCATATGCTAGTGTCAGGCTTTAATATGTATCTTTTTGTACCAAATTGTATTTATTTTCAAAATTGTCATCGCTTCTTCTTCTCCGTATTTTTACCGTCAACGTACCTCCGGCATAAATCAGACCATCATCCTCCATCTCTCACTTGCAGTCTCCAACCATCATAGCTTCTCCTTTAAGGACCGGCGGGCTGTTACCAACTCGATGCACTACGTAGAGAAGCTGCGGTTTTATGTAGCGGAGGCCGCAGTAAACGGATTTCTCTACGTAGTGATGGTTGCCTCCTCCTCCATCAACAATCACCAAAGTCACGACAATTGTAGGAGATCCGTTTTGACGACCCGCTATCAAACCCGACGAAATCCGCCAATAGAAGCCGAAATCGACCGCGCCAAAGCAACCAATCGCTTCCCCAGTCGCCGACGCTCCATTCCTAGCCATTTCGTGAGCTGAACGACTTAATTCGTCTCACGCCTTGAAACTAAAACCTGCTGTAAATGATAGAATTATGATGCCCCTGCATACTATTATGATGTGCTCTCAACTTATTATGATGCTCTTTTTTATAAAAATGATGTAACTAGGAATTGCAAACAAATAATGCTTAAATCTATCAGACTGAACTTAATGATTCCAAATAGTAATGAATTGGAAGAATATCAGCTGAAGTAGATGAAAAAAGATATATTTTTTTAGCAAAACAAGCATGACATTGCACCACATAAGCATAATTTCGCATAGAAGCATCATTTGATGCAGGGAGTGCATCATTTGATGCATGAAGGATATCATTTTGGAGGATGAAGTGCATCATCTGAGTTTATCATTCGGGACAGGAATTGCATCATGTGTAAGTAGGAATGCATCATTGGTGAGGAAAAGTGTATCATATTTGTAAGGGAGAGCATCATATTGGAAAAGGAGAGTATCACTCTAGCTACAAAACGCATCATTTTGAAGAGTTGAAGAAAATGAGTGCATCATTAAGCCATCATAATGAGTGCATCATTCTTGTGAGGGAGAGCATCATAGTGCAACGAGAGTGCATCACTGTGGCCAATAAAGGTATCATTTTAGAAGGTTGAAGAAAATGAGTAGAAAATGAGTGCATCATTATGTTATCAAAATGGATGCATCATTTTTGTAAGGTAGCGCATCATACTTGAAACTAAGAGCATCATTCGTGTAACTAAGAGCATCATTTGGAATTAAGAGATCATACTTTGTTCAATAGCGAAGAGTATCATTTTAAATGTTAAGCTCATCATACTTACCAAATGGAGCATCATTTTAAGCACATAAAGCATCAGTTTGTGAACTTCATCATTTTTATAATGTTGAAGAAAACAAGTGCATAATTAAGTCATCAGAACATGTGCATCATGTTTGTAATTGAGAGCATCATAGTGTAACAAGAGTACATCATTGTTACAGTCATCCCGAGCGGGTGGTGACTTCTGTGTATCCCGGGGCTCCGTTCCAAACATGGGGGGCATGTTTTCTGTTGGTCAGACAGCTCCCGGATCTTTTCTTCTAGGTAACATTCTCGGGAATGCTTGTATATTCGAGGTTGCACGAGTCCCCCACACCTTTCCGCGGAAAATATTTTTCGGGGGCGGGACGTTCGTTCTCGGGCGACACTCGGGGCTCAGGATGAACAATTTGATGGCGCCAAAGGGTGTATGGTACATTATGACTTGGGATGAGTATTGTGGTGATAACCAAGCAAGCGCACATGACGGGATTATTTGGTTAAGCTAGCAAGCACATACGTCGGGATTTGCTCGGGTTAAGTTGGCGCGGGATGACACTCGGGGCTTATAATTAAACATGTGAAGCATGATTTGTGTGTGATATGATGTCCCGAGGGTTGTGTTCAGATTTCGTTCCGTTCGGAGAAGCGGTTTGAAAGTTGCAATTTTCGAGTTGGACTAAATTGCAACTTTTGAAACCTTTGGGGCTAAAGTGAAAAAGTGGAAAGTTGAAGTTCAATGATTGAAGGGGCCAAAGTAGTCGGCTGAATTGGTGAGGGAAATGGGACATCCATAAAATAAAAAAAAAAGAAAAGAAAATGTAAAATGGAGGAAAAATGTCAAAGAGGCATTATTTCTTCTTCTTCTTCCTTTTCCTTCTCTGCCGAAACTTCAGCCATGAAAACGCCAAGTTGAGCTCCAAAATTGATCTTCTCAAATACTCGAAGAAGCTTCGAGGTAAGCATATCAAACTGATCCTTGTGATGAGTTAGGAAGTTATTACGGATCAGATTTTGTGAAATCAGCTCCGTTTGGAAACCGTGAGCTTCTGAAATTCCTACATATTTATGGAACTTCTCCTTTGGTTGATTTTATGGTTCCTAAACCTTCCTTGCATCTTCTTGTGCATACTTTGTGTCAGGGGTGTGAGCAGAAACCTTGCAGAAGTGCTGCCGAAATCTGATTCTGATTTTTGGCACAGAAACTCAACTTTAGTTGTGGTGAAAGGTAATGGTAGATTATCGATCAGGGTGAAGAGTTACATCAGTTGTGCTATTTTGATTTTGCTGGAAAAGCTTTATGTGAAAGCCGTTTTTTTCCTGTCCGAGCTCCATTTTTGGCGCCATTGTTGTTGGTCAATTCTGTGAATTCTGATTATGTATTTGTATTCTGTGGATCAATTGTGTACAGGGAGTGGCCAAAAACGCAGCCGAAACTTGTACTGGGACGGTTGAACGAGATTTTCGATTCGGACTTGTATGTAAGGTGAGGGTATGTTAATAGTTATTGTGTGTTTCGGGGGTGTATTGGTGGTGAAATGATATCGGGAATTGAAGTAGATAACAAACGATGTTTAGAACTTCGTTTTCTGAATTTGTGAACGTAATCGTGAAAACTTGACATGCTATCTTGCCGCTTAAATTTGGAAAGTATGTTTTAAATGCTTAGTTGTGCATGTTTGAGTATAAACAACAATGTTCTAGCTCGGTTTGAAAATCTGAGCCTTCTGTGAAGTTTTGCGGGAATGTGCGGGATTAGTTCCCGGGGGTTTAGATTGATGATTTCTGATATGTAAATGGTTGTTCAGCTTGAATCAGCAGTTGTGGAGTAGTGCGGGACTTCGGAAGTCACACTACCGCGTTTCGGGCCGAGCGTCGGGATTTTCCCGGATTCTTCTGCGGATCGGTAATAGTACGGTAAGGGTTCAACTTCTCTCGTTATACATTCTGGGAGGGATATCATATATATCGAGGTTAGTTGAAGCGGGTTCCAGGTTGAGGACGGGTGTCTGGTGATCCCGTTGCCAGTTATATGGTAAGGTACAGGTGTGCATGTTCAAGGCCCGGGATAGTCTCGGAGACCTTGGGTTCTTCGGTATTCTATATCTGCCTTTGGGTGCTGATTGTTGGAATTTCTCGGCGCACTAAGAACTTCATGAGTTAGTATTCCTACTCACCACAACTTATAGTAGTTGTGAGTTCAAATTAGAAGAAGAAACAATCGGCTCACCGTTTAACAAAGTATTGGTATTTTGGTAAAGGTGTACTAAAGAGCTTAAAGTAGCTTAGATGTGTGAATTGGAATTTTTGGAATTATTGTGTATAATTTCAAACCTCACTTTTATATCTATTTCCACCTAAAGATCTTTTCATCAAAGTATAGGTACTTTGGTGAAATTATTGGTAATAAGGTGTATGTACCTTATTTCATTGAATAACTACATTTCATGCCATTTTATGTAAATGACATTTTTATGTTGTTATTTTAAGGTAATTAGTTTATTTATCATAAGTGATAAATGACTAGTAGAAATTGATATTTAAGTAGCCTTAGTGGAATAATTTATGCATTAGTGGAATAATTTATGCCTTAGTTGAATTCTTAATTTATTAGTGAATATATTAAAGTTAGTGGAAAGCTTTATTATTTCTACTTAATGACATTATTCTAATGGCCATTTCTTCACCTATAAATAGTGAGTGAAATGGCCATGTACACTTGTCTACACACTTCTTCTTCTTCTTCTTCTTCTTCTTCTTCTCCTCTTTTGCGCCATTCTTGTGAGTTTTTGGGTGATTAAGTGTGAACTTGCAAAGTGTTCACTTCAACACTTTCTTCCTCTTGGCGCCATCCTCTTGTCCGTTCTTCTTCTCCTTCTCGAAAGCCAACCTTTCCACCTTGACCACAAGGAGTTCTCAAAGAGGCAAATCATCATCAAGCAAGGAATGAGCTTATGTTTAAGGAGCAAGGAATTATAAATTCCTTTAGCTGTCTTCCAAGTTGAAAGGTACCAATATCTCGGGTTCATTCTGATCTTGTGATTTATATTTCTTGTATATTCTTGTGTAAATGACACATGATTATTTGTTGTATCATGCCTATGAATCTTCCGTAAATCATGAACTCGTATGAATATGAACATGTAATTGAGATTCTTAAAGATCTTTTATTCTTCAATAGGTATTCTGGGGTTTTCCCTTGTCGGCTCTGTAGATGTATATGCATGCATGTCATTGGTTGGATCATGTTATGTATCTTAGATACATTCTGCTTCTGGGTATGTTGTATGACCGGGGACTCGCCCATATCAGTGGAGGGCGGGACCCGTGATGTGATCATATTTTGATATGTCAGACGTATTCTGTATCTGGATAATTTTGTTGTGTATATGTATGATGATGATTGAGTTATCCATGAACTGCATGTTTAGTGATGGTAGAGTGCTCGCCTATTTCAGTGGGGCGGGGCTCGCCATGGATAGTTAGGGTTTATATTGTATACTTGCTATGTTGAGAATTGTAGGTTGCGGGTCGAAACACGACCCAAACATATGAGCGCATAACTCTGTCTGCATACTTTGAGAGCAAAGCGTTCTCAGGCACCGAGCCTTCGAGAATGAGACTTTGTGGGTCGGGTCACGGGACCACCACACTCAGCGGGTCTCGATTGGACCGACCGCTTCCGTTTCCGCAGCTCACGCGGCTTTCGCCGCGACTTCCGCTTCCGCAGTTGCGGGACGGCCCTGCCTCCGCAACCGGGCGGGCGTCCCATGACAATCGTTGTGGTCACCAAATACATCACTTTAAGAGGTTGAAGAAATTCGTGCATCATTAAGTCCTCATAACGAGTGCATCATTTCTTTGAGGTAGAGCATCGTACTTGAAACAAAGAGCATCATTCGTGACACCAAGAGCATCATTTTTAACCAATACATCATACTTTGTCTAATAGCAAAGAGCATAAATTTTTTACAGAAACGCATCATTCGTGACACCAAACGCATCATTTTGAACCAAGACATCATACGTTGTCAACAAGCATATCACTGTATTCTGTAGAACGAAATGTTTGCAACATAGCGATCAGAACGAGCACATCATATTGTTGTCAGAGAGCATCACTTTGGGCGGTTGAACAAATGCGCCAGGCCAGTGGTTTTGTTACCGGAGGAAGGCAATCGGTTGATTTTGTTGCTGTTTTTGTTGAATTTGCGAAGAAGGAAGATCGATCCTTTTGATTCCTCTCTAATTTCGTTGTTGCTCGTTGAAGGGATGACGCATCGTGGTAGTTTACACGATTCCGGAGTCGTTGCCGAGAAACATGGTGTGTTGGTACACCCGTATTCTTCTGTGTTTCTTCCTTCCTTCTTTTTATCTAGAGGCACACTTGGTGTGCCAGGCACGACGTATCCACACTCATAATATAATGTACAGTATATATGTTACTGTATGTTCATTTATTGTAGAAAAATCACAGTAGGGTTAGGGATAGCGATTTTACCCTCATGCAGTTTGCAGATAAATGGCACAATCAATTGTTATGTGCTTATATAAATCGCAAAGATTTACCCCCAGGAAAACAAACATTCAACATTCTTTCTTAAGCGTTCCTGAAAAATTGAATGAATTGTTTTATTGTTTTTTAAAATATATAATTTATGAATTTTTTATCATGAATGTTTAGATATATAAAGTTGAATAATTCACATGTGTATTATAATTTAAAACATAAATTATATATATATATATATTCTCATTATTTATCTTAATAATAATTTGAGTTAAACATTGCAATATAGAACATGAAAAATAATACACTTAATTATTCAAGGATTTAGGTAGTAGAGTAAATATATTAGGGGGTCGAGATTTTTCAAACGCCGGATTGGGTTTAAAACCAATCAGTTGTTGTTGTAGGGAATGGGAATGACATAGAATTCTTCTTTTCTTCTAATTGCAAGTCCAGGACTTTCATCAACACTTAGATCTTCACCTTTCTGTCCATTAGGCAATTTCCAATCAAAGTTATAGAGCAAATTTGCAATCACAAATTCAACAGTGGTCAATGCATATGTGATCCCTGGGCACATCCTCCTTTCCAGAACCAAAGGGCAAGTACTGGAAATGGGTTCCTTTGTTATCAAAAGGAATGCCACTTTCTTGAAATCTCTCTGGAATGAAATCCTGTGCTGGCTTGTTTGTGGTCCAGTGATTTGGATCCCTGTTGATTGCCCAATTACGTTCACTAGGATTCTAGATCTGGCTGGGATCTCATACCCATTGATCTCACATCTCTCAGTGCTTTCTCTTGGGACAAGCAAAGGGCCTGGAGGCTGCAACCTTAATGTTTCTTGTATCACAAGCTTAATGTATTTGAGCTCATGGAGTTGTGCCTCTTCAACTTCCCCTTGCTTCTTGAACACAGCTCGCACTTCTTCTGTTGCCTTGGTAAGCACGTTAGGGTTTCTTACCATTTCTACCATTGCCCAATCTAGGGTTGCACCCTATAGTATCAATCCCAACAACTATCAAGTCCTGGATAACAGCCTTGATGTTATCCATTGATTGGAATTCACCATGCTCTAGCTTATCTAAGAGAACATGTAAAATATCTTCTGGTCTATCGTTACTAGGCGTTGTTGTATCATGTGGTAGATTTCGCCTCCCTTCCAAACGTTCCCTAATAACGGTTTCAAGAAACTCATCCCCTTCATCACGAAGCTTCTTGAGTTTGGATCTCAGTCCAGTGAGGACAGACATGAATTTGAGAGAAGGGAAGAAGTCAACGAGATAATAATCACCCAAGATCGCCATGATATCATTCGACAAACGCGCGTACCTCCCTTGCTCATCAGTTCTCCCAATAAGAGCCTTAACACCACCTCATGTGTGATGTTGAACAACATCTTGGTGAGGTTTATCAGCTTCCTTGCGTTGGAAGAAATCTCTTTGATCATCTTTGAAGCCTCCTCTTCTCGAATGGGCCGAAATGAGAGTACCCTCTTGGGACTCAACAACTCCATGACGCTGATCTTACAGATTTTGCGCCAGGTCTCTCCATAGGGCGAAAAGGCGATGGAGAAGTTATGAAGAATGATTTCCGCATCAATGATGTGAGGCCTCTAAGCGAAAATATGGTCATTGGTTTTGAAAACTCCTTTAGCCATTTCTGGTGAGGTGATGACTATTGTGGACACTTGACCTAGTTGGAGGTGCATGATGGGACCATACTTGGAAGCAAGCTTAGCCATGGTTTTGTGAAGCAATGACACTCCTATGAACCGATGAAGGTTGCCTATAATTGGGAGTTTTTGTGGTCCAGGAGGTAGCTTCTTGGTTCTAGAAGCTTCCAAGACTTTGCTACCAATTACTTTCAGTAGCTTCATGATGAACAGGATGCTGACTACAACAACCAATTGAACTTGGAGTGGAGGAAGTTGGAAATTTCCCATGGCTCTTTCCATGTATGTGTATTGAAGAGAGCTGGTTAGTGAGTGAACGTCGAGCTCTTTAATTCCATGGCTGTTTATATCGGTTAAATTTGAGTCAGTCAAAAGTTTCGGTCTATTTTAGGTATATATAAAAACTCATTGGTCGATCTTTGTTTTTAACGGAATCTTTCTAGTGAAAATTTGAGTAAAAGACAAATGTAAAAGTCAACTTGTGCATCTTTTTAGGGACGGACGAAATCTTTCTAGTTTTTAACATTTAATCTATGATTTTATTTTTCAAACACTCTAAAATATAAATCCAATCTTATTGTATACAAATGGTAATGTGATGTCTATTTTATGAATATACTTTTAGAAAAAAAATTTGGAAAATTCTAAGGTACCACATCTAGAAACGTAGGTACCAATACCTAATGTTTCTTTGCTTGATATCTCATCACATATAACCTGTTAACTTGATTAGCAGGTTGCATGTTTTTTAAATTAAAGGAAAATTAGAAAATAAATAGTAAAAAAGTGTAAAAATATTTAAAAAAATGCATAAATGCTCATAAAAGTGTAGAAATCCAGAATATAAAAATATATAGTATATTTGCATGAAAAATAATAGGGAAAAAATTCATGATGGCTACAAAAAAATGGAAAAAATATTAATAAGATTAGAAAAAGTAATAAACCCTATGATTGTGTATCTTTTGTATGTAATTGTGCTAAATACAAAGGAATTATAATATTAGTTTAAAAATTCGGTTAATTGAATACAACAAAGATGATAATAGTGAAATTAGGAATGGAACGGATTAGGTTACAAGGTAGATACAACTAACCCCGCAGGTGGGCGTAAGGACCACTGAGGTTGCCGTGACGTCATATCCTTACAAGAAGTCCAGTAATTAATTAAAATCCAATTAAACCCATAACTTTTACTTAATATTCAATTTTACCCTGAAATTTTAAAAATGTTCACTTTCACCCAATACTTTTAAAAATATTGCAATTTTACTCAAAACGTGTCACTGATATGAACATAAATGTCATTATTATAACAGAAACTAGCTTGTACCCCCTCCTTCGGGACGGAAAAAAAGAATAAAATACAAATTATAGTAAATATTATAATAATTTTATAATTTTCTAATTAATCAAACCACGGTAACAAAAGTCATAGGTAAGAATTAGAATAAAACAACAAATGTCATCAAACAGAACACAAAAATCATTGTAAGTCATGTTTAAACATCAAATGAAATATTATTATAAAAAATCAAACAATGTTACATGTTTATTAGACAAAGCAAAGTAAAGCGCAATAGTGACTCAAAAGGTTAAATCTACGATCATCATCACATCGGCCATCGTATGATCTCATCCGAATTTGTGATAGAATATATCGAGTGTTGATGCAGCTCCAATTTAGAAATACATGTCACAAAAAAATCAATTAAATATTGAAATATCTTCAATCAGTAATAGTTCATAAATATATGTACGTACGTGTCATCTATATCGGTGTTAACATAACGCACATCAGCGTCATTCCCTTATTGTTATTAGACGTATTACTGCAACTTCCGGTCTCTACAACAACCATGCAACTATAAACGTAGACAAATAAATTAGTAAACAATATTACATCAATGTAATAAAGTTAATTAACCATAAACATTCAAAATACCGAATACCTTTTTGATGTGTTATCACCACTTCTATCATCTTGATCTCGCTAAAGCGTTTAAGAGGCAGTATTAATTTACCCCGTAAATGTCGCTGCATTCAGAAAGATAATTAAGTTTATATACGCATTTAGAAAATAAATCATATACAAAAACACATCCAACTAAAATAGGTAATGTGGCATAACATACCTCTTTAATGATTTCTATTATCTCCCGACTATCAGA
Organism: Stellera chamaejasme; assembly: GCA_024586325.1. Taxonomy (NCBI): domain Eukaryota; kingdom Viridiplantae; phylum Streptophyta; class Magnoliopsida; order Malvales; family Thymelaeaceae; genus Stellera; species Stellera chamaejasme. The sequence goes on along the minus strand of CM044985.1, from coordinate 10,612,742 downwards.
TGCAAAATCTATTTCAGAGTATGTCGTGACCGTAAACCCCGATCGTTTATTTGTAATATTAAAATCAGTCACTTTGATATCAAAGGAGAGCTTCATCGCTTTGACACTTTCAAATATCTTATCCAATTTATTTTGTCCACAAATACGCATATATATATATATATATATATATATATATATATATATATATATATGTACAATTGAAGTTATCATGAGACCATTAAGATCATAATATCAAACATCGTAAAATATACGACTTACCATTTTTTCGTAGCTCGCAAATGTTTGCGCATCACAATGGAAAAGGCGAGCCGCCACATTATCAAACATAACAAACTTTGATTCGCCTGTATGGTCACCAACTATCATCTCAACTTTATATCTAACACAAATATTAAAAAGTGTCACTCGCAGCATAAGTTCAATCCAATGTCTGTTTGTGAAATTATAATACACATGTTAACCAATGAAAGCTTACCGATGAACGACTGAACGAACTGTTGAATTGTACGATTTACAGTAAAAATCAGCACCCTGCTCGAACACTTTTCGAGAGCACAAACGACATGCTGTTGTGTAGATTGAACATACTTGATCGTATATGAGAAATTACCTCTGTGTGGATCAGCTCGATCTTGTTGTATAGAAGCTCATGTTGATCAACCAACTCGCTCAGCCGCCGGCTTATGGAATGTTGAGATGCTCCTTGTGACATTGTTTTGTCTCACCTCTGATTGTTGTTGCTGTAGAGATGGGATCCGAAATGTTGTATTTATAATAGAACATCTAGGTCATCCAAAGGTTTCGAAATACGTTTTTTTTTCCCGCTTCAGATTTTCAGTTCGAAATTTGATTATAGAATTCCGAAATTTAAAGTTTCGGAGGGAAATTTAAAGTTTTGAAATTTGATTATTGAATTTCGAATTTTAAATTTTCGTGCAACAGATTTTCTATCCGGATTTTAAATTTTCGTGGAACAGATTTCGAATTTGAAATTTAATCACAGATTGTATCCGGATTTGTTGCAACAGATTAGTTCATTTTCTATTACTTAATTGTCCTTACCCCTAGTTTATATTTATGAAAAATGCCATTTCAACTATACTACACTCCTAAAATAAAGGGACACGTGTCGTCATGAGAATTCTCTAAAAAGGAAAAGACAAAAACATCCCTCTGTATGCTTCGCTTTTATAAATTAATAATAGATGTCGTTTTCCTATAACAGAAATGTTGTTCATATGTTTGGAAATGTCATTTCTACTTATACATTTTACATGCACAAAAGGGAACATGTACTTCATTAATAAAACTGAAATAAGTGACAAATAGTCATTGAAGCAAAAAACAAAAAACACAACTTTACGTGTAACCGGGGTTTTGCCAAGGTTTATGAGGCTAGGGTTTTAGAGTTTTTTGTGGGAATTGGAGTAACAGAGAGAGACAATGAGGAAGAAGTTTTAGGTTTGGGTGGGAACGATTTCTCAGACTCACTTGAAGTTCTTGGTTTAGTCACGAAGATGACGAGACATGAGTAATTTGTAATTGGTATACGAACAAGTTGGATATTAGAGAGAATAAAATCTATACCAATTTTAAGATCCATACAAGGGGTAAAAATGTAATTTTACTTATAATAAATATACCTACAATCATCATTTTTATACCGGATGACTCATATTATCTACCGGTAGTTATTTTATTTACTGAGTAAAAGTGAAACTCTCAAGTAATTAGCGGTAGATAAAACACGCTCCTCGATATAAATAAATGATCCATTGGTAGTATAAATTTCATCAACCGATCATCATCGTTTTTATACCGGATTATCCATATTATTTACCGGTAGTTATTTTATCTACCGGGCAAAAGTGAAACTCTCAAGTAATTAGCGATAGATAAAACATGCTCATCGGTATAAATAAATGATCTATTGGTAGTATAAATTCCATCTATCGATCTTCATCGTTTTTATACCGGATTATCCATTGGTTAGTTTATCTACCGGGCAAATTAAGTGAAACTCTCAAGTAATTAACGGTAGACAAAAAATGCTCTCGGTATAAATAAATGATCCATTGGTAGTATAAATTTCATATACCGATCATCATCGATTTTAAACCGGATTATCCATATTATCTACCGGTAGTTATTTTATCTACCGGGCAAAAGTGAAACTCTCAAGTAATTAGCGGTAGATAAAACATGCTCATCGATATAAATAAATGATCTATTGGTAGTATAAATTCTATCTACCGATCATCATCGTTTTTATACCGTATTATCCATATTATCTACCGGTGGTTAGTTTATCTACCGGGCAAATTAAGTGAAACTCTCAAGTAATTAACGGTAGATAAAAAACGCTCTCGGTATAAATAAATGATCCATTGGTAGTATAAATTTCATATACCGATCATCATCGTTTTTATACCGGATTATCTTATCTACCGTTAGTTATTTTATCTATCGGACAAAAGTGAAACCCCCAAATAATTAGCGGTAGATAAAACATGCTCATCGGTATAAATAAATGATCCATTGATAGTAAATTTCATCTACCGATCATCATCGTTTTTATACCACTACGTAGTTCCATTTTATGTCGTAATGCACGGAGTAGCGCCCCAGGCGTTACTGTGGGGCCGAAAATCGTCGTAGCGCCCAAGGCATTACGAAGGGCGCTACCGGTCAGAGCCTGTCAGAGCTAGTAGCGCCCTGGTAATGCCTTTGTGCGTTACGAAACTCGGTAATGCCTTGGTGCGTTACGAATCTGACAGAAAAGCCAACCAGTAATGGACCACCCTGTTACCACCGTTAAATTATAAACGTACCCCTTTCCCTTTCACCTTCATTTGCAGACGTTTTCATTTTCGATCGGGAGTTCGTTTTTTTTGCTCCGGCGTCTCAGCCCTCTCCTCTATTTTCTTGAAGGATTTGTGCTTCTCAACTTTTCGGTAGATCTCCGGTGTATTGGGAGCAGTATATTGAGCTAGGTAAAACGTTTTGTTGTTTATTTTCAATTTTATTTCAAGAATTTTCATTTTTTATTAAGTGTAGTTATTTTAGTAAATGTTGAAAAGTGCATATTACATAGAATATAATTTTAATAATTTTCAATTTGAGCCATAGTTCCTGTCTGTGGATATTACGTAGAATATAATATGCATATTGTTATTTTCAAGTTTGGAAATAATGTTGTAAAATATAATATTCTATTGAATATTCATGGATTGTCGAGGTTGGACAGTTTGTAAAAGTGTAATCGGTACATTGAACTTTTCTTATAGTTGTATATGCAAAACTGGTACATCAACATTAATTTTCGCTCTCGTTCCTTATTATACCAAACTCAGAAATTAAAACATGAAAAATGGTATAATGAGGAACTGAGGCGAAATGCTGCCAAAATTTATGTATGATGTACAAGTTATGCATATGCGACTAGAAAATCTTGATTTACTAATTGTACTCTTATGAATAGGATAAGACCCATACACCCTTAATTAGGACAAATTAATTTAAACAAGTTATATACGTTTGTGATGAAAATAAATTTTGTAGTTTGTTAATTTTTATGTGTTGCTATATTCATTTATATGCATATATTTACATTCTCATGTAAGAGTGGTTAAAATGGCTGAAGGACGTGAGTGGATGTATCAGCGGTTTCAGAAAGGTAGTTGTGAATTGAATCGGTGATTTTGGGAGGGACTTAAGACGTTTTTGGAGTTTGCTTTCAGAGATGTTGAATCGAAAGGATGGGACATGATGAAATGTCCGTGTAAAAAATGCAAAAACAGATACTTTTATGATAAATTTACAGTTGGATCTCATTTATGTGAGCATGGGTTTAAGCCTGATTACTATGTTTGGGATTGTCATGGTGAGGCGATACCGATCAATCCGTTGGTCTATGGAGGTTTTAATCGAATGAATTACGAAGCTTCGTCATCCATTAATGCATGTGTGAATCTTGAAATGGAATTGAATAATAACTATCAAGGATGGGACGTCGTACAAATGGTTCATGAAGGTTTAGGATTGCGGTACAACAATTTTGATCAGGAAAATGTTGAAAATGATGACAATAATGACAATGATGAAAATGATCATGATTATGTTGAAAATGATGGCTATGATAACAGTAATGGAAATGATCATGAGATTGAAGATGAAATGGAAGTGGAAACTCCTAATGAAGAGGCGCAAAAATTTTATAACTTGATGCAAGCTGCCTCACAGCCTTTATATGAAGGGTGTCGTGCTAAGCATAAGAAGTTATCTGTGTTGGCAAAGTTTTTAAGTGCGAAAAGTCAGAGCAACATATCAAATGCCGGGTGGTCGCGAATGATGGAAGTTGTGGACGAAATATTACCTGGAGAGAAAACCTTGCCACAGAGTACGGTAGAGGCGAAGAAGCTGATCAGAGACTTAGGCTTACCGTATGTAAAAATTCATGCATGTGAGAATAATTGTATGTTGTTTTCACTGTAGATTCGAGCATTTGGTTCATTGCGGAGTGTGCGGTGCAGAACGCTATACTCAGGGGGGTCTTAATCGTTGTGGTCAATAGAAAATTAAGGCATAGAAGGTTCTACGTTTTCTTCCAATCACTGAACGCCTCAAACGGCTTTATCAATCATCGAAAATAGCTGAATTTATGAGTTATCATGTCAGGGCAAACGGGAACGCAAATGCTATTATTGGACACCCTAGCCAATCGCGGGCATGGAAACACATCGATGAGCTGTATCTTGATTTTTCTGGAGAGCTCGGAAATGTTCGATTAGGGCTATGCACTGATGGATTTAACCCCTTGTCTGACACTGGTAGCACTAATTCGATGTGGCCGGTTTTCATCACAGTTTATAATTTGCCTCCTGATTTATGCATGAAACAACCGCGCATTTACATGGCACTGCTAATCCCGGCACCTCGATCACCAGGATGTAACATTGATGTCTTTTTGCATCCGTTAGTTGATGAGTTAAATTTTCTATGGATGGCGAGTGTTCAAACTTGGGATGCGCATCGTAGAAAGAACTTTACAATGCAAGCTTGTCTGCTTTGGACTATCAGTGACTTCCCGGCATACAGTATGCTATTTGGTTGGAGTTTGCATGGAAAACCTGCATGTCCATATTGTATGGATGATGTGTCTAGTTTCCAGTTAACACATGGGCGTAAAGCTTGTTGGTGGGGTTGTCATCGAAGATTTTTACCTCGTCAGCATAGATATCGTAATGATAGCATCACATGGGGTTTTAGAGAACGACGTGATGAAATTAGGTATAAATCTGGTGAGGAAATTCTAGCAGAGATTAAAGAGATTCAGTTCCCGCCTTTTGGTTCACATTGGGATAGACAACGACCGGATGGATTTGGTGTGGCGCACAATTGGAAAAAGAAATCGATCTTCTGGGAGTTGTCGTACTGGCCTCATTTGTTGGTCAGACATAACCTCGATGTTCTGCATATAGAGAAAAATTGCTTCGACAATATCTTCTACACAGTTATGAATCAAACTGGGAAGAGTAAAGACAACGAAAACTCACGACTTGACCTTCAGACGATGAAAATCCGAAGTGAGTTGCATTTGTTGCCCGGTCGTAACGGAAGACCATGTAAACCTAAGGCAGTTTACACGTTGAGTCAAGAACAGATTGGGAATGTTTGCACTTGGTTGAAGAACACTCTGAAACTTCCTGATGGATATGCGTCTAACATCGGAAGTTGTGTAAACATGTCCAATAATTCTTTTTATGGCATGAAGACGCATGATTGTCATGTTTTTATGCAAAAATTACTTCCAATTGTTTTACGTGGCAATGTTCCTGATGATATTTGGGTTCCAATAGCGAAATTCAGCAAATTCTTCAGAATAATTTGTGCCAAAGAATTCTGGTTGGAGGACATCGAGAAGCTGGGTGAATTCATTGTTGTGACGTTGTGCAAGCTTGAGAAGATCTTTCCTCCATTATTATTTGACTCCATGGAACACCTACCTGTGCATCTACCATGGCAACTTAAAACTTGTGGGCCTGTGCAATTTTGGTGGATGTATGGGTTTGAGAGGTGCATGAAGACACTAAAACAAAAAAATACTAACAAACAATTTAAAGAAGGCTCGATTATTGAAAAGTATTTGGTGCAAGAGATAGTGCTCTTTTCTGAGCATTACATGGATGAAAATCTCGGTACACGTGTCAATCCTCAGATACGCAATGAAGTGTACAACGCAATGGATAATGAAAACAGTCTATCAATCTTTAACCATCCAATCAAGAACTTCGAGGAACTAAGGAATAGAGAACTGACAGACAAGGAAGTGCATCATGTGCAAACATATATTCTCATGAACTGTCCGGAGATTGAACCATATATAAGGTAATTATCCTTTTCTTCCAATTTTTATACCATTACAGTGATTGTTAAATAAATTAATTTTGGCGATACGTGCAGCCAATTCAACGAGGTTTCGTGTTCTCATTACCCGGCATTGGCCACCGATGGTTTGGATAAGTACAGACTTACAAATTTTGCACCATGGTTTAAAAACTTCGCTCAGACGAATCGGTGGTTGTTTCCTCCAGCACTGTATGACTTAGCATGCGGGCCGCATCGAATGGAGAAATCATGGGGCGGCTCAATTGTTAACGGTTTCAACTTTCATACAAAAGATAACAGGCGGAAACGGACAACTGCTAACTGGGGTGTTTGTGTTTTTGGGGATATGAATGAGGAAGATTATGTTGATTTTTATGGCTGGATCGATGAAATTCTCATGCTTCGTTACAACAAATCAAAGCTGACCGTATTCCAGGGGACGTGGTTTGACTCATATACCGTGGTAACTACGGATAAGCACTCCGGGATCACAGATATAGAATACGCAGTCCGATTGAAGGTGTATGACCTCTTTCATACTTGCAAGTCAGGCACAACAAGTTGTGTATATCGAGTACCCTTCGAAGCAGCGGAATCTGAAAAAGCGATGGAACGTTTTCAAGATGAAGCCCCGACATTTCAAAGGTGATGTTGGACGACGAGATCTGAAAGATGTCGACCCTCTGCAGGAGCAACGAATTGACAAAACAATAGGCGTGGTAGATGATGATGTGAGTATTTCATTGGTTGATCACTAGGCGGAGCCGGAACGGGTAATACTTGATAACATTATGATGGATGAGGATAATTAAACTTGTAGACTCTCTAAGCTTATAATAATTTTCCAGCCCAGTAGACATTTTTATGGACTTGTAACACTACATATTTAATGCGAGCTGGGTAGGGGCGATCCGCTACGCAGCCCACTACTAATGTATTGACGCTGATCTACCAAGGTACTAATGCTGATGTAACGAGGTATTGACGCTGATCTAACAAGGTATTGACTCCCTATATATTCATGCTAATCAACATAATTATATAAATTAACTTAATTTATAAAATTCAAGAAATATTCATATTTTCCAAAAATGCGTAAAGTAGATACTAAAATACGATTTAATACCAAAAAATTCATAAATAATACATAAAATACTAAACTAATTCCTAAAATACTAAAAAACTAAAATAATTCCTAAAATACAAAATTTTTCCAACGTGCAACTCGTTGGTTCGCTGTTATGCAGGGAGAAAGATAGGCACGCATAGGAAAGAGAAACAACCCAATAACATTAGTCATCTTTGGCATGACTAATACTAAAATACGATTTAATACCAACAAATTCATAAATAATATCTAAAATACTAAAATAATTCATAAAATACTATAATAATTTCTAAAATACTAAAATAAATTCCAAAATACTAAAATAATGTGCAAATATTTTTTTCCAAAATACTAAAATATTTTTTCCAAATTAGTAAAGTATTAAAAATTTGCAAAATACTAAGATAATACTAAAATACTAAAATAAATTCCAAAATACTAAAATAAATTTCAAAATACTATAATATTTTTTTCGAATATTTAAAAATTATGATCATTTTCAAATATTAACAAATTAAGATAATTTATAAATATTAACAAAATATTTTTGCAAAGCTAATTTGCAAATATTTTTTATGAATACTAACAAAAAGTAAGATAATTGGGTGCACATAAATATTAACAAAAATATTTGGTTCAAATACAGTTATATATATTAACGAAAATATTTTTGAAAAGGCAGTTAGAGAGTTGGTAACGCCATCCCATCGTAACGTGTTAGAGACCATGGCTAGATCTTCCCCGACCATGGCTAGATCTTCCCTGACCATGGCTAGATCTTCCCCGGTCCAACCGGCATCGCCACCGGCATCGCCATGCGTCCCAACTCACGGACTTCTCCTACCCGGTTAGGAGTTTTATGCCTCCCAAGACTCGAACATGGGACTCGGGCTTAATGTCCCATTTCACATGAGTCGAGTACCACTTGAGCCTCAGTGGTACTCGGACTCATGTGAAATGGGACATTAAGCCCGAGTCCCATGTTCGAGTCTTGGGAGGCATAAAACTCCTAACCGGGCAGGAGAAGTCCGTGAGTTGAGACGCATGGCGATGCCGATGCATGGCGATGCCGGTTGGACCGGGAAGATCTAGCCATGGTCGGGGAAGATCTAGCCATGGTCTCTAACAAAAAGGCGCCTTTTTTGTTAGAGACCATGGCTAGATCTTCCCCGGTCCAAGTGGTACTCAGACTCATGTGAAATGGGACATTAAGCCCGGAGTCCCATGTTCGAGTCTTGGGGGAGGCATAAAACTCCTAACCGGGTAGGAGAAGTCCGTGAGTTGGGACGCATGGCGATGCCGATGCATGGCGATGCCGGTTTAGCTCAAGTGGTACTCAGACTCATGTGAAATGGGACATTAAGCCCGGAGTCCCATGTTCGAGTCCTGAGCTGGGAGGCATGATTTAATATGTCTTGGACTAGCTCTATGTGAGTTTGGTACAAATCTGTCTAGGCACCTTTTGGCGAAGAGACGTGTCTCTTGGCGGAAAGTTGCGTAAATTGGTGAAAAGGTGTCGGAGAGGGCCAAGCACGGCCTTCGGCTTAGGCCGAAGGGTGCGTAGCACCCTTGGGTGCCGAAAGGGCACCCTAAGGTGGCCTTACACCCATTCGGCCATGGGCCTGGGGTGTGAGTGCCCCTTCGCCCTAGGTGCCTCTAGGCAGGGGGTGCACCCATGCCTTGCACCATTCGGCCAAAGGGACATGTCTCATGTCCCATGGCCGAACGGGCAAGGGCATGGGTCACCTCCTTACCTCTTCACCAAATTTGGATAATTAATTAATTAGTTAATTAATTTCCTATTAGACACAATTATTTATTTATTCCATTTCTAATTAATTAGTTAAATGAAAAGGCAAAAGGCATGCGACATGTCTCATGGACCAAGGGGCATTGGTTGCAGCCCTTGGACCTAGGGACATGTTATTTCGCAAATGAGGAGGCATTGTGCCCTCTCATTGGCAGCCCATCCTCCTCTATAAATAGAGGGAGGGTGGCGCCATTATTATCATCCCACAACCAGCATTGGTTCTCTCTTCTCTCTTCATACTTCCTCTTGCGAAACTAGAAGGCATTCTAGGAGCATTGTGAGTGGAACTCACCTTGGAGACAAATCATCTTCAAGCCGCCCTTAAGGTGTTCCCCAGGCCGAGTCTTCTACATCAACAAGGAGCAAGAATCTCTAAGATTCTTAAGCTGTGTCCAGAAGAAAGGTACATACTCTTAATCCCTTCTTCGGTATTGATGAATACGAACATGAGAAGCATGTTAAAGACGATCCTTAAATCAACATAAAACTCCTAACCGGGTAGGAGAAGTCCGTGAGTTGGGACGAATGGCGATGCCGATGCATGGCGATGCCGGTTGGACCGGGGAAGATCTAGCCATGGTCGGGGAAGATCTAGCCATGGTCTCTAACACGGCGCCTCCTTTCTTACATGTATGCGAAAAGTAGAAAGTACTGTGCATGTGTGTCAGACCAAAAAGTTTCCAAAAAGGTTACAGTACTCCTAAAAGTAGACTTACGTCTGTAGCACGTAAAGTCTGACACTTGTCTTCCCGAGTATCTTCGTGAGAAATAGGAGGGGGTCTTCGCGGAGGTCTAGTTAACCGAAGTCTGCGGGCTGCGAAGGCTTCGCAGGTGCAGCTGTGCTGAGGAGAGGATGTTTGCTGATGCTTCGCGCAAAGGACTTCGCTTATAATCGGTAAATTCTACTAGGGTCCTCGCCAATAGGCTTCGCAATTCCTGTGGTCCCCGCCGAAAGACTTCGTAGCTCTAAGGTCCTCGCCAAGAGGCTTCGCATTGACGCCTTCGCTGCCGAGAGGCCTCGCATTTCCAGGGGCCCCGCCAGGAGGCTTCGCATTAATGTCTTTGTTTTGGGGCTTCGCCCGGGTGTGGTCGGTTTGCACGTAGCCTTCGCCTTTGGCCTCCTCTTCAAGTATGCTTATATTCACGGACCCAAAGGCCTTCGCACTATCTTCTTCCATGGTGATGCCAAGTTGGCGGCCGTAGAACCCGCTCTCGAGCTTCCTCTTGATCATCCTGGGCCATGAGTCTCATGAACGTGTTGAGACTTGCTTGAACTTGTTTCGATCGAGACCTAGTCATAGGTCTGCCAATGCCTTCAAGAGGGTTGGGAGGCTTGCGAGCTCGAACTGGGGCATCTTCATGTTCCTCATTAGGTCTGCTGGGTTGATTCACGGCGATGTCCTCATCATACTCCCCCTCTTGAAAAGAATCCATCCTCGGATTCTTACCTTCAAGGTCACCTGCATAGGGAATCAGATCGCACACATTAAAAGTGGCATGGACACCATAAGACCCATCGCAAGGTAGGTCAAGCACGTAAGCATTATCACCAATTTTCTTTACAATTTGGAAAGGTCCATCCCCCCTAGGTGCAAGTTTATTCTTTCTGGCTTGGGGGAATCTCTCCTTTCTCAAATGCAACCATACCCAGTCTCCTACTTCAAAACTCCTAAAGTTTCTCCCCTTATTGGCCCTCCTCGCATAAGACTCACTAGCCTTTTCTAACTGTTTTTGGACCTTTTCATGCAATTCCTTCATGTTACGAGCCTTCTTCGTTCCTTCTACATCTAGCTGGTCCGCATAAGTTAATGCTACTAAATCCAATGGGGTGATAGGATTAAAGCCATACACGACCTCAAATGGGCTACAGGATGTAGATGAATGGTATGACCGATTATATGCAAACTCAACATGAGGTAGGCACTTCTCCCATTCTTTCAAATTCTTTCTTAGTATGGTTCTCAGGATAACGATGAGTGTCCTATTAGTCACCTCAGTTTGACCGTCTGTTTGGGGGTGACTAGAAGTGGAGAACACTAAGCTAGTACCCAATCGCGACCACAAGGTCCTCCAAAGGTGACCTAAGAATCTAGAGTCTCTATCGCTCATGATGGTCCTCCAAAGGTGACCCCCGGTAAGGTTATTCGAAGGGGTCATATTCGTTTAAATGGAAAAGGGAAGCATGAATGTTATATGTGTTTTGAATCATGCTTGAATGTTGTATGATGAAAATGGTTGTATAACATGTTGACTTGCCTATTTGTTCCATGAATGATTAAATGAACCTAAAGAAAATGTGTGCCAAAGTTCTATATCACATTATACCTTGAGGTAATTTCCAGAATGTGCTCTGTCTAGGAGGTGGGTTTTAAGTGGGACCGTCTGTGACCCCTCCATCTTTCCTGGGAGCGCTCCTCTCGTGGTTCCTAAGGTCCATGTGTGACGTAGACTTGGCATGCATGTGACATTTATTCTTTACCTAATTTAAGAATTTCAGCCCCTTGATAGTCTTAATACTGGTTTTGTACCACTATCATGGACTTGAGGGAATTGAAGCTTAAATTAAGTGAGGGAACATACGTCTATTGAAACAAGAGATTCTACCTTAAGATAGTTCAAGTACTTGTACGGTGAACTTGAAGGACTTGAAACTTGATTCAATTGATGAGACACTTCATTAAACTAAGGTCTCTAGGGACCTGTCAAGCTGATATAATCTTTGTCTAAGGAAGTGGTACTTAAGTGAGACCGTTTGTGACTCCACCAACGACCTGGGCATTGTATTAAGGAGACTTATGGGTGATGAGACTAAGGTTTAAGTGAAGTGCTATGGTTGTTACGATAACGCATGAGTGCGTGATTCAGGCCTTCTTGGAAGGTCAAGTGAGGTTATAAACTGATGTATGCTTGGTTGCCCTTGATTGATTGAATGTATAGGCTTGTTAAGGGTATGTTCATAAAATGGCAAAGTTATGCTTAGGCGTTTCTGATCGGATGCTATATGCATACCTTTTGCTACGTCTGGGTATAAACTAAGTTATTTCATGAACATATTGCTTGAATAAGTCTAATTGTGTGAATTGGAATCTAAAACATGTGAATTGCATATTTGTAGATGGCTACTAAGAACATAGTAGCGAGTTGAACCGTGACCTCAAATTGGATGGTGAAAACTATCTAATTTGGCAGCAGAAGGTCAAGTTCATCTTAAGCGAGCAAGAGACACTTGAGGTGCTCGATGCCGAGGTCAACCCCCGCAGAAGGGGGAAGTAGGGTGGCTTATGAAGCCTACCTTAAAAAGAACTCTATGTGTAGAGTCACACTCTTGTCCACAATGGTGGATGAGATCATGGTGGAGTTCTCCATGCTACCCTCGGCTAAAGGCATCGGGATCTTTGTGAAGGCCAAGTATGGAGATGTTTCCGTGGAGAAACAACGCTCAATGATACTAAGGTTTGAGAACTATGGTAAACGAGCAGATCACACCATGAGTGCCCACCTTCGTGAGATGTCACGAATGATTCATCAGCTTAAACAAGCTGGGCACGACCTCACCGACGAGCGGCAGTGCAAGCAATAATAAGGTCCTTACTGATGAGGAGTGGCGGTTGATGAAGGTCAACTTACGCCACAACCCTCAGATTAAGACCTTTGATGACATCGCCCGTCACCTTTTACTTGAGGCTGAAGTAATGGCTCTCAAGGACCACTCCAAGGCATATGTTGCCAATACCTCCGATAACAACGGGGGTAAAAAGAAGAAGTGGTTCAAGGGTGGGAAAAGGGCGGCTTCAAAGGCAAGGGTAAGGGAAAGGGAAAAGGAAACGGGCCCGGAAAGAAGAAAAGGGACGTTTCGAAGCTCAAGTGCTTCAACTGTGGCAAGAAAGGACACTTTGCAAAAGATTGCAAAAGTGCACCTAAGGTACATTTTGAACCTTCTACTTCAATAGCACATGTGACGTCATGTACTATGCTAACTGAAAGCAATTCTTTGTGGATTGTAGACTCAGGAGCAACAAACCACATAGCTCGGGACAAGTCCTGGTTTGTGGCGTACCGCAAGCTCCCAAGAGGTGTGAAGCACGTCTCGGTGGGGAATGATGCAAAATTAGAAGTAGTTGGAATAGGAACCTGTAAGGTCCCCTTGTGTAATAGATATTTGTATCTTGTGGACACATTATATGTACCTAATATTTGTAGAAATTTAATTTCTATTTTTGCCATGTTGAAGTACAATTATTGCTTTCAATTCTTTAATGATAGTGTAACTATATTAAAGGATAATCAAGTTCTCACAAAATGCTTAGTTAATAATGGACTGTATGAGTTAAGGCCCGATGGCCATTCTGTTGCAACTCCTAGTTGCCACGTGACTAAAGTCATAGATCAAAATCTGTGGCATGAACGGTTGGGACATATAGGACAAGATAGGATGAATAAGTTAGCCAAAAGTGGCTTGCTTGAATCCTTGACCAAGGTTGTCCTGCAAACTTGTCAACCTTGCTTAGAAGGCAAGGCAACGAGAAAGCCCTTTGGGAGGGCAACTAGGAGAACCGAGGCACTAAGTTTAGTCCATTCTGATCTTTGTGGACCTATGAGAATTGAATCCAGAAATGGGTTCAAGTACTTCATCACTTTTACTGATGACTGTACACGATTCACCCACGTCTTCTTACTCAAAACCAAGGCAGAGGCCTTAGCATATTTTCAGAAATATGTACACTTGGTTGAGAACCAAGTAGATAAGAAAGTGAAGTCCTTAAGGACTGAGAGGTGGTGAGTACAGTTCACTTGCATTCAAGGCCTTTTGTGAGTCAAAAGGCATTGCTAGAGAGTTCACCCTTTCTTGGACACCCCAGCGAAATGGTGTGTCCGAAAGAAAGAACCGAACTTTGATGGACATGGTACGTTCCATGATGGCTAAAGCCAACCTGGATGTGACCTATTGGAGTGATGCGCTGCTATGTGCGGTGCACATTCTCAATAGGGTACCTACCAAGGACATCGACTCCTCTCCATATGAGTTATGGATGAAGAGGACCCCGAACTTAAGCTACTTGCGGCCTTGGGGTTGCTTAGCTTACGTACATAATCCCGACCATCCGTTGGGAAAATTGGGACCAAGAGGAAAGAAGTGTGCTTTTCTCGGATATTGTACGGAATCCAAGGGCTATGTGTTCTTGGATCTCGGTTTAAAGAAGGGTTTGGTGTTTGATGCAAGAAACGCCAAGTTTGTGGAAACGGAGTTTCCAAAAGTTGGCGAAAGTGATGATTTAGCCTCAATAGGCCCGATCCTAGAAGAAGGTCAACCGGGCACTTCACAAGTGCCGGTTACAAGGATTGTACCTACTCCGGAGGAGTACCTCAACTGGAACAAGCTGAGGCTTTCCAGAATGAGCCCATAAACATGGACTCGAATGAACAGGATCCTGAAACTGAGGGATCTGTTCAAGAGGGAGTTGAGGTACTTCAAGAGCCAACACCTCCACCCCAGTTGAGAAGATCAACTCGGGAGTCCAAAGCACCTAAAAGGTGGGGACTATCGGAAGGTGAGACATACTTGGTCTCGTGCGAGATCGATGAGCCAAGTAATGTCAAAGAAGCTCTTGAAGGGGCACAGAAAGAAGAGTGGCTAAAGGCAATGAATGATGAGTTGCATTCAATGCATGAAAATGAGGTATGGGAATTGTCTCGATCTTCCTCGTGGCGAAAAGCGATCGGCAATAAGTGGGTTCTTAAAATAAAGAAGAACTCTGATGGGAGTATCGAAAGGTACAAGGCCCGGTTGGTGGCCAAAGGCTTTACACAGAAGGAAGGTGTTGATTTCAAAGACACTTTCTCTCCTGTGGTTAAGTTTAATTCCATCGATTGCTACTTGCGATAGTGGCAAACTTGGACCTTGAGTTGCATCGATGGATGTAACCACGGCCTTCCTCAACGGTGAGTTGAGTGAAGAGATCTACATGAAACAACCCGAAGGGTTTGTACAAGTAGGTCAAGAAGACAAGGTATGTAGACTAAAGAAGTCTATATATGGTCTCAAACAAGCTTCAAGATAGTGGTACTTGAAGTTTCATCATGCAGTCACAAGCTATGGTTTTGTGATGATGCATGAAGACCATTGTGTGTACTTGTTCTTCAAAGAGTCCAGTTTTGCCATTATGACATTATATGTCGATGACATTTTAATTGCAAGTAGTAGCTTGGAGTTGTTGCTCGCCATCAAAGGATGGTTGTCCTCCACCTTCAAAATGAAGGACCTGGGGGAAGCATCTTATATCCTATGTTTTAAGATACATAGGGAAAGAAAGAAGCATATGTTAGGACTCTCACAAGAGCTTTATATAGATAAAGTTCTTGAGAGGTTTAACTTGACCAACTCTAAGCCAATGAACACCCCACTTGCATATGGTTGCAAAATTGGAGAGGACTTATGTCCTAAGACTCCAAAAGACAAGGAAGAAATGACTAAGATACCTTACCTTAGTGCCATTGGTAGCCTTATGTACGCCATGATTTGTACACGGCCAGACATAAGTCAAGCGGTCGGTTTACTTGCTAGATATTCTTCGAACCATGTCATGGTGCATTGGAAGATTGTCAAAATGATTCTTAGATACCTTAAAGGTACTAAGGATTATTGGCTATGTTATCAAGGAAAAACCCTTGGTTTACACGGCTATTCTGATGCCGATTGGGGAGGAGATAGAGATTCTAGCAAATCTACAAGTGGTTATATTTTCTTGCTAAATGGGGGTGCTACTACTTGGTGTAGTAAGAAACAAACTGTACTGACCTTATCAACCATGGAGGCAGAATTCGTTTCTTGTGCCTCGGCTGTCCAGAAGCCACCGTGGCTTGGTTATTTCCTTAAAAACTTGGAGTCGATGGTCAAAATAAGTAAGCCCATTACTATCTACAGTGATAGTATGGCAGCTATGGCCTACACCAAGGACCCCAAGTATCATGGAAAAACCAAACACATTAGCATGAAATATAATTTCGTTCGAGATGCAGTTGAAGATGGTGAAGTCAAAATTGAATACATCTCAACAGACCTTATGGTGGCAGATCCTCTCACTAAGCCATTGCCACCTATTGTGTTTGCTCGTCATGTCCGAGCAATGGGTCTTAGGAGATTGTAAATATACTAATTGTTGTATGACTTTCACCACTTTGGTGTCACACATGTATATATGTATAATGATGATCAATAAAGTAATTATTTGATGTCATTTACTTAGTTCCATTAATAACACACAATGAACAAATGAACATGTCCACCATAGGCATTGAGAATGACTTTCTCACACCAAGTCATTCGCCCTTGATCTTAAGTAGACCAAGGATGAGACTACCAAAGACTCAAATAGTGTGTTGTTTCTTCAGGAAACATGTGACATGCAATGTTACTCTATTGAGTGGGAGTCATGTTACAACACATGACACTTTGGTATACTTTTATGTCGCCTTGATCTGAATAATCAAGATGAGGTGCTCTGCACTGATTTTGTATGACACTGATACATTCTAGCCTATGTGTGAGTGTAAGCTCGGGCTTGCACAGAAATTTCATGGCTTGTGACATGTCCTCCTTTTATATGTTAGAAGGAGCACACTCTGAGGTGTTTTAAGAGGGAGAAATGACACACCCCTCATTCTAAGTGATATCACTCCAAGTGGGAGTGGTGTTTGTAAAACACCCTAAGAAGTGTTAATAGAATCTTTGTGAGTATGTTGCAAAGATCCTACGACCATGAAATTCGACCAAAAGAAGAATTTAAGCAAGTTGTCTCTAACCTTGCGTAGTGTGAGAATTCTTCGATTGGACCCTTAATCACTTTAACTCATTGTTAATGATTCACATTGACAAAGTTACTTTGATTGGTTGTCGAAGGTCGCAGATGAATGCGGCTGGAGTATCCTCCTTTGGGTAACTAAATCTATATGGATCATTAAGCAGGTAGAGTGTAAAGGAAAGACAAGTGAAACTTGGTACGTGAGTCCTAAATTCAACCTTTGAGCTCACATGTTGCATTGGTACAACATGATAAGGTCTGAATTGGGGATAATACGAATTAAAGAGTACTGACACTTAACACAGTCATCATTAAAATGAAAGAGACTGATGTGGTTAAGAATACGTGCCATATGTCTTGGGGTTCTAAAGGCACTACTTGAAGTAGTTCAAGGAAAGCTTGAAAATGTTCAAGCATGTCTTGTTAAGTTCAAGAAAATTTGAATAACACACAAACACTTGAAGTGTTCAAGTGAGTTTGAGAGGACAATCTTCCATTTGAGAGTCTAACAACCCCAATGGAAGAGGTACGGTGTGGATGCCTTAAGGTCGCACTCACAACTCCTTTTATATAGTTTGCAAAAGTGTTTGGTTTAGTATGAGGAAGTGTTTTATTCGAGTGGGAGCTTGTGCTCAAAGATCATCATTGGTGCGAGTGGGAGTTTGTTGGAATTCTTGCGCACCAAGATGACCTGGGCTAGCTAAAGTAGCTAAGCACAGCTCAACTCAGCTCAATCTGAGTGTTTGAGCTAGAGAGATGTGTATCTGCTCTTAGTGAGCTGATATGAGCTCAAGGAGCTCAATGGATGATTTAATATGTCTTGGACTAGCTCTATGTGAGTTTGGTACAAATCTGTCTAGGCACCTTTTGGCGAAGAGACGTGTCTCTTGGCGGAAAGGTGCGTAAATTGGTGAAAAGGTGTCGGAGAGGGCCAAGCACACCTTCGGCTTAGGCCGAAGGGTGCGTAGCACCCTTGGGTGCCGAAAGGGCACCCTAAGGTGGCCTTACACCCATTCGGCCATGGGCCTAGGGGTGTGAGTGCCCCTTCGCCCTAGGTGCCTCTAGGCGGGGTGCACCCATGCCTTGCACCATTCGGCCAAAGGGACATGTCTCATGTCCCATGGCCGAACGGGCAAGGGGCATGGGTCACCTCCTTACCTCTTCACCATATTTGGATAATTAATTAATTAGTTAATTAATTTCTTATTAGACACAATTATTTATTTATTACTTTTCTAATTAATTACTTAATTGAAAAGGCAAAGGCATGAGACATGTCTCAAGGACCAAGGGGCATTGGTTGCAGCCCTTGGACCTAGGGACATGTTATTTCGCAAATGAGGAGGCATTGTGCCCTCTCATTGGCAGGGAGACAAATCATCTTCAAGCCGCCCTTAAAACTCCTAACCGGGTAGGAGAAGTCCGTGAGTTGGGACGCATGGCGATGCCGATGCATGGCGATACCAGTTGGACCGGGGAAGATCTAGCCATGGTCAGGGAAGATCTAGCCATGGTCTCTAACACGGCGCCTCCTTTCTTACATGTATGCGAAAAGTAGAAAGTATTGTGCATGTGTGTCGGACCAAAAAGTTTCCAAAAAGGTTACAAGACTCTAAAAGTAGACTTACGTCTGTAGCACGTAAAGTCTGACACTTGTCTTCCCGAGTATCTTCGTGAGAAATAGGAGGGGGTCTTCGCGGAGGTCTAGTTAACCGAAGTCTGCGAGCTGCGAAGGCTTCGCAGGTGCAGCTGTGCTGAGGAGAGGATGTTTGCTGATGCTTCGCGCAAAGGACTTCGCTTATAACTGGTAAATTCTCCTAGGGTCCCTGCCAATAGGCTTCGCAATTCCAGGGTCCCCGCCGAAAGACTTCGTAGCTCTAAGGTCCTCGCCAAGAGGCTTCGCATTGACGCCTTCGCTGTCGAGAGGCCTCGCATTTCCAGGGGCCCCGCCAGGAGGCTTCGCATTAATGTCTTTGTTTTGGGGCTTCGCCCGGGTGTGGTCGGTTTGCACGTAGCCTTCGCCTTTGGCCTCCTCTTCAAGTATGCTTATATTCACGGACCCAAAGGCCTTTGCACTATCTTCTTCCATGGTGATGCCAAGTTGGCGAAGCCGTAGAACCCGCTCTCGAGCTTCCTCTTGATCATCCTGGGCCATGAGTCTCATGAACGTGTTGAGACTTGCTTGAACTTGTTTCGATCGAGACCTAGTCATAGGTCTGCCAATGCCTTCAAGAGGGTTGGGAGGCTTGCGAGCTCGAACTGGGGCATCTTCATGTTCCTCATTAGGTCTGCTGGGTTGATTCACGGCGATGTCCTCATCATACTCCCCCTCTTGAAAAGAATCCATCCTCGGATTCTTACCTTCAAGGTCACCTGCATAGGGAATCAGATCGCACACATTAAAAGTGGCATGGACACCATAAGACCCATCACAAGGTAGGTCAAGCACGTAAGCATTATCACCAATTTTCTTTATAATTTGGAAAGGTCCATCCCCCCTAGGTGCAAGTTTATTCTTTCTGGCTTGGGGAATCTCTCCTTTCTCAAATGCAACCATACCCAGTCTCCTACTTCAAAACTCCTAAAGTTTCTCCCCTTATTGGCCCTCCTCGCATAAGACTCACTAGCCTTTTCTAACTGTTTTTGGACCTTTTCATGCAATTCCTTCATGTTACGAGCCTTCTTCGTTCCTTCTACATCTAGTTGGTCCGCATAAGTTAATGCTACTAAATCCAATGGGGTGAGAGGATTAAAGCCATACACGACCTCAAATGGACTACAGGATGTAGATGAATGGTATGACCGATTATATGCAAACTCAACATGAGGTAGGCACTTCTCCCATTCTTTCAAATTCTTTCTTAGTATGGTTCTCAGGATAGCGATGAGTGTCCTATTAGTCACCTCAGTTTGACCGTCTGTTTGGGGGTGACTAGAAGTGGAGAACACTAAGCTAGTACCCAATCGCGACCACAAGGTCCTCCAAAGGTGACCTAAGAATCTAGAGTCTCTATCGCTCATGATGGTCCTAGGGATGCCATGGTATTTTACAATGTTATTGAAAAACAACTCAGCTACATGTGATGCATCTTCAGTCTTATGGCATGGAATGAAATGAGCCATTTTTGAAAATCTATCTACCACAACAAAGATAGCATCATGCCCATGAGATGTTCGAGGTAAACCACTAATAAAGTCCATACTAATATCAACCCATGGGAGAGAAGGAATTGGGAGAGGAGAATACTTCCCTTTCGGTTGCAGGCGGGCTTTGGCCTTGTGGCAGGTCACGCATCGCGCACACACCTTCGCCACATCCTTTTGGAGATTTGGCCAAAAGAAATTCTCCTTGACGTTCTCGTAAGTCTTGGCGACGCCAAAGTGTCCCATTAGGCCTTCGCCATGAGCTTCCTTGATGATCACCTCTCGAATGGACCCCTTGGGCACGCACAACCTTTTCATCTTAAACAGGAAACCGTCAAATACATAATAGCCTTCGCGCCTACCCTTGGTACAGTCCGCATATATATCCCCGAAATCATCATCACCTTGATGCATATCACGAATGCATTCAAACCTCACAATTTTAGCATCAAAAGTTACAAGTAAAGCATATCTTCTGGACAAAGCATCCGCAACAATGTTTTGCTTGTCTTTCTTGTATTTTATCACGTAAGAAAATGATTCTATAAATTCTACCCACTTAGCATGCCTTATATTCAAATTCCCTTGCCCTTGTAGGTATTTCAAAGATTGATGGTCGGTGTGGATAACAAATTCTTTGGGAGCAAGTAGTGGGACCATACTTGCAATGACCTTACAAGAGCGTAAAGCTCTTTGTCATAGGTAGAGTAGTTAAGTGTGGCTCCACTTAACTTCTCACTGAAGTATGCGATGGGGCGACCCTCCTGGTGCAGGACCGCACCAATACCCACTCCACTGGCATCGCATTCAACTTCGAACACCTTTTCGAAGTTGGGCAAGCATAGCAGGGGTGCGCTAATCAACCTAGACTTCAACTCAACAAAAGCATTTTCTTGGGCTTCGCCCCACTCAAAGGTATTGTTCTTTTTAGTGAGTTCATGCAAAGGTGAGGCTATCGTCGAAAAATCCTTCACAAACCTCCTATAAAATCCTGCTAGCCCTAGGAATGACCTTACTTCAGTTAAGGTCTTGGGATTTTGCCATTCTTTAATGGCATTAACCTTGCTTTCTTCCACTTTTATTCCCTCCTTGCCCACAACATAGCCCAGAAAATTTACTTCATCTGTGGCGAACACACACTTTTCCATTTTAGCATATAGCTTTTCTAACCTAAGTGTGTCAAGCACTTGTTTCAAATGGTCTACATGCTCATCATGGGATTTGGAATAGACAAGGATATCATCAAAATACACGACAAAAAACTTCCCAATTAACTTCCTTAAGATGTGATTCATTAACCTCATGAATGTGCTAGGTGCGTTAGACAAACCAAAAGGCATGACATTCCATTCATATAATCCAATTTTAGTTTTGAATGTTGTCTTCCATTCATCCCCTTCCTTCATCCTAATCTGATGATATCCGCTTTTTAAATCGATTTTAGAGAATACGCATGCACCACATAATTCATCAAGCATATCATCTAATCTAGGAATGAGATGTCGATACTTTACAGTGATTTTGTTGATCGGACGGCAGTCCATGCACATCCGCCATGTGCCATCGCTTTTGGGTACCAACAAAACCGGCACCGCGCATGGGGAGAGGCTCTCCTTGATGTATCCCTTGGATATCAGCTCCTGCGCTTGGGCTTGAATTTCTTTGGCAAAGGGGTGCCTGGCACCAAGTCTATCTGGTGCTCAATGCCGCGATAGGGTGGAAGCCCTCGCGGTTCGTCGAACACATCGTTGTATTCTTGGAGTACCTGCTGCACATGCAAAGGAAGAGAAGAATTATTGTCAAGTGTCAGCATGCAGTTGAAGGGAACCATGAGAAAACAAATTTTGTTCCCAAGCAAAGCCTTTTTGATGTCTCTCTCTTTGGCGATGGGGGGTATCCTATCTTGTTTTCTCTCATGTCCTCTCCCAGTGTTTCCCTTGGATGAACTCTCATTTTTTTCACTCAAGGCCCCTTGGGCCCCTTCTCCTGATCCTCTCTTCTCACTCCCCTCTTTTCCCTTGTGTTTGTCGTCCTGGGTGGCCAAATGGATTTGGTCTTGCAGGGCTTGTGCTGGGGTTAAAGGGAGTAGTGTGTAGGGTCGAGTTTGGTGAATGAGGGTGTACTTGTTTGTCCTTCCATAGTGCACCGCCTCTTTATCATATTGCCATGGGCGGCCTAGGAGAATGTGGGTGGCCTGCATCTTCACGATGTCACACAACACCTCATCTTCATATTTCCCGATCTTGATGGGTACAACGGTTTGATATTCCACCTTCACACATGAATTGTCATCCACCCATTGAAGTTGGTAAGGCTTTGGGTGAGGGGTGGATTTGAGCTTCAGTTTCTTCACCATGCTGTAGTTGGTGACATTCACACAGCTACCGCTGTCCACGATGAGACTACAGAGATGCCCATTGACCAAAGCGCGGGTCTGGAATAGATTTTCCCTTTGCGAGGTGTCAAAGATTTTGGGCGTAGTCTGCAGGACTCTCTTAGAAACTAGAAGCATCCCTTCAGGGGGTGCTTCCCCTTCTTCTTCTTCCTCCTCCGAGGGCATCGCCAAAGCTTCGATGTCTTCATCTTCTTCGCTAGAGACATTACCGTTGGATCTCACAACCATGGTCTTCTTGTTTGGGCAGTCCCTGGCATAGTGGCCTTTGCCCAAACACTTGAAGCACTCGATACTTCTTGTCTGGCGCGAGGTGTCAAAAGGTTTGGAGGGTGTAGGGCCTCGCGGCTGAAGATGGGATGGCTTCGCCACGGGGAAAGTTTGGCGAGGGCCGGATTTCGCTTCAGGATAGTTCTGGCGAAGGGTAGGCCTCGCGGGGGCAGACTGTTGGAAGGTAGGCCTCCTCCCTTGTCGTTCAATCCTTATGTCCTTGTGCACCAACTCCATGTAATTCCTTACTTCGCACAACTCAAGCAGTTTGGTTATCTCCGGTTTTAAACCAAAAGTGAAACGGGCCATCTTAGCGTCCTCTCCTTCTTGGACATTTGCCCTCATCGACGCTCTGTCAAGCTCCTTCGCATAGTCCTCAACTGACTTGTTGCCTTGGGTTAGTTGTTGTAACCTTTGGCAGCTTTCTTGGGCATAATACGGGGGAATGAATTTCCTTCGCATGAGAGCCTTAAGTTGCTCCCACGACGTGATCGGTGGCCTTCCCGCCCTGGCTTCTTCAAACGTCAAAGACTCCCACCAAGTCATTGCATAACCCGAAAACTTGATGGTGGCCAGCTTGAGTCTCAGGTGGTCCGGATAATCATAGCAGTCAAAGATCATATCCGCTTTCTTGACCCACTCAATAAACTCTCTGGGGTCACTTCTGCTATAAAACGTAGGAACTTGAAGCTTGATGCCTTGCATGACTTGTTGCTCAAGAGTTTGAGGCCTTCGCCGAAATTTATCTCCTTGCGGGGACCTATTTCGTCCTCGCGGTGGCGGCGAATCTTCATTCCTGGGGTGCGGACCGCTTGGTTTCCTCCTTGATCCCTCATAATATGGATCCCTCCAAGGTTGGCTGGTTTCTCCCTGACCAGCCCACTCCGCAATTCTTTCTTTTTCATCAATAGGTTCATAAAACACTTCCCTTTGGGGTGTTTTATGGACATCGTGGTGTCCTTGCTTGCTAAGAGGCATGCGTGGGGGTAGAGTAGAGGCTTGATCTCTACTACCATCCTCTTCTTCTTTTCTCTTGCCAAATCTCTTACTTTCCACTTCCAGTTTGGCTACCCTCTCGCAATCCGAGGAGGTCATGGCTTGGAGATTTTGTAACATAGCCATCAGGGTCTCCATTTGTCTTTCATTTTTCTCCATGTACTTTTGAAACCCGAGAGTAGATGGGTGAGGGGTGTGGAATCTGAAGCGCCTTCTTGTGCCATCGCCTCACAACTGTACCTTGATTTCCTCACGTGTTTACACTCGTGTTTACACTCAAATATGGCTTTTATCAAGATGTTCTCTCGATGCCTTTTTCCTCTCTAGGTTCGACTAAAGACTCTGACTTGTATTCCACTCTCAACCCGAGAATGCTCTTCGCATCAAAGTGAAAACGAACTCGAAATAAGTAGTGTACCCCTTTGAAAAGAAGAGATACTAGTTACTTGAAAATAGGTAAGTGTTTAGAAGGTGGATGGGGGATGAAAGAAATAAAGGGTGAGTTTTGAAAAAGGGTTTAAGGTGCAGAAACACTTTTGTGTAGGGTTTGCGACAGATTTTTGGATTTAAAGTACTGTTCACTGACGTTTGGTCAAGAACACTCAAGAACACGAATGAACACACAGGAACTTGTTCTTCGTTCTCTCTTTTCCGTTTTTCGGACTTTGACAAATATAAACTCTTCTCTTTTGGTTTTTGAATCCGAGAACACAAACCTTTCTACCAGAATTTTCGCACAAACAACTTTGAACGTAAATGTTTTGAACCTTTTCGGTTTTGAACAAAGCTTTCCAGAAAAACGTTTCCTTCAAGAACAAGAAATAAACAAAGGGCTTACTTGAAGAAAACAATAACAACACGAATCTGTCAACAAGCGCCAAGGCTCTGATACCACTTGATACGAATCCACTCCAAAGAGATGGATTGTTCACCTTGGCGGATCTAGCTTGTTGTAAGTGACAGAGTTAGAAACGAAACCGGGTCGGCTCCTATCCACCTCAATCCTCAAATGGAGAGCAATGGAAAGGTTAATTGCCTGGGAGTGAGGGATCTAGCACCTCACTTCTCAAATGAAGAGCAACACTAGATGTTAAGCTTGAATCCACTTTAATGGAAGCAAGGGGATGATGGAGATAAAAAGGCAGAGTTCAAAGTTGAACCGAATACTCTCACAAGGGGAGACAAATTTCTGATATTCCAAAGCTAGGTTACAATGTGTGAAAACTAACTTATATAGGGAAGGGGGTGAGAAGGCAAATACGGCGCCTCCTTTCTTACATGCATGCGAAAAGTAGAAAGTACTGTGCATGTGTGTCAGACCAAAAAGTTTCCAAAAAGGTTACAATACTCCTAAAAGTAGACTTACGTCTGTAGCACGTAAAGTCTGACACTTGTCTTCCCGAGTATCTTCGTGAGAAATAGGAGGGGGTCTTCGCGGAGGTCTAGTTAACCGAAGTCTGCGGGCTGCGAAGGCTTCGCAGGTGCAGCTGTGCTGAGGAGAGGACGTTTGCTGATGCTTCGCGCAAAGGACTTCGCTTATAACTGGTAAATTCTCCTAGGGTCCCCGCCAAGAGGCTTCGCATTTCCAGGGTCCCCGCCGAAAGACTTCGCAGCTCCAAGGTCCTCGCCAAGAGGCTTCGCATTGATGCCTTCGCGGTCGAGAGGCCTCGCATTTCCAGGGGCCCCGCCAGGAGGCTTCGCATTAATGTCTTTGTTTTGGGGCTTCGCCCGGGTGTGGTCAGTTTGCACGTAGCCTTCGCCTTTGGCCTCCTCTTCAAGTATGCTTATATTCACGGACCCAAAGGCCTTCGCGCTGTCTTCTTCCATGGTGATGCCAAGTTGGCGAAGCCGTAGAACCCGCTCTCGAGCTTCCTCTTGATCATCCTGGGCCATGAGTCTCATGAACGTGTTGAGACTTGCTTGAACTTGTTTCGATCGAGACCTAGTCATAGGTCTGCCAATGCCTTCAAGAGGGTTGGGAGGCTTGCGAGCTCGAACTGGGGCATCTTCATGTTCCTCATTAGCATCTTCATGTCATTAGTTTGGGGTTCACGGCTGGGTTGATTCACGGCGATGTCCTCATCACGAAGAAGAAGGGTCGGGATGACTTACTTGTTAAGGCTGGGTGACAGGCGTTCGAGTTGGTGGTTCGTAGTGTTCCCACACTATCCAAAACTCCTCTGAGAGTACCAGCGAGTGTTTCGTGCAGGTTCTGAGCAACTGCCTTCGTGATTGATTGCAGGACGGCCGGATCAAGGCCTGTTGGTGGAGGATTTGTTGGTGGGGTGGTTCGCTCCTGAGGCACGTTACGGTTAACGTGGGAGGAGCTCCCCTCCATCGAATGAACTGAGAGTTCCCCTTGGTTGTGGGCGGACGTTGTTCGGGGAGGCTTCCGTTGGTGGGTCGTTGTTGGTGACCGTGACGGGTGGATTCCTCCTTCCCTAGCGGCTACGCCTACTTGCGCTTCGGGCAGTTGGCATGGCTTGTTTCTTGTGGTTTTCTTTATGGGTTTTGATGAGAACTTTCGTTTCCCACAGACGGCGCCAATCTGATAGTCTCGTTCCTTTGCAGGTCCGGACTCTCAGATAATTTGTTGATGGTGTTGTGTTCGTGAGGACTCCAAGCTTGCTGTTCAAAGTGGTCTGCAAGAGATAAAGATGTTGTCCCAGATAGGCAGCCAAGAGGGGGGGTGAATTGGTTGACTCTAAAAACGAATCCTTTTTCTTAAAACAAATATACTGAAGCAAACTCAACCCGTTTACAAAAAGCGCGACAGTAAAGAAGTAAAACGGGAAACCAAATAAGAATGCTGAAAAGAATGACACAGCAAATTATAGAGGTTCGGTCTACGACCTTCGTCCTCTCCTCAAGTTCACCACTTGAGAGTTCCTTCCACTATACTTTAAAACGGTTACACAAACCTAAAGTATACAAAGTTTTTCCCGAGGCTCAACTAAAACCTATTTTTGGTTTTCCCAAAGGCTCACCAAAACAACCTAACACTCACCAAAATAGTTTTCCCAAAGGCTCACTAATAACCTAACAAAATCCCTGTTTGGTTTTCCCGAGGCTCACCAAAACAAACCTTACAAAACAGTTTTGTCGAAAACAACTCAACCTGTTGAGGTTTTTCACGAAAAACACACAAAAACGTTTTAGACCAGATTTTCTCTCTCTCAAAATAAAGTAAGCAGACTAGAACGAAGTAGGAATTGATCTTGAAATATGCAGTGCTGGAGAGCTTCAGAATGATCGGCTGTTTCGTTGCAAATGAGAGCTTGTGTTCTTCTTCAATCTCGGAACTTACTCTTCACGAAGCCTTGCTCTCGATTTAAATAGCAGGAGAGAGAAGCGTCCCAACAGCTACTTCTGTTTCTTCTTAACAGAAGATGCGCACGAAAATCTCCATGGAATTAGCTGAAACTAACGTTTAAATTCAAAGAGGATTACATGAGAGAGTCCTATACAAACACAACTACTTCCCTATCTTCTTTCTAAGTAAACACATTTACTGAGTGGGCTTAAACAACTTGGGCCCAACAAAACGTAGTCCGTATTACACTAAAGAGAATAAAATGCATAACTATTAAAAGCCCACCAAACTTTTCTAAACTTAACATAAAACACCCAAAGCTTTTGTAATCATCAAAATCATTTTCTTGCAAAGGAAATAATCCAACAATCTCCCCCTTTTTGATGATGACAAAACTAAAGCTTATATTTTGAAAAACTCCCCCTAAACAAATTCTCCTTGAAACACGTTAAAGAGCTCCCCCTGAACTTAACACAACTCTTCTCATATAAGAACAATTAACAGTAAGCAAACTTATACTCATTAGCAAATGAACAGAATCATACCAGCACCCACCAGCACGCATTCAACAAAAAATATATCCCATATTCTCCCCCTTTTTGTCATAATCAAAAAGTGTAATAACCATCATAAAGCATAGAAGGAGTTATAAGGCAACAGAATGTAAGTGCATCCCAGAGGTTTTAAACAAGCACAGAGTTTTAAACAAAATAAAATTGTTCAACAGTGAAGTGTTCCTGACACAAGAAACATAGGGGTTTGGTCTAGCAGGGGCTTGGTGACTGAGGTGGGGTACTCCAGAGATCTGGGATTTCAGTGGCTCGGAGAGGGTTATAGATAACCAATGCTCTTTCAGTCACAGCCTCTTGATCCACAACAACTCTGTTCGCTATAGCTTTGTCAACAGGTTTAGCACTATCCTGTTCTTCCTTTTTCTTCTTCGGTTGCTTCCTTGCAACTATGCTGCTGCTGATCTCCCTTAACCTCTGTAGAGCTCCAGCATGCTTGCTTGGAATCCTGATCCACTGTCCATCCTGACCTTTCTGGAAACCACTTTTCTTCACAGTTGTTTGGACGAGATAAGTGAAGCTCTCCCACTGTTCTTTCCTCACAGATGTGCCAGAGACCTTGCTTTCTTTCAGAAAGTCACTGATCATAGAAGCATAGGGCATATGTTCATTGTGTTTGCCCTCTACAGACTGTCCTAGTAATTCAACAACCCTACTGCCGAAATCAATCTTCATGCCTCTCACTATCTTAAACATTAAACATATATCCCCCCAAGTCACCAATTGAGTACCTTCCTTGGGAAAGATAATGGCAGTTAGAATCCAATGTAACACTCTATGTTTGAAATCTTTAAACAGCATGCAGGTGAACTGATAGGGTAGTGATTGAAAAGGGATTCCAACATCTCCAAAGAAATACCTAAAAGCTTCCTCCTTAAACTCACTATCATCAGTAGGTTCTTCAATAGAATCAAGCACTCCTAGGGCAGCAGAGAACTGAATGTGTGATATTCTTACCAATTTCCCTTGAACCTTGGATTCAACACTTAGCTCTTCTAAGTCCACATGCAGTTTAGACAGAAATTCAGACACCAAGTTTGTATACCCTTTAGCACGAGTTGAGAAAAACGGCATTAATCCATAGACATCTAACCACTCAGCTACTTCAGAGACTCCAAATGATTCAAGAAGTTCTCTAGTCACAAATGAATGGCGCAGAAATTTTGTGAATTTCGGATGTACCTTTGTGACGATTAATGTCTTGGCCGCAGGTGCTGGTTTCTTCTTTTCTGAGGGAGAAACAGTCTTCTTCGGTTCTGCCCTAACTGGCTTGACCTTGACAACCGGAGAGGAGGGTTTTTTCTTTGATTTTTCTACAACTGTGGGAGCCGGTTTCGTGTGAAGATTTCGCAGCCCATTACCCCGAGTTCGTCTCCTCTGTACTGGATGAGTTGGTTCCAGGGCTTTCCTCTTCCGTGCACTATTCTGTAGATCTGCTAGGGTCATCGCCATGTCAAAGCTGTCAGGCGATGAAGAGGAAGAGTGCTGACTAACGATTGTTTCTGGCTCGTCGTCGGAGCTCATCAGGTTGAGGGTAGCGCAGGCCATAGTTTCGGTGGTTGCAGGTTTCTCGAGGGACTGAGAATGGCGGTCTTCTTCGCCGCTTGAATCACTCGAGTAGTTGACTAGGCTTTGCTGGAATTGGGGATTGCTAGGGCTAGGGTTTTGAGAGGAGGAGGCCATCGTGCTTGGCTAAGGAGTCTGAAGGTTTTTCGGTTTTCAGGAGAGAGAGAGGTAGAGTGTCAGAGACGAAAAGAAGAGTGTGGAAGAGAGGTTTTATTGCACGGTAAAATATTTAAAAAAAATACTGTTTTACCCTTAGTAAAATATCTGTTTTAAAAAAACTTCTCCTCTTCCCAAATAAAATTCCTTTGAACGAACAGACAAAAACAAGTCCAAAAACAATGTTTTAAAAACAAATTCTGGGAATGTTCATGCACAATATTTACTTTCAGAAATTAAGAGCACATATATATGAAATTAATTTTCATATTACATGTTCTTATTTCATTCGACAGACTCTAAATAGGTTTAGGGAAACGTACCTGAAATTACCTTGGATTGCTCATGCCCAATTCTCTCCTTATGTAACTGAATCTCTCTTCACAAAGTGGTTTTGTGAATATGTCCGCCAGCTGGTTATTAGTATCGACAAACTCAAGCAAAACATTCTCATTAGCAACATGTTCTCTAATGAAATGATATCGTATCTCAATGTGTTTAGCTCTAGAATGATGAACTGGATTTTTAGCCAAACAAATTGCACTTGTGTTGTCACACTTAATAGGAACTTTTCTAAAGTTGAAACCAAAATCCTTCAGTTGTTGAACCATCCACAAAATTTGAGCTACTGACTTCCCATGACTATGTATTCAGCTTCTGCAGTTGATAAAGCAACTGAATTTTGCTTTCTTGAAAACCATGAAACTAGGCAACTTCCTAAGAACTGACATGAACCACTAGTAGATTTTCTATCTACTTTGCTACCAGCAAAATCAGCATCCGAAAAGCCATGAAGTTCAAACAAAGTTTCTTTGGAATACCACAACCCAAGATTTGGTGTGTCAACCAAGTATCTAAAAATTCTTTTGACACAAAGCAAGTGAGATTCTTTTGGGTTTGACTGAAATCTTGCACACAAGCATACACTGAACAAAATATCAGGCCGACTTGCAGTTAAGTAAAGCAAGGAACCAATCATGCTTCTAAACAGTTTTTGCTCAACCTGTTTACCATTCGAGTCTTCATCCAACTTTACCGTAGCACTCATTGGTATGGAACTGGGCTTTGCTGATGTATAGCCAAACTTCTTCAGAATATCTTTAATGTACTTGGCTTGACTTATAAAGATCCCTTCTTTTGATTGCTTGATTTGAAGTCCAAGAAAATAGCTAAGTTCGCCCATCATGCTCATCTCGAATTCTCCTGCATTAACTTAGAGAATTCCTTGCACAAGGATTGATTAGTAGCACCAAAGATTATATCATCAACATAAATTTGAACAACCAAAATGTCATTTTTAGAAGACTTTATGAATAGGGTGTTGTCAACTTTTCCCCTTGTAAAACCATGATTATCCAAAAAGGTACTCAACCTTTCATACCAAGCTCTTGGAGCTTGTTTTAAACCGTAAAGAGCATTTTTTAACTTATAAACATGGTCTGGAAAATGAGGATCTTCAAAACCGGGAGGTTGCTCTACATAAACCTCCTCTTTTATAAACCCGTTTAGAAAAGCACTCTTTACATCCATTTGAAAAAGTTGAATGTTCATAAAGCATGCAAAGGCACAAAGCATTCTTATTGCTTCAAGTCTAGCTACAGGGGCAAAGGTTTCATCAAAATCAATCCCTTCCTCCTGTGAGTAGCCTTTAGCAACTAATTTTGCTTTGTTCCTTGTGACAACGCCATTTTCATCAAGTTTATTTCTAAAAACCCATTTGGCACCAATTATAGAATGATTCTTTGGTCTGATAACCAAATCCCATACATCATTCCTTTTGAACTAGTTCAGTTCTTCCTGCATAGCATTTATCCAGTTTTCGTCTTGCAAAGCTTCATCAATAGTCTTAGGTTCGACTAGTGAGACAAAAGCTTGAAAAGCACATAAGTTTCTTAATGAAGAGCGTGTCATTACCCCTTGGGTTACATCGCCCAAAATATTCTCTTGAGGATGACTTGATTTGTGCTTGAATTTCCACTCATGAGGCAGTGTTTGAGATGGCTGTGCAGCAATTGAATCTTGTTCCTCTGCTCTTTCTGGAGCGTTCTCAACAGGTTGAGAATGATCTTTTCTTTCAGAATTCTCGTCTGCTTGCCCTTCAGTCAGATTGTTTCCTTCACTGATCTTCTGACTTGTGTCTGCTGGACTTCCAGGAGTATCATCGTCTTCTCTGAGAACATTGTTAGCCTCATCGAAAATAACATGTATTGATTCTTCTACCTTTAAGGTCCTTTTATTGAAAAGCCTAAAGGCTTTACTTTTTAAAGAATAACCATGAAAAATAGCCTCATCATTTTTCGATTCAAACTTACCAAGATGCTGCTTATCCAAGTTTAGCACAAAACATTTGCATCCAAAGATATGAAAGTGAGAAATATTTGGCTTTTTACCTTTCCACAGCTCATATGGAGTTTTGTTTAGGATGGGCCTAACCAAAACTCTATTGAGTATATAGCATGAAGTACTTGCTGCCTCTGCCCAAAAATACTTAGGAAGAGAGTGGTCATTCAACATGGTCCTTACCATTTCTCCAATTGTGCGATTCTTTCTTTCCACAACACCATTTTGTTCGGGTGTTCTTGCACAAGAGAAATTGTGAGAAATACCAAGTGAAGCACAAAAAGATTCCATTTCTGCATTAACAAACTCACCACCATTGTCGCTTCTTATTGCAACAATTTTGTCACCTTTTTCATTTTGCACTTTTTTAACAAAATTGACAAATACTTCGTGAGTTTCATTCTTCTTAGCAAGGAAGAAAGTCCATGTATACCTTGAGTAATCATCAACAATAACTAAACAATATTGTTTACCTCCAAGACTTGTCGTTGAGATTGGACCGAATAGATCCATGTGTAATAATTCCAGAATTTTTGACGTGGTCACAACCTGTTTAGCTTTAAAGGAAGCCCTTGTTTGCTTTCCTTTCAAGCAAGCTTCGCACTCCTTGTCTTTGTCAAATTTGATCTTTGGCAGACCTCGTACCAGGTCCTTCTTTGACAGTTTTGCAATTGTATGCATGCTTGCATGTCCCAATCTTTTATGCCAAAGCCAACTATCATCCTTGTTAGACGCAATAAGACATTTCACATTAAAAGAAGATAAGTCATCTAAATCAAATGTGTAGACATTTCCACACCTTTTACCAATGAACTTAATATTGTTTGACATTCTATCAATCACATGGCACTGGTCTGATTTGAAAGTGACATAATAACCACTATCACATAATTGACTGATGCTCAATAGGTTGTGCTTCAGTCCTTCAACTAGAAGAACATTATTGATTGTGGATGATCCAATCTTACCAACCTTACCAATACCGAGTACCTGTCCTTTGCTGTTGTCACCAAATGATACTGTACCTCCTTTTCTTGGTGTATAACTGAAAAATTTGCTCCTATCTCCAGTCATGTGCCTTGAACAACCACTGTCCAAGTACCATGTATGCTTCTTCAAGAC
This sequence comes from Stellera chamaejasme, assembly GCA_024586325.1. NCBI lineage: Eukaryota > Viridiplantae > Streptophyta > Magnoliopsida > Malvales > Thymelaeaceae > Stellera > Stellera chamaejasme. The sequence continues at coordinate 10,579,767 of CM044985.1, read as the reverse complement.
CTAAACAGGTTGAACATTTCGTCTGACTTTTGGTACCCATATCTTTTTGGGTCCAAAAATGTTAGTAACATGTTTAATAATCCATATTTGCTTAACACCATACCTGAAATATCCATTTCTGAAAAGACACTCAAATTTACTATGTCCTTTTTGATGACATTTTTCACAGGTTATATAAGTGACATTAGCAAGCTTCTTTTGAGGACAAGGTTTTCTATGACTATAACCTATTCCGGTTTTGTCATAGTAAGACTTTTGACTCTCAAGAAGATTGTCTAAGTTCTTTTCACCATTAATAAAACCTGCCAGGGTTTTCTCCAATTTTTCATTCTTAGTTCTCAATTTTGCTATCTCATCTTTTAACGCCATATTTTCGGTTTTAAGCCTTTTGACAAGAGCATCATAATCCTGACATACTTCAGAGAATTCATTAAACATTTGAGCTCTTTCATCAGTGTAAGAACTTGAAGAGTTAAAAGATTCAGCATTACTCATTACCTCCGAATCAGCGGTAGCCATTAGGCATGTATCAACAGGTTGACCTGTCTACAGTTTATAGTCAACAGGTTGACAGCTCTGAAAGGTGCAGCTTTCTTCATCGTTTATAAGACATAGGTGCGCCTCTTCTTCTTCATTTGAGGATGATTCCTCTATATCTGAACAACTATCACTCCATGCTGCCATTCCTTTCAATCCAGGCCTTCTTTTCTTGAAGGTTCTTTTCTTGTCCGAATTCTCTCTTTGCTTTTTGGAACTACCTTCATTTGCTGGACAATCAAACTGCATATGTCCTTTTCCATTGCATTTGTAGCAAGTTGGAGGTCTGAAGGGGCTGCTTCTTCTGTCCTTCATTTGTTGATATCTCCCCTTATACTTGAGCAATTTTTTGAGTTTTCTTGCTATCAATGCCGCCTCATCACTTGTTTCTTCCTCGTTTGAGGAACTTTCTTCCGATTCTTTGGCCTTCAAGGCAATTGACTTTTGTTTCCTGTTCATTCTTTCATCTTCTCTATCCTTCATTTCATAAGTCATTAGTTTTCCAAATAATTCATCAACACTAATAGTTTTGATACTACCTCTTTCATTTATGGCTTCAACGGTACTCCTCCAAGTTGAAGGTAGACTCCAAAGAATTTTTCTTACCAATTCTTCATTTGTGTAGATCTTACCATATTGCCGAAGTGGTGTTATGATTTCGTTGAACCTCCTGTGCATGTCCGAAATTGTTTCTTTTGGATCCATTGCAAACATTTCATAAGCTTTGACCAACATGAACATTTTGGTATCTTTGACTTGATCCGTTCCTTCGTAGGTCACTAGTAGCTTATTCCATATCTCATGCGCACTGTCACAAGCAGAAACAATATTAAAAACATCAGGAGTTAAAGCACATAAAATCACATTTACCGCCTTTGCGTTCATTGTGCACATTTTGTCATCTTCTGGAGTGTAGTCTCTAAGAGGCTTTGGTTCGATTTTTCCATCAGTAGTAACGATGGTTGGAACTTGCGGTCCTGCCTTGATAATCCTCCAGAGATGGTGGTCTTGTGCCTGAATGTGATTTTGCATTCGGGTCTTCCACCAATTGAAGTTTGCGGAATCGAAAAGTGGAGGTCTTGATGGATTGTAACCTTCAAGAATCATGCTTGGAACTGATGCCATTTGATCTTTGGATCTGAAACCGTGAGGTTTTGTCACAGATCACTCTGCTCTGATACCAATTGTTGTCCCAGATAGGCAGCCAAGAGGGGGGGTGAATTGGTTGACTCTAAAAACGAATCCTTTTTCTTAAAACAAAGATACTGAAGCAAACTCAACCCGTTTACAAAAAGCGCGACAGTAAAGAAGTAAAACGGGAAACCAAATAAGATTGCTGAAAAGAATGACACAACAAATTATAGAGGTTAGGTCTACGACCTACGTCCTCTCCTCAAGTTCACCACTTGAGAGTTCCTTCCACTATACTTTAAAACGGTTACACAAACCTAAAGTATACAAAGTTTTTCCCGAGGCTCAACTAAAACCTATTTTTGGTTTTCCCAAAGGCTCACCAAAACAACCTAACACTCACCGAAATAGTTTTCCCAAAGGCTCACTAATAACCTAACAAAATCCTTGTTTGGTTTTCCCGAGGCTCACCAAAACAAACCTTACAAAACAGTTTTGTCGAAAACAACTCAACCTGTTGAGGTTTTTCACGAAAAACACACAAAAACGTTTTAGACCAGATTTTCTCTCTCTCTCTCAAAATAAAGTAAGCAGACTTAGAACGAAGTAGAGACTTTGATCTTGAAATATGCAGTGCTGGAGAGCTTTAGAATGATCGGTTGTTTCTTTGCAAATGAGAGCTTGTGTTCTTCTTTAATCTCGGAACTTACTCTTCACGAAGCCTTGCTCTCGATTTAAATAGCAGGAGAGAGAAGCGTCCCAACAGCTACTTATGTTTCTTCTTAACAGAAGATGCGCACGAAAATCTCCATGGAATCAGCTGAAACTAACGTTTAAATTCAAAGAGGATTACATGAGAGAGTCCTATACAAACACAACTACTTCCCTATCTTCTCTCTAAGTAAACACATTTACTGAGTGGGCTTAAACAACTTGGGCCCAACAAAACGTAGTCCGTATTACACTAAAGAGAATAAAATGCATAACTATTAAAAGCCCACCAAGCTTTTCTAAACTTAACATAAAACACCCAAAGCTTTTGTAATCATCAAAATCATTTTCTTGCAAAGGAAATAATCCAACAAAAGAGAACACTTAGGAGTAGCAAGAGAGGAGTGGGGGCGTGTAGTGTCTTACCCAGTTTAAGGTGGACATCACCCTATTTATAGGGTGATGCCAGAGCCTCCCCCAGTTGAAGCCTTTCAATAAAGTATGTCAGGCTGTTTGAGATAAGTGTGTAAGGCGGCTGATGATGAGTGTGTCAGTAAACCGCCTTTGTCAATTTGTTTGTCAGAGGATATCTGTCGTGCGAATCTGGTGAAGATCACTCAGGCTTGTGCTGACCGTCTTCCTTATTGGTCGCTTGATGTCAGATGACCAAGTGGTCTTCCCTAGTTGAGCATGAAATGGCGAAGGCCAGCATGGGGCGAAGGCCAGCATGGGGTGAAGCCAATAAAGGTAAGAGTAAGGGTTGCACAAACCGTGAGTGCAAGGGCCTTGTCTGGCGGGGCCAGTATAGGCATAAGGGACCTCGCGAAGGCAAACTGTGAGACCGCGAGGGCGAGCCCGCGGAGGCGAGATTTGAGACCGCGAGGGCGAGGGCCCTGTCTGGCGGGGGCAAGACTTGAGGTCTGGCGAGGGTGAGACCTGCGGAGGCGAGATCTGGCGAGGGCCCTGTCTAGCGGGGCCTTATCTGGCAGGGCCAGTGCAGGCAACAGGGACTCGCGAAGGCGAGCTGTGAGACCGCGAGGGCGAGACCTGCGGATACGAGACATGAGAATGCTATTGCGGGGAGGGGCGATGTAATGCTGATCCTTGTCCAATTCTGATGTGATGTGAGGACGTCTTTGCTTGGGTAGTGTACCACTATTCAACTCAATAGGAAAGTTCTTATTGAGAGAAGCAAGGAAGGTTCCTTCGCTTCCCGAGTAATGAGAAGGTTCTTGTTATTCGATCCAATCACAACAGTCATCTATTTTCACCGAGCATTGAGAAGGTTCTCAATCTCGAATCTTCAGAGTAAGGAGAGTTCCTTAACTCTATATAGCGGAAAGGTTTCCGCTATTCAATTCAATAGGATCCGTTATTTTGTTGTTTTTTTACAATTTTCAATAGGATCCGCTATTCAATTCTATAGAGCGGAAAGGTTTCCGCTATTCAATTCTGATGTGATGTGAGGACGCTACATAGCGGAAAGGTTTCTCAATCTCGAATTTTCAGAGTAAGGATCCGTTATTTTGTTGTTTTTTTACAATTTTTAGGAGCTTTTGTTATTTTTCTTATTTTGGTACTTCTATTATTTCCATCATTTTATGTACTTTTTATCATTTTCATGTACGTTTTATTATTATTATTATTATTATTATTATTATTATTATTATTATTATTTCATATGTCTTTTATTACTTCGTGTGCTTTTGTTATTTTCATGATTTTTATGTGTTTTTATCATTTCATTTGATTTAATCTAGAATTAAAATGTATTTATTTTATTTTATTAATTAATTAAAAAAACAAAAAAAAGAGAGAGAACTAAAAAAGAAAAAAAGAAAAGAATGGAAGGACTTACGGCGCACGAGCCTGCTCCTTCTCATCCGTCGGCCACCATCATCACGCTCTGCCGTTTTCCTCATCCATCCATCCATCCATCTATCAAGCTCAATTCAATTCAGACTCCATCATCATTGTTCTTAGCTCCTGTCAATCCATCTTTGGGCTATAAATATAGCCAAAAATTGTAGAAAACAGAGAGGACGAGCTCGGTTTTTGTTAACCGGCGACAAAAACGCTATCCACCTCCACCTCGCGTTCCGGCCACCCTCGTCGCCGAACACCACCCCCATCATCACCGCCAGGCTCCCACGAACTCAAAGGTACCCTCCTCCTTATCCGAAACCGCCGGAAAGCGGAGAAAACAACGTCGCCGACTCGCCGACCTCCACCTCCCACTTCCCTCTCCAGCCACTTTTGCTTCCAACAACCACCACCATTAGCTTCGTCACGACGAGAGGAAGCCAGAACACCATCCCACGTTGCCGGAAATGCTCTGACGAGGGAGAAATCGGCGAAAAACCGTCCCAACAATTTCACGTTTAACAGCCTCGACTTGACGCTACGGCCATCCTCGCCGCCGGAATATTGCCGGAAAACACCCTCCCGTCGCCGACCAAGGTCCGCCGCCGGAAGTCAAGCTCCACCGCCGGCCGCCACCCACTCCGCAACCTGGTTCGCGAAACGCGAAGAAGAAGAAGTTGTTGTATTTTAAACTTTTGGTAAAATGACAACTGCAGTCCTTTCCCTTTAATTCAGTCCCTTTTTCCACTTCAACCCCTCTAGATTTCTATAGTCTCATTTAAGTCACTCAAACAAGTTTCAAAACTAACGGTTTAGGCACTAGGCCTAAACCTTTTTATCTTAGTTAATATTTTTGTTATTGTGTCAATATAAATTACTTTAATTTTTATTTTCAAGACATTTTGAGTTTTATTGGCCATAAAAATTACTAAGAATCATTTTCTTTTATTTTTTTAGTGTCATTATTTGTCTTTCTTTTTTTTCTTAAAATCAAGCAAAAATCTAAAAAGAACCCGTGGTACCAATTTTGAGTGTACGAAAATTAACCATTTTTGTACGTAACTGACAAACGAATCCAGATCTCTCGTAGACAATTTTTAGGTTCTCAATCGACCTAGGAAAAAGATTGATGGCGACTCTTGACGAAAACCACGTTGCTACAGTACTGCAAGGGAGAGCCGCAGAAAGGAGTTTGGACGCCGGCGAGTTCGACGATGCAAACTGGTGAAGACGAAGAAAGTTATTTTTCGGGCTCAACCCATCAAAGGATACCCATCTCTTTCCATCTTGCCATTTTAGTCCCTGTATTTTATTATCATCATTCTTTAGTTGTTTAAGCATGTTTAGTAGCTAGCTAATTTTCAAATTTAATATCATGTTGGTAAATTCAGGACAAGAAGTTTCTCCAATTTGAGTGTTTTGAAAATAAGCATTGGGCTAAAAGCTTTTTAACCTGTTTAGTGGCTTAAATGAAACAGTCTTTAACTTTTAGTGACTCAAATGAAACAAGAAATAAAAATCAAGTACTACTAAACTATAATTTTACCTAATTGGTGGACTTGATTTCTCTGCGTAATCAACTTGCGTCTTCAGTGGTTCAACGTCTCTTCGGTGGTGCCGGAGGAGCAATTAGCGGATGAAAAAGACTAGACGATGGTCTCAGACGTAAAATGGTGGAGCATAGGTGGGAGGAAGACCAGAGGAGAGCTATGGGAGCCCAGCTGCGGCTGGGCTGAGCCGCCGTCAATGGTGCCGGAACTGGTTGGCCAAAGGGGAAGATCAACTCACAGCCAACGCGTCGGCGCGTCGTCTCTCAAACCTCCCCGATCATCGTCCGAAAAAATCATCTTGCCAGCCGCTTCCAGAACATACTTCACCGCGTGCCAAAGCTCCATCATCGAGCAACCACAATGAGCCCGGGCCGCTGTCGGCACAACAAGCTGTCCTCCACCTTCGCCGCCTGCACCCCTGACCTCCGCGTCACAAATAAAGAGTCGGCCTTCCGACTCGCAGAACCCAACAAATCTCCGCCCCGACTCGCAGAACCCAACAAACCCCGCTCCTTCACAGCCCCACTCCTAGCCAGATTTGAAGTAATGAGTAAGAAACGGAAACTAGTCGTAACTCCGTCATGAGCCAAGCCCCTCCCTCCGCCTGCACGGCCGGCTAACATACGGAGTATAATATGAAAAGGAGAATGCTAGGCACAAACGCTTCAACACTTGCTCTAAACACTCGCGACATGTCGAGTCGCCATGTGGCAAACCAACAACCGCAGTTCTTGCAGTGATAGATAGTTAAGAAAAAATAACTTCAATTATTGTCAAATTATCTTAGTTGTAGTCAATCATGGTTATTTAAACAATATTTTAAAATGTAGATAATATTGAAACTTTTAATTTTTTTTCGAACGACAATAATTTTATTAAAATATCTAAAATACGTAAACTCTAAATTAAAATATTTAAATAATATTTCAAAATGTATATAGCTTTAAAATATTTTCTTTAAAAAATCAACAATTCCATGTTCCAAACAAACAAAACTGTCACTGTTGCAGAACTAAATAATTATTTTGAAACGTTTTCATTTCGTGTTCAAAAAGAAAGCAGTTCTATTTTCTACAACCTTAAAAAATGTTTAAAAAACTAAATATAGAAAAACCTTAAGCAATGTCTCAGATTCGAGTCTTGTGTATGAAGAAAAACAGTTAGGGGATACCCCTCAAAAAGAATCAATAATGCTTGATCAAGATAAAACTAAAAGAAAATGTTCAAAAAATGTTGAAAACAAAATAATCTAACCTTTATTGGATGACTATGGCTAGTTTTCATTTTGAACATTCTATATACTCCTTCCGTCCCAAATAATTCTACACTTTGACTTTGTTGTATCCATATTCAATATTTGACTCAAATTTTAACAAAGATAAAAGGTTTTAAAAAATTTATTTAGAAAGTTTATAGTTCAAATAATGATATGGATATAAATTATTAACTTTGAATGTTTGAACATTCATGAAAAAAAATCATAGATTAAATACTGTAAAACAGCAAAAAAAGTGTAGAATTATTTGGGGACGAAAGAAGTATCGTTTTTTCCAACTTTTGATATAGAAAACTACATTTTAACATCTTTAATTTTCCATCAAAAAAGAAACGTTTGAATTTTTTGCAACAACCTAAAGAAAACAATGCAAATTTGACCATGGAAAATGCTGATTTATTTAAATATTTTAACACTTTAAAATATTATTTAAATATTTTATATTATCTGCATTTTTAAATATTATTAAATAATCATGATAGAAACTAAAATGGACTACAAATACGAAAATTGACATCAAGCAATAATGTTTTTTTTTTACTATTCCATTCCTACACCAATTTAAGCTTTCACTTGGTGAGCTGGTTTGTTTGATGCAGAAGATTACACATGGCGACTCCACATGCAGTAACTGCTATAACAACGGTTGAAGCGTTTGCGGAAATCTACTATTAATATATATATATATATATATATATATATATATATATATATATATATATATAAACAGTAACATAATGAAGTAGGACCTGCCATGTGTAAATTATTTTTTAATATTTATTAAAATCACATAAAAAATTAATCAAGAGATAATATCCGAATAGATTCAATGTGCAACAAACTATATTTAAACTCTTTAAAAATTCGAAATAACCCACAAAATCAAAAATCAGGTGTCAAACTCAATCTCAAGCCTACATTCTAGATATTCCACACTATAATATTTGATCTAAGTGGAAATATAAATCTTTGAACAATTTTTTACAAAGAGAAATCGGAAATCATGATGAATCTACTATTAATATATAAACAGGAACGTATTGACGGGGGACCTACCACTTGTAATTTTTTTTAATATTTATTAAGACCACAAGATAAATTTAATCAAGAGATAATATCCGAACATATTGAATCTGCAACAAACTGTATCTAAACTCTCTAAAAATTCGAAATAACCCACAAAATTAGGTGTCAAACTCAATCCCAAGCCTTGATTCTAGATATTCCAAACTATAATGTTTGATCTAAGTGGAAATATAAAATCTTTGAGCAATTCGTTACAAAGAGAAAGTGGAAATCATGATGAAAAAAAATGTTAAGCATGTTCGGCTCCATCGGAGGCCTTCGGAAACATTTTTTCACGGCAGACACTCGACGGAAATGCATCTACGAGGAGATTTTGGTGGTTTCTCATGATGAACAGTAAGAATTCGGTATGAACACGGTTGAACTTTCACACACAGAGAGAGAGAGAGAGAGAGAGAGAGAGAGAGAGAGAGAGAGAGATGCAGCGGGTTAGGGTTAGAAACGTGAGAAGGTTGGACTCTGGGTTATCTATATGAGGGTAGATGGTTTAGAGTTTGGGTTGGGTTACGGGTTGGGCTAACAATTTGGGCTTAAGTGTTTAAGACCGGTTGAGAGTTTGGACAATGTTGGGTGTAAAAACAAAATTGGGCTGAGTAAGCCGAACTCGCAATTTGTGGAATTTTTGGATTACTATTTGTATTCAAATATATTTTTAATATGTAAAAGTAACTTTATTTATATTTTTGAGTATTATTAATTGTAATAATTATATTTGGGGATATGGGAAAGGGGTTGTGGAGGCTCGACACTACGTACTTAAAGGAAGTCTTATAGCGCCAAAAGGAATTACAAAACCTCCACCAGACACCTAGTGCTATAAGGCGCTTCAAGAAGCGGCTGTGAAGCGCCTTTGTAGCGCATGGAAGTGGTTCCCGAGACCTTCACTTCATGTTCAATGAGCATAGCCACTAGACTAACTGCTCATGACTAAAACTTTCTATCATCGTTTCACTAATACATAATTTCTTTTATAATTTACAAGGGGTAAAGTATACGTATAGTCCCTTAGCTTTGATGCGTGTCCTATTTTGGTCCTATTTTAGGAATTCGTCTCAGATTCATCCCTTACCTTACATTTTCGTCCTAAATGAGTCCTTCCGTTACATTTTCTGTTAAAATCACTCTTTAGTTAAGGGTATTTATGTAAAAGTGTATATTTAACTTTCAATTTAAACTCAACTTTTTAAGAACTTGCAAATTAATACTCACTCTTTAACAAATTTGACAATTTAAACCCCAACTATTTAACTCTCCCCTTCACGCTTCTCTCTCCTCTGGAAAATAGACGCTCATGACACTCACCCTTCCACCATCGCACCCGGGAGATCGACACTCATCCTTCCAAATCGACGCAGTCTTAGTCGTCGGACGATGAGGATGGAGTAAAGTCAAGGTTTCACTGGGTTTAATGTTGAAATCTGGAAACGAAAGAACATGAACTCATGGGTCTGGCTCAAGTCCATGAATGGGGTTGTGATGAAATCGATGATGATTGAAGGTGAAATCAACTAGAATGCGTGCGGCAGTCAACGGTGACGTCTAAGAGATGCTGGCATGGCGGATTAGAGTTGTGGAAGAGCTGGAATAGAGTCAAAGCGAGGATTCGGGTCGGGGAGCTCGTGGCGATTCCAACTGCAACTGGTAGCGTTGGTTACTGCAACTGGTAGAGTTTGGCTTCTTTCTGGTGGCTCACGGTGGTGGGTTGGTTACTGCTGGTGAAGGAGAGTGGTTTGGCTGAAGGAGGCTGGGTTGTTTGGGTTGTCGGTGGTTTAGTTTTGTTTCAGATGAGAGAAAAGTGGAGTGAAGATGAGAGTTAAAGATTTGAGTTTAAATTGTCAAATTTGTTAAAGATTAAGGGTTGATTTAATAGTAGGTTAGGGACATTTATGTAAATTTATGAATTTAACAGAAAATTTAATCGAAAATCTAACGGAATGACCAATTTAGGACGAAAATGTAAGGTTAGGGATGAATCTGAGACGAATTCCTAAAATAGGACACGCATCAAAGCTAAGGGACTATACGTGTACTTTACCCATTTTACAAGTTTCATAAGTAGATAAAAAGAAGATGACACACATAAATTGCTTTTAATAAGGTTTCGGCCTTCCATGACTTTAAAAAATTTCATCTTAATTTTTAACAAATTAAACTTTTCTTAGATTTAATTATATATCAATCACATTCATGAACTTAATAGAAGTCATTCACGTTTTATTGATAGTGATTTTCTTCTATGATTTTCAGTCTTAATGACTCAGAGATTTAAAAGAGGCAAACAAGAGAAGTTGTTTTGGATTTAAAAGAGGCAAACAAGAGAAGTTGTTTTTACTGAAATTTTTAGTGATTTATGTTTTAAGGGTTTAGAAGAGAATGTAAAATTTTAAAATTCTAAAAATAATTAAAAAAGTGGGATTAAAAGATTTAGCACATAAGAAAAGAGGTTTCAAGTCGAAAATGAAAACATTTGATAGAGTTAAATTGTAATTTTGAAAACCTTTGGGATAGAGATGAAAAAAATACAAAACTTAGTGGCATAAAATGATTATCCCCAAACTAATAATAGAAAAAAATGAGAAATACTTACTCCATCCCCCAAACTTAGGAGGTAGTAATTATTAACTAATAAAATTGATGGAATATTGGGAATTTCAATGTCCCAGAATTCTTGATGAACAAACCCTAAACAATTAAAAGAGAATGTAAAATTTTAAAATTCTAAAAAGAATAATAACAAAATAACAAAAAAAATTAGAAAGAGAAAGAAAGAAACGAAAAAAGAAAAGGAAGATTCAGTAATAAGCTCGAATGTTTTACCCTTTTGGTTATCGATTCTTAAATAAAATAGTATATGTGTTATCTTTTCAGGAATTTATACGAATACATCAATAATATCAAGACATAGACGTTAATTATTTTTATCCCGTCCCGTAGAAGGTACCAGCTAGTTATACTATATACATAATTGATTTGACAGGGTGAATAGTGCCATTTTTGGCATGTTCCGTTTTTTTTTTTTTTTTGCTTTTCTTAGTTTTGGGGTAACCTTTTCTATACCATTTAATTTTCTGTTTTTTGAATTTTAATCCCAAACGTTTTCAACTTTTTCTATACCACTTAGTTTTATGTTTTTTTATTTTACTTAAGTCTCAATCAAACATTTTCACTTTTACAATTGAACTCTCTTTTCTTATGTGCTTAATCTCTTAATACTATTTTCTTCCATATCGGCCTAAATATCTTTAGCTTTACAATTTAATCTTCTTTTCTCACATGCTAATTTTATTCAACTTATTTTATGTTATTTTTGTATCAATCACATTCAAAATTACTCATAAAATTACTCATTCTGTCCACTTGATATTGGAACACTTTTTATACATTCCTAAATGTTTGCAACGTGGAACCTTATTTTGTAATCTTTTTCTAATGAAATTACCAAATTATCCTTTCAACTACTTTTTAAAAAAAATATTCTCTTATTTGAACTCATTAACACACTCCACTTTTATATTAATTTTTTATAATTTCATTTGACACGACTAACTCTGCTCATTTCGCCCATAGAGCTATCTCTTTCGCAAGGGTCATTTTACGAAATTTCCACAATTTCTACTCCTCTTAATCCCCATACCAAAACAAAGTATTGGAAAAGAAAATGACGGAGGGAGTACTATTTCCTTTTTCCCATTTTTTTCATTTTAATTATCGGTAAATAAAGTCCTTTTTTTGGCAATAGCTATATATGTTTTACACACCAACCGCATATGTTTTCAAAAAACATTTCCTGTTTTTGACCTTTTCTTATTTAACATTTCTTTGTTTAGGGATTTATTCCTGTACTACTTATATTTTTTAAGTTAAGTTTTTTTAACATGAACCCCATATGTTTTCAATTTTGTGATTTAAGTCACTTTGTTTTATATATATGCCAATGATTCAAATTAAAAAACTCATATATTGATCTAAGTTGTCCCAATTTTTACTTTTTCTTTACCTTTGTTGTCTTTTTTACTTTTATTTGGGACTAATTCATTCTTTTCATTCCCATTTTTGTACTTTTGTCTATATTTGTTGCCTTTCTTCCTCCGTTCTATTTGTGATCAAAATACACATATATTCGTGTGATGGTAGAGAGGTCAACAGTTACTGGCTACTTCTTCTATCCCTTAATTTTTGAACATTTTGATATAGTACAAAGAGTAAAGTCAGCAAAAAATTTGAAAGCTTGATGAAATTACCCTTATGACATAGAAAGTTAAGTGGGTGAAATTACTAGTGTTAGATCATTTGATAATAATAATAATAATAATAATAATAATAATAATAATAATAAAAGATAAATGTGAAGTGCGTGCACTGTAGTTACCAATGCAAATCAGATAATAAATAAACATAAAGAAAAATAGTTGAAAGGAAGATATTTTTACTTGAAAAAGTTGACAAAATGTTGCAATAAAAATGGAACGTAGGGATAGTATCTTTTTTATTTATTTACTCAACATCCTATATATCAATTTAGAAAATGATTGGCTTATTTAGTTTTACATGTTTACTGTCACCCCACGGCGGAAGCACACGGGTGATTACGATATTCAACAACACCTTAACCATACTCAATTGGGGTAACAGAGATCACACACAGCATGTCCGTCAGATGGGCCCCATCCATCTTAAATTTTTCGTTCATAGAAACCTCATACATGACACACAATTCCATTTCATTCAATGCTAACACTTAGTTTCACACACATGATAATCATTCTCGTTCCCGGTACACGATCACATAGTGCACACATAATCTGACACAATTTTTCACAAAATGCACAAGGAAATGCCCACTTGCACGTTTTCACACATCATGCACAAAATACTGCACAAACACATCCACATACCCACAACTGAAATTCAGCATATGTCTGATACCGCAACACGTATACATATCTGATTTTCAGCAGAAACACTGAATATGATATTACTACATGTATGCATATCATCTACAATATACAGAGCCAAAAGACATCTATTGGAATACATACAGATTGTGCGAGGTGGTGACACTCCAAGGTCCAACCACTGCTGCTGCTACACACATAAGAAAGTTTAACCGTGAGAAGACCATTATGCTCAATTATAACGGAAACTCAGAATTGAATACCACACACATATCGGAATACTCGGTCACACTTGGTCGCACACATCGGACATCCCGATCATACTTAATCACACACAACGGACATTACCCCTTAATCCACACAGATCATATCACAACTGATCAGAACACACATAAATGTACCTGAAATGTCAAAACACAAAAGCCAACCCCCGAACTCTATTCAGCGGGCTGCTTGTCAGGTACTCCTGAAAATGATAACATAAGGGGTAAGTCATCGGTGAGAACTTAGTAAGGGTTGAGGTATAAACATTGGTTATCTTGATGCACAAGAAACCCGCAACCAAAGCTAAAAGCAGATACACAAAAATATACATACATACACATGCTCAACCAATGCAAAATCAAATCATATGCAATGCAAATCAAACAACAGATTATAATAAGGTTAGACGGAACATAGTGACGGTCTTCCCGGCCGTAACCGAGGCACACACACATAATCACACAAAAGAGCATGGCCAGCTCCGGGTCGCGATCCCCACCGTCAAATCACACACAAAACATCTTATAGGTGTATCACATCACCACACCATTTAGGTGTTGTATCACATCCAGAGTGTTGATCCAAAAACCTGCACACCAATGCTTATACCATATGACTAAGTTTGGCATCACCGGGCCACCCCTCAAACCAAACTTAGCCTCAATATACTCTGATATGCATTTTATAACATACTGCAAAATGCAGTACCGAGAGACACACCGAACCCTTACCTTATACACAAAGTCCGAAATTAGCTCCCGTTTAGATTCCAAAACCCGATTTCGGCAGTGCTTCGGCTTAATTTCTGCCCAAACCCCTGTTAACAAATCATCAAAAGATCACAGAATACATATTCAGGAACCACAAAATCACAGATCCATGCGGTGCCTCCACACACCAAAAATTCAGACGTCAACTATTTTTCACACAGAATCTCATTTACAAAATCTGATCCGTAAAAAGTATATAGCTCTGCACCGTGAATAACATATATGATTACCTCTTCACACAACTGAATTTGGTTGCAGTACAGGAAATCGAAAACTGATTTCGGCAGCATTCCGGAAGCGTTCACTACAAATAAAATGACATGTGCTGACACACGTTTCTCTTGATAGACAGTAAAGTGTCAAGATAATTTTGCATATGTTAACATTTTAAGTGTCAAGAGAACTTGTATACTTCTCTTCACACATTATATGGTGTGTCGGCAGTTACCTTTCCTCTGCTAACACAAAATTTAATACCAGTGTGTTAAGAAATGACTAAGTTAAGTTTTATTGACACATTTATTTTTATTATCTGTCAACATTGTATTATATCAAAAAATAAATATATAATGTCTGTAAGGAAAGAGTAGCGGGAGTTCTAAAACTTAAAAAAACGAGAGTACTTACTAGAATTCCCAAACTAACTTCATCAAAATACAAAAAAAATTGAACCCTAGGCATCATTCTCTGCCTGTAATCAAACCAAACCCAATTTTCTGTGGAAATCGAACCCTTACCTTTTGAAGCTTCTCTGACTGTTATCTCGTAGAGGCGGCATTGAGGAACCGCCAAGTCGGCAGTGAGGAAGCATCAGCGGTAAGGAATCACACCTCTAACAACGTTGTGAATCCAGCTGTTTTCTCACCGAGGAAAAAGATCGCAAGTTCATGATTCCAAGTCGGCAGGAGGAGTTTCACGCCAAGTGAAGGAAAGCTTATAAACGCCAAACAAGCTACTGAAATCATTGGTGAGATAACTTGATTCATGTTGCCATGGTTTGATGTTTCGATGCGTTGGCTTCTGTTTCATGTTTCATTTCGATTCCCCTTATTTCCATGTGAAGCTTCTGAGCATTTCACTGTGTTGCTTGTAACTCGCTCTGAGTTGCCCCTTTATCAATTTGAAGTTTATTAAGCAATTTCCATAACATTAGATTTAAGGACAACCATCTTTTTTAGTCGGATGAATCTGAATGAAAAGTTTTGGATGAATCTTAAGGCTCATTAGTTAAGGGTATTCTGTTATTTCTCATTTTGTTGGTCAATTATTGAATCCAATTGTAGATTAGGCTAAAAGTTATAGTAGGATTTAACAGATTCAACACAAGTTCTTAATAGATGTATACGAAGCTGCAAAAAACACTACTTTGTGTGTGTGGACTAGGGGTGAGTAACGATTCGAGCCGAGCCGAGCTTGGCTCGAGCTTAAGCTTTAACGAGCCCGACGAGCCGAGCCTCATGAGCCTCGAGCTCGAGCTCGAGCCGGTTTCGAGACTCGAATAATATACAAGCCGAGCTCGAGCCCGAAACGTTCGACTCGTAAGGTTCGCGAGTCTTAACAAGCTCGCGAGCCTAACGAGCTCATGAGCCTAATGAGCTCGCGAGCTCGTTTGGGGCCGAATCGAGCCTAACGAGCTCGCAAGCTGGTTTGGGGCCTAATCGAGCCTAGCCGAGCTCGCGAGCCTAACGAGCTCGAGCTTCTCGAACCTTCGAGCCGAGCTCGAGCTCAAATTTTCGCGCTCGTTCGAGCTCGAGCTGAGCTCGAGCCGAGCCCGAATTTCACGAGCTCGAGCTCGAACCTGCTAGGCTCGGGCTCGGCTCGAACTCACCCCCTAGTGTGGACACAATATTCACTAGTCACAGATTTCCTACTTATTTTTGTTCAGGGAAAATATAGTACATATACTGATTTGCTCTACTCCCTTCCCTGCTACCTGTTGATCTGCTCTTCTTCTGTGCATTGTCTCTCTTTTGTTTTGTCTTCTTTCTCCTTTTCTTATGACTGTCATGGCTAGCAGAGATTAAGGGTCAGGAGTATTATGATGTTTGATCCAGTTAGTTGTTGGCACTTGGCATGGATTTTTATATATCTAGAACCATCATCATCTTCATATCTTAAGAGCCATTACTCTTTCAGTCAATATATTGGTTACCCTTTCAGTCAATATATTGCTGCTAACTGATCTGCAGAGTGGTCTTAGAGGAGGGATTATCTAAATTTGTTGCCTTGTTGGGTCAATTGATGCCTATTGCGATTTATTTGCAACATTTTGCCATTGGGAAGACTGTAACCTTGATGGACAGACGTGCTACCTCTTCTCAAAATACGGTTGTGCAAATTCAAGATCCACAACTACCAGCTCTACAAGCCCAAGTTTCAAGACTTACAACAAATTTCAACATCCTTTTGTCCGTTGTTGTAGCGACGAGATTTTTGACAGGAGTCGCCACCAATCTATTTGGCTTAGGTTGATTGGAAACCTGAAAATAACTAGTCTGCACAGGCTCTAGATCCGTTAGTCAATTACAATCAAAAATAAAAATTTCGATTGCCCAAAATTGGTACCACAGGGTTTATTTCGTATTTTTGCTTGATTTTTTATTTATCCTTTTTTATTTTTTATTATTAAATGATATGCAAAATAATTAATTCTAATAACACTAGAAATAATGACAATGATCAATAATAGAATAAATAAGTTAATGCAATTTAAATGAAAGAATTAGCGACAAAGATTAAGAAAAAGAAAGATTAAAAGTCTTAGGAACCTAAGTGACATAAAGGGAAAACATGAGGGGGTTAAACAAATGAAAAATAAAGAATAATAGGAATTAAAAAGAAGAAGAAAAGAAAAAAGAACTCGTACCTGCTTGGTTGCTGTTGACGATGGCGGAGAAGAAGCCGAGCGACTGACTGGTTCGGATACGGCCTAAATGAGGCCGAACGGCAATGAGAGTGATGGGGTCGACTCTCCGGCGGAAGGCGAGCACGGTGGCGGCGACGACACGATGAACCGAGACTCGGTTTGAGAGAAAAAGTCGGGTCGGGCCGTGCGGCCGTAAACGGTTCTAGAGAGATTTCTCGCAATCCAGGGAGATTCAGGCGAAATTGAACGTAGATTCGGACTCTTGGAGGCAAGATGATGATGATGATGGAATACTCCTATGAACGATTTTAGTCCGGTTTGAGGAAGGCAAGGGTTGGGTAGAAGCTTTAGACGTGAAAAACAAAAAAAAAAAGGATAAGTGCAGATTTTTGTTATGTTTTTTATGGTTTTTTGATCGAATTTCTCTCTATTAGTTGATTGCTGCTGCTGCTAATTAATCTCTTAGAGTTTAGTTTATGATGTATTTATAGGCCTAGGTTAGGGTTGGAGTTATAGAGTCAATTAGGTTAGCAATCTTATTTCTTAGTGGTTTAGGTGAAATTAAATTATACTCCCTACGTCCCTATGATTTTTTTTCATGAATTTTTAGACTTTAAAGTTAATAATTTATATGCATGTCATAATTTAAAGTATAAACTTTCTAAATATATTTTTTCTAATTTTTTAAAACTTGTTATCTTTGTTAAAATTTGAGTCAAACATTGAATCTTGAAACATCAAATTCAAAGTGTATAATCTTTCAGGGACGGAGGTAGTATTAGATTTTGGTGATAATTAGGTGATTTTTTTTATGATTTTTGGATTATTTAATTATTATTTTAAGATAATTATATTCTTTCTTCTTTTCATTCTTTTATTATCATTTTTATCTACCCTTTTTATTTTATTAATATTAATTAAAGATTTTTCCCCTAAAATTACTAAACATTCAATTAGGTCATTTTACTTTTCTTTTTTTCTTCTTTTCTTTTTAAAATTAGTCAAGTTAGGCTTAAATTAGTTAATTAATTAATTAGATTAAGTTAGCTGTTAATTAAAAATCCGGGTAAAAATCGAGTGTCAACAGTTGTCAAACAAAATATGGCTCCGGATCAATTTGTTGCAGTTATCAACAGTTTGAGTAATGAGGTAATTAATGTTTCAATTAGAGTTCTTATGCTAGTATCAACCAACAAGTGTTGAGTTCAGAATTGTAGATCATTCTTGTGGTGTGTGAAATGTGAATTATGGAGCCGAATCTTCTTGTTTTGGACTTGTTTGGCAATATGAAATGTGCCATATGTTCTGTCGAGGGCTGGAAACTGTGAACAAATACTATGTACTTTGTGGTTGAGTTTGAAGCTGTGAACCATTCTGCTTTTTTTGTCTTTCTTCTTTGTCTTCCTAACTTTGCTGCTTGTTTGATGATTCTTTGTGTACTGAAATAACATGATTATCTGCCACAGTTTCTGTTTACTTTCATTCTATGTTAGGTTTGAAGGAAGATGAAACTTAGATTGGGGACTGGGTTATTGTTTGTGGTTACTTTCATTCATACTACTATATTTGCTCCACAAACAAACCATAGGATTGTGTTATTATGTCATATGTATGGTATCTGGTCATTTTCATGAAAAGTCCATGTTTGGTATCTGATTACAACTTGCATTCATTTGGACATTCATCCGGCTGGAGATTCATTCATCTAGGCATTCATGTTTTTTTTAATTGCATAGTACAATAGTCAAGCTTTTAACTTGTAATTTTTCTTCTTCTTTTCTTCAGGTTGGTGATGAACATTATCCTTCAAATCGTAGATCATCAAATGGAAGCCACCAACCAGGAGGATTTGGAAATTAGGGATTTAATGATTAACTCAAACATTTTTAGTTATATTTTAACTATTTAGTTTAATTAGCAACTTTCAAAATAGGTACCTTTCATGGATGTTTAAGAATGTCCAAGATTGTAAATTTTAATTTTATTAATCAAGTACTTTTTATTGTTGAATTATTAATAATTCATCCAATGTTATCAATAATTAATTCATCTAATATAGTGATTAATAGCAACATTGACCACAAAACCACTAAAAAATAGCATTAAAGGGCAACATAATCGTTCTTGACACATAAAAGCCTCTCCTGATACACAATCTTTGTCGACACAAAAGAATCTTTCTTAACACATGGAAACTGGAGGATCAAATACACTTTCTAACACTCAAACGAGGATCAAATATACTTCTGACACTTAAACGTCTGTAGGGAGAACTAGTTACAATTTGCTTGACACAACAAAATCTGTCGGGCAAAGTATAAAAGTTTCGCCGACACACATTAAAAGTGTTAGCAGAACGCTTTCTCGACACATCTTCAGTCGACACTTTTTTTTGTGTGTTGGAGAAGCCCAGCGGGGTTTCTGCCGACAGTTTTTCTGATTGTGCCGACTCTTTCTGTTTGTCAACAAAAGGCATTTCGTTTGTAGTGGTTTTAGCTCAAATCCCTTTTCACAACTGAACACAGAGGAAACAACACTTAGAAACCATTAGATCATCCACATATATGGCACCACCACCATCTCAAAAAATCCAGAATTTACGGCTTTCAAACAGAGCCGTATTTGAAAAATCTGATCCGTAGGATGTTTATAACTTCTCAAAATGATCAGTTTAACATAATTACCTCGAAACTCGGGCCAATATTCTTCAAGATCAAGTGAAGCACATCCATGGAAACTTATGGAGAAGAAAACGTTGCAGAGAGGAAGGAGAAGAAATGACAAGTTGGCCAATTTTCCTTCTTTTATATTTTCCTTTTTTTTACTTTTCGTTTTCTCTCACCTTATCTCTTCCTTTTTCTTTTCTTTTCTTTTCTTTTTCTTTCTTTTCTTCCCTTTTGGCCATACATAGCCGCCTCCCTCTTGTCTCTTTCCCAAAAAATTGTTCAATTTTTCCTCTTTTACACTTTGGCCCCAAAATTTTACAAAGTTGCAATTTAGTCCAACCGCAACTTGCATATTTCTCAAACCGCTCAACCAACTGAAACGAAATCTGAATACCAACACCGAGACCTTATAACACACACAAAACATGTATAACATGTTTAAAATGAAGTCCCGGTCTTCATAGAATTTCACTAATCCCGATATTAACGTTTAATCACACAAATTAATCGCGCACTTACCGGGCGTCGGTAACATTTACTGATTTTACAAAACAATGAGAAAACAAGTTTGGATTTGTTGTTTTAGGCTATGTTCGACATTTTCATTGTTGGCAACCATTGTTGCTTTCTTGAATTGTGATGTGATATTTGTGAGATAAAAAGAAGATTTAATAGATAGTTGATGAAAATTGGTGAAAAGTGGAGTATTAGAACACACCATTGGTTAATTTCATCTTCACACATTATTCAAAAGTATATTTAACCTTCTATACTCTTTTCCTAATAAAATTTCCATCAATTCTAAAAAGATAATTTAGTTTTCACATAAAATTACCAAAAATACACTTAAAGACCATTTTTAGAATTTTTTATATTATTGATTCATTAACTTTGCATTCTATGTTCTTTATTGTTGTAATCATAATATTTTGCTTGCTGCAGTGAAGCGCGGCCTCTCAAACACCTTGTTGCTGCACATATGTCATATCTATTATTGGTTAGTGCCACCACACATAATATGATACTTACATGTTTTTTTAGCCTTTAATTGCATTTTTATATATTTCATAAAGTGTCATATATGCGCGAAAATTACCTCATTTAGTACATTGTCATTTATGCGAAGTGTTTCTTGTTTCAATTTCGACATCATATATAAATCTCATAATGAAGCAAATATTAATATTTGTTTCAAAGCGTTGATAATTCTTCCTCAGTCCCCAAAAAAAATGGTGTATTTCTTTTGGCACTAAAATTAAAAAATGATGGAAAGGAAAAAAATTTGTCAAAAATACCCTCGGTTCTAACTTGGAGGATGAATGTTAAAAATTTGTGGAGGAATATTAGGGGTAATTAAGTAAAACAACTGAGCTAAAGTTTCTAAAACGGTAAATGCACCAATTTTTTGGGGACATCCAAAAAGGAATATGCACCATTTATTTGGGGACAGAAGAAGTATTAGTTTTGATAAAATTCTGAAACACAAACTCTCATCGAAATATTTAGCAAAGAAACATATAAGTTATGTATTTGTTGTACTAAATATATGTATTATTTATACTTTTTGCTCCCACATCAAAATATTTCTAGGTCAGCTCCTATTATATATATATATATATATATACCCATTTTTTAGCCATTTCATGCTCACAAGGCAACTAAGAAACTAGAAAGTACGATTTAACTTGAGTTCAAAGTTAAAACCAGCATCATTTCTACACCATCTAAACCAAATTACCAAAATGGAATGCATAAACATCATGCAAACAGAAGTGCAGAACCGTCATCTGGAGCTACCATGAAATGAAACTAAATCATGAGGGGAATAACTATGGTAGAATGTTCATATCCATAGCTATCCAAAAGTGGCATTGAACCACAAAGGTTAGAAACTTCTCTGGCTGATATAAAGCATTTCAAACAATGAGTGGTGCAGAAAATGTGAGCACATGACAACAAGCTTTGTGTCACGGTTAGAGTAAAATCTATCGGCGGGCCTACGTTTTAAGTTTTCAATCTATTTCGGTCTCATTTTAAGTTTTTGACTTATATTGGTTCTAAATTTATAAATCGTGACATATTTGAATCATTTCCGTCTATTTCTTCCGTTTAAATGAACAGTAATATGTGAAATGTCAATTTTACCCTTAATGAGTTGCTAAAATACATCCTCACCTGCACCCAGCACCGCCGCAAGACCGTCGAAGTTCGCTGCCACCAATGTTGTCCGCGACCGCGACCTCCTCACCTGCACAGCCCATGTTTCGCGAAACCCACGAACACACATGCACCCAAGCCCCTCCCTTTGTTTCCCGCTTCCACCATCTCCTCCACCTCATCGCGGCACCACCAGGGGCGAAGCCAGGAAATAAACTTTGGGCGGACGAAAGATACATATCAAAAGCATTTTTTTACTCAATTGCCATATGTATATCAAAAGTACAAAATACATAGCAATCGTCAAAATCTAACACGACGTTTCTTAAAATCTTTGAAATTATCGGCCAATTATTTCAGACTAAATTTCATAGCATTATCTCTCTCAATGTACATAATAATAGTATTAGCTAGAAAATCAATGTTCATCTTGGTTCGTAGTTTGGTCTTCCCAATTTTCATAGTAGAATAGGCATGCTCTGTAGTAGCATTAGACACAGACAAAATCAATATCAAACATATCAATCTATCAACAAGAAAATAGATACTTATCTTCCCAGTAGTTACGGAAAAAACTTGACATATTGCACCAATTGTAGACAATTCTTCAAAATCTGTAGAGTTTGTAACTTCATAATGAAACTGTTGCAACTGATATCCGCTGTAGTCTGAACATGTTTGTTGATATTTTTTTGTGCTCTGTTGTTTTGTTGATTTAGACTTTGGGTGGGGCCTAGCTATTAGACACGCATGAGGTAAAATTAAGTGTGCTACATAGTTGACTGGATATTGAGTGTGTAGGTTTTATTATTTGAGTGTTATATTTTTCACATTTTGATCAATTTTACACTCACATTAGAATTGTACATAAAATAGAGAGTATATAAGTATATTAAATTAAAAATAACACTTTTAATTATTCTAATTGTATACTATACACCCCATAGTTTTACAAAAATTACGAGCGGGCGGTCGCTCTCCCCTGTCCCCACATAGCTACGCCCCTGCGCTTCGCCGAAGTTCGTCCCACCGCCACCACCTCTCCTTCATTCCTTCCTCTTGCAAGGTAAAGCTTCGTTTCTCTCCACCATGAACAGACTTTCGGACCAGCAAGGTAATTACTAAGGTCATCGATTTTGCTTCGGTTCCATCTGCTTTTCGGATTCCTTTCATTAAATTGTTGCTACTTCTGCAATTTATTGATGAGTATGGACCGATTTTATGAATGTGTTAATGGATCGGTTGAGTTCTTAATTTTTTTTTCTTTAAATAAAAAAAACCGAACCCCAACTCCAGAAAATCACCAATTTCTTGGTCATATGTGTGATTATCTTGTGATTTGATTGTTCTGGAATGTGTACTTAGTTGCCGTTGAGCGTGTGTTTGCTAATAGGGGTGTTCAAAAAACCCGCAAAACCGAGAAACCGAACCGCATGATCCGAAACCGAAAAAACCCGTGAACCGAAGAAACCGATAACCCGCGGGTTCTAATTTTAGATACCCGCGGATACCCGAACCGATCCGCATATGCCTATTTACAAATAAATTATCTAAAATTGCTTACTTCATCTCAATTTTCCTTTAAATTTCTTTTATATTATGTGTGAAAACTCATTTCATACAACAATAATACATGATTTGCAATATTATATTATTGTTCTATTTGTGCAAACTACTTTTCTTCATTTTGATGCTCTAGATATGTTCATTTATGATGCGAAATTTTAGGATATCTCCAAGTAAATTGAAAATTTTTATAGAATAAGTATACTTAGTAATACCCGCGGATACCCGCGATCCGAACCGCAAAAAACCGTAAAAATCGGGTACCCGCATTTAGGGTACCCGCACTCGGTGGGGCGGATACTATTTTCTCACTATCCGTCCCGCCCCGCCCCGTGCACACCCCTATCTGCTAAGGTTCTAAATTTGATTATGTCGTGGCTCTAGTTTTGGTTCTAAACTCGGAACCCGACAGACTTCCCGGATTCATGTAAAGTCCGATGGAGATCTGGCCGGAGGAGACAACACTCATCAATCTCTTCAACGGCAACTCCGACTCATGAGATCTAGAATGAAACGGGATGATAAGGTGGTGGGTGGGGCGGCGGTAGGCCCAGGAAGGGAGGAGGTCGGTGGCTATAAGAGAGGGATGGGTCGGAGATGGTGGTAAAATGTCAATTTTAAAAATCTTGAGGGTAGATTTGTTTAGTTTAAAAATCTTGAGGGTGTATTTTAGCAATTCATTAAAGGTAAAATTGACATTTCATGAGTTATTGTCTATTTCAACGAAGGAAATAGACAGAAAGAAGGTAAATATGTCACAATTTATAAATTTAAAGCCAACATAGGTCAAAAACTTAAAAAGAGACCGAAATGGATCTAAAACTTAAAACGTAGGACCACCGATGGATTTTACTTGTCATAGTTAAGATGACCTTAACTTTTACATCCTCTGGAACTCCCAGTGCAAGATTAGTGCTTCAAATGCAGTTTGAATAATCAGAGTCGACAAATCCAATCCACAAAGAACTCAAGATACTGTCATACTCAAAAGGGTTATGTGTGCAAAATCACAGTGTAGCCCTCTAAGTTGCGAGGGAGATACAAATGTTGATTTCAAGGGATTTTCTTCTTCAAACATCTTGAAGGAAATTGAACAGTTGGAGAAAAAGCATTTTAAGGAGAAGAATTTAGTAAAGCTACAAGAGAGAGATTCAAGGGGTATGGTCAAGAAGTGCCATAAAATTTTGATCGATGGTTGTGATGATTTAGCGGCTCTGCAATTAATGGAGGAGTTTGAAAGGCAAAAACTTCAGAAAAAGGGTAAAAAAAGAATTGAGCCAAAATCAGTGGAGTCAAAACTCTTATATGAGTTAAAAGGATTAGAATGGGGTGTTTAAAGGTAAAGTTCAGAAGGCTTAAGTATAGGGATTTTGATGCATTATTTGGGTACATTTGGTGTTATTGGTCTTTTAAGGGGTTGCAAAATTCAAGTAGTGGTGCTTAAACTTTGCAAACCTACCTTTTCCTTCTTTGCTCTCTAGAATGTTAAACTTTTGTAGTCATAACTGTTCACAGGAACGAGCTCGAACATCCTAACCAGACTCGCAGAGGCCAATTGACCCAAGTTAATTGGCGCAATCCTCATCAGCAGCAAGCTTCGCGCCTATACGTTTCTGCCTAACGAGGGTATCCCTGCTCAGACGAACTTTTAAAGACTTTAGAAACATTTTGCTACTCTTAGCACTCTTATGGCTTTTCTGATGTAACGTTCCTTGTGGCGCTGTTTTCCGTGGTGCTTCCTTTAGTCCACAAAGTCGACTAAAATAGTAGAGCGGCACGTTGTAAGAGGAAGACGATGATACAATACCTTTTACACTTGCTGGCTTGATCAACTTAATAAACGCCTCTATCTCCTGAAAGCATGAGTGATCGGAATATGGAACCGTATACATGTCCTCGTGCACCCTTCCCACTGAAATTGGCTTGCAGCTCCACTCATCCATCTGTGTGCCGCCATTGGAAACCAGTGGGCTCATATAGTACCGTGTAGCTTCAGAGAGTTTATCTTCTCTTACAGGTGGTTTAGCCCATGGAAGACCAGATGGCATGATGCCAATATGTGGGCGCATTTCATTTAACTTTTCTACAGTGTCAATACTATAACTGTAGCGAGGAACAGCACGAACTCGGGTGAGAGATGTACTGGTTGTGAAAACGTCGTAGAACCCCAGAAGATGCATAGTTTGGAGGCGTTCAGGCCAAACCCAAATCTACAAGGTTTCAGAGAAAAATCATGGGAAAGTGAACAATTTACTAAAAGCAAAGATTATCAACTCTATATGATGCTGCCATTTAGTATCTTGCCAAAGGTGTTACAACAAAAGCTAAACTAATTTACAATTACTCTTGATGCTCTAAGAATCAGTGCAATTCAAGCAAAGATAGCTTCTATTAGAATAAACAACCACATCTATTAGAATAAACATTCACAAGAAAATATAAAGACAATTGATGGAAGTTTTGACAAGAAGGGCATTCGGCATAAAACTTTGCCACTATATTTATTGATGAACTTATAGCTAATACTAGACAATTTATTCATACTATATGCAAGTTTCGTGTGTGTGTGTGTGTGAACTGAGCAATTTCACCATGCACTCAAAACTTAAGAGATATTGGAATAGTTACAACACATTTTAAGTCAATTTCATGTTGGAGGCAAACCTTAGTATCAAGTGCCTGTGAAATGTGAACCAAAAGTTCTTCCTTGCCCAAAGAATCAATCCCAATGATAACCTCATGATCTGGATGTGAGGCAATTATCTCAACAACCTGCTATAACAGGGAATCCAAATAGTTAATAAGTAAAACACTAGGGATGATAAACTAAACTTCAAGTGAAAATGCAATGTTTGTTTCCATAAACTAAAATATACTGCTTATAATTGCAAAGAAACCATTTCACCTTACAAGTCTATAATTCTGATGTCTGTCACAACCAACAAGTGGAGGAAATTCAAATATCTTGCAAGAATAATCACTTATGAAGGTTGAGGTTAGCAAGGAAGCATTTATGGCCCCCCAAAGTTATTTGATTGTATGGAGATTCTTACATATGATCGAAAAAAGATTAAGATCCATACCCAAATTCTTAGAGAACCTAAAAAAGCCTATGGTTCATGATAGACATATATCTGCTTTTGTACACTTGCTAATGATGCTACAATGGATATAAATGGAACTCATATATTCACCTGCTGGGCTGCAACTTCTCTAGAAGGAAATACATAGGATGGATTGCAGTATGTGTTGTCCAAATAAACGGTGTCAACCACATTGTTACCTAAAGCATCAGAAAGCATTGCTCTGGCTCTATTTGCTCTCTCACTATCTCTTTCCCAACGGAAATCGCCAGTATAAAGCAGGCATCCAAACTTGCCACGAAACAAAAACATGACTGCACCTGTATGACAAATGAATTGATCAAAAGGGATCTAAAAATTTACTAAATGACTATGTATGGAGCTCATTTCAAAGAGTTGTTAGCACCATGCAACATGTTCACCTTTTGTCTCTTGTTCTCTTCTAAAGGTACTTTCATTTATCACTATGATACTGGTACTTATTTCAAACATCACCAAGAGAGAGAAAACCATCAGCATGCTCAAAAGAAATAACATATCTAACTTCAAATGTAATACGGAGTAGTATTAACTACTCTAGTCCAACATGGTATGAGAATTTAAGTGTTGCAGTCAATTATCCATCATTGCTTGATTCCATGAACCAGCAATTGACAGGAAAAATGCAGCACAATCTATACGTTCAGAAGAAGATCAAGCGGAAAAAAGCAATTTCACCGCGAATTACCGAGAAAGCACAAAACAAGCAACAATAATCGGTGAGGAATAAAAGCAAACAGATGGCGTACTACACACCAGGGCAATGGCAAGCGTCAATGGCCATGACCTGGACATCGGCGGGCGAGTCCGATGAAGGCGAAAGGATACTGACCGAGTACCAGACTCCGAGGTCGAGGACACGAAGCAGAGAACGGCGGAACTTGGGGAATCTGAAGGGGAAGAGCTTGGCGGTGAGGCGAGAGCAGAAGATGGGACCGTTGGCCCAGGAGGAGGTGAGACCATGGGTGTGATCCGAATGCAGGTGCGTGAGAAAGTAAGCTTGGCTACCCGCCTTCCACTTATCCACTGAGATTACACCTTCCTCCATTTTTCTCTCATAAGCTCAACTTCCATATCGTCTCCTCCATTATCACTAACACAATCTTTGTTCTTTTCGCGGGTAATGGTCACGTTTTGAAAATTTTCAAGGTGTAATTTGAGAGCCTGTTTTGGCGATTTGTATTTGGAATTTACTTATTAGGGTTCTTAATTCTTATTGGACTCCACACCTAATGGGCTTAAGGGGCTGGGCCATTGGCAATTTGTTTGAACAATGATCCTTTTTCTTTTACCGTTGGTTACTACACTATTTCATCTAGTAACTGTTTACATTTTGAAAAAGAAAGCTATCAACAGTACATTTTTTAGTTTAGTTGTTAGTTTTGTGATCTCTATCATTAAAAATTATCCAAAACACTACAATTAATTGAAACAACTATTTATCAAACAGGATATCCCTAAATTTTTTAGATGTTATATATATAGACACTACGTAGTTGGAGTAGCCCTGGTAACAGGCCTAGTAACGCCTAACCCGTTAGTAACGGTCAAAATGCGAGTCAGCAGCTGGTTACGGACTGCTCGAAACAAGCCTTGCCACCTTTTCAAAGCTGGTAACGGGCTGGTGATGCCTAGGCTCATTACCAAGCCGGTAACGCCCCAGTGCATCACCGGCCTGTTACCAGCTCTGAAACGGTGTCTAACTAGTCTCGCCACCTTTTCAAAGCTGGAAATGGGTCGATGATGACCCGGGGCATTACCAACTTGGTAATGGACCTAGGCATCACCAACCCGTTACCAGCCATTAGATATTCCAAATCCTTCCCTTCGCAGACACTTCAAAAAAAAAACGTGATCAACTGCTCTATCTTCGATTCAACGGTGCCATGTGGTGTACCAAAACGATTTCCGGCATCGTGGTCGTCATTTTCTCCCTCAATCTCCATCATCTGTTGAAGGTAAGCACCGAAGTACTCTTTTTCTTTTTTTCATTTTCATTGCTCAAATTTAGTGGGTTTTTTTTTATTTTTGGTAACTTGGTTCAAGGTTGTTGTTTCACGCCGCCGCCGTTTGCCGTCCCCGCCTTCCACGCCACCACAGTCTACCATCCCCGCGTTCCACGCCGTCGTTGCCTTTTTCAAAGTACCAGGTAACTTTCTAATTTTAATGTATCTCTAAAGAATGTTGAAAGTTGGATGAACATGGTGAACATTGTGGTTTTTGGTGATTTTTCATATATGTGACGAATTGTTTATGGATTTTCGATGAACTTATTTATTTTTGATGAATTATTGCATTTCTGATGAATTTATATAGTTTATATGAATTTATGATCATTTGCCTATTTTTGATAAAAAAAATTTGTATTTTTTTTTATGAATTTATGTATTTTTTATGGATTTATGATAATTTTTGTTGTTTATATATGAATTTATGATCATTTGTTTATTTTTGATGAATTTGTGTATTTGTTATGGATGTATGATAGCTGTCAAATGTATCTTTTTTAAGTCTTATAAAAAATGTTATCTTTTACAAAGATTTGGGTGGAAATTAAAGTTATAAAAACTTTTGTGTCATGAATAAAGGTTTTACAAAGTTTTGACCGAATTGTAAAATTGAGTAAATTCCGTTCGCAATCCCGTAAAAATAATTATTGTCATGTTTTGGTCATATTTTAAAAAGTTGTCTTATTTAGATCTATCCTATGGTATTGTTTCCTATTATGGTCATTTTCGACCACTTAAACCGTTAACTTTGATGGATCTATACGAAATGTCGTTTTACCCTTCTAACAAAAGAAGGGGAAAATTTAACTTAGACCTCATAATTTTGTTTCCCTAAAATTTGCACCCAATTTTTTCTTCTAAATCTACGGTCATACTATCTCTCCCCTTCAAACTATAACTCTACAAAAAGATTTGAAGAGAGATCTAGAAGTAATGAAGTGAAGATTAAAATGGTGGTCACCTCTTGCCGTCCAGATCAAAACAAAAAAATCAAAGCTTGTAAGCTTTAACAGATGTGTGCTCAACTGGCTCAAGACTCATTTATGTCTCATGGAGTCTGTTTCACAAAGTAACAAAGTAATTAATTAATGAGTTCATATTATATTGATGAAAAATAAAATAAGGAAAGAGAATCGATTTGTATAGGTGCCAAGAAAATAAAACTTAATATGTTCACCATCAAACATAATTGAACCTAGTCAGCCATTAGCCATGCACATAGTCCTTTTTCATTTTTGACCGTGATCGGTCTCTGGCCCAGTTGAAGAATCCACATCCATCTCTTCAGTGTTTAAAATGCTGAGAAATCTCTGCTAGGATAGGTCGAATTTACGTCCCAAGTAAACATTTCCAATTCTACTTTCATCAGCTCAAAATTCAAAAATTGCACCCTCATCTCACACCGAATCAATCAGCCGAAATTTACAGTGTTGGACATCTCCGAGACAAGATTATCGGTAGCGTTCGCTGCCTCATCAACAATATCGGAGAGTGCAAGGTCCAGATTCGTCGCCCTGATGAAGACGCTTCTTTCACCGCGCTTCAAATCCGTTGACCTTCCAAAAGTGCGTTCTGAACATGGCCACGATGGTTGTTGAGGGTTCCAAATTAGAGAACATCAAGTGCAATGGTCTGGATTTTCATTAAATCTAGAAGAAAAAGAACACCATTTGCAAAATAAGATTGGTGAAAAGTTTTGAAATAAAAGTTTTGGGAGCAAAACACTAGATTTAGAAGAACATTGGGTGAAAAATTTAGGAAAACAAAAGTATGAGGGTTCAGTTAAATTTTCTCCTAACACTATTATGCCACGTTATTGGTTCAGAAGGGTAAAAAGGTAAAATCGTGAAGATCAGTCAAAATTAACGGTCCTAGTGGACAAAAAGGACCATAATAAGACATAATACCATAGGATATGACCTAAACAGGACAGGTTTTTAAAATATAACGAAAACAAGATAGTAATTATTTTTACGAGACAAGTTTGGGTGAAATTGAGCGATTATGAAAAGTTTTCTGTCAAAAATAAAAGTTAAAACATAAAAGATTTGCAAAGTTTTGGACCGAATTGTAAAATTTACAAACTTTTGGGTCAAATTCAACGATTTTAAAAAGTTCTGTGTCAAAAATAAAAGTTTTGGACTAATTTGTAAAGCTTACAAAATTGTGTTAAAAAGAAAAGTTTTGGACAAAATTGTCAAGTTTCAAAAGTTCTGGGTCAAATTGAAAATTATTCAAATGTATTACAAATTTAATAACTTTTGAACTTCTTCTAAGACCATGACGGGTCGAGGTGATAGTGGCCATAATGGGAGTCGCATGACCACTCGACCGGGCGAAACTTCTAGAGTGCTTTCCAATTCGGTAATTACCAACAACAGCCACTACCGCGCCTGACCCCTTTATCACGTGGACCTATTACTCGTGAGATGGATTTCTACGAGCTGCAGATGTATTGAGAGGAGTCGATGTACCGGTACGAGTTCGACAACCCAGGCTTGTTCTTGAGACAGACTGACACCGACAACGAATGGGATGGGACGTTCGATTACCCGCCCCCACCCCCCATACGATCGTTTTGTACCAAAAAAGTCGATGTAGGATGCTTTTATTATTAATATAACATTTATTATATAATTACAATTATCTCATTTCTGCATTAAATTATAAATAACAAATATAATTAATATTTATAAATCGATTTATTGGGCGGACACGAAAAACTAGGAAAACAATAATAGTAACAGTCTGGTAACGCACATGCCGCTATCAAGTATGTCAGGGGTCAAACATGACAAAAGCACTAGTAACGGGCCTGTGCATTACCGACCCGTCACCTAACACACACTGTATAGATTAAGTATATAGTTTTTTTATGCATAGGCGGTGAAAGTGTTTTTCTCATCATCACTTTTTTTTTATATAAAGAGGGCAAATGGGTAGGGGATACCGGAGACTCGAACTCAAGATCTCTACAAGTGTCCTCAGGAACATGACTACCAGGGGATAAGTGCTCAGGACTTCATCATATCTTTATATAAAATGACCCACAGATTTATTTTTAAAGTTTTATTAATATAATGAAGTTCACATATTATACTCTATATATGGGGAGTTCACTGCTGGTGAACAGTTGTTGAACAGTGGCACGACCAATAGGGTTGTGCCACGTCATTCATATTTTTCTTTATTTTTTTAAAATTAATTTTTTTATTTTTTTAAAAATTAAAATTTTTAAATTATATTTATTATTTATATTTATTTCATTAAAGTTTTAATTGTTTCCCAATTTTTTTTAATTATATTTATTATTTATTTCATTACTTTTTGAAAAACTTTTAATTTAATTTTTTTTCAATTTTAAAATTATATTTATTATGTTACTAATAGGAAAAAAAATTTAAAAACTTTTAAATTTTTTTTAAGAATTAAATTTTTAAAATTATATTTATTAAATTAAATTTTTTATTGTTATTTCATTACTTTTTTAAAAAAAAATTTAAATTAACTTTTTTTCATTTTTTAAATTATATTTATTATGTTACTAATAGGAAAAAATTTATAAAAACATTTACTTTTGTTTAAGAATTAAATTTTTAAAATTAAATTTATTAAATTTTTTTATTGTTTCCAAATTTTTTAAATTATATTTATTATTTATTTCATTAGTTTTTTAAATTAATTTTTTTCATTTTTTAAATTATATTTATTATGTTACTAATAGGAAAAAATTGATAATTTTGAAAGTTAGTATGAAATTGGTAATTTTGAAAATTAGTATGAAATTAATTGTGTTGTATCACGTTATCTATTTTTTTCTGAACATGGCCACGATGGTTGTTGAGGGTTCCAAATTAAACAACATCAAGTGCAATGGTCTGGATTTTCATTAAATCTAGAAGAAAAAGAACACCATTTGCAAAATAAGATTGGTGAAAAGTTTTGAAATAAAAGTTTTGGGAGCAAAACACTAGATTTAGAAGAATATTGGGTGAAAAATTTAGGAAAACAAAAGTATGAGGGTTCAGTTAAATTTTCTCCTAACACTATTATGCCACGTCATTGGTTCAGAAGGGTAAAAAAGGTAAAATCGTGAAGATCCGTCAAAATTAACGGTCCAAGTGGACAGAAAGGACCATAATAAGACACAATACCATAGGATATGACCTAAACAGGACAGGTTTTTAAAATAGAACGAAAACAAGATAGTAATTATTTTTATGAGACAAGTTTGGGTGAAATTGAGCGATTATGAAAAGTTTTCTGTCAAAAACAAAAAGTTAAAACATAAAAGATTTTTAAAAAAATTTTGGACCGAATTGTAAAATTTACAAACTTTTGGGTCAAATTCAGCGATTTTAAAAAATTCTGTGTCAAAAATAAAAGTTTTGGACTAATTTGTAAAGCTTACAAAAATTGTGCTAAAAAGAAAAGTTTTGGACAAAATTGTCAAGTTTCAAAAGTTCTGGGTCAAATTGAATATTATTCAAATGTATTACAAATTTAATAACTTTTGAACTTCTTCTAAGATCATGACGGGTCGGGTGATAGTGGACGTAATGGGAATCGCATGACCACTTGACCGGGCGAAACTTCCAGAGCGCTTTCCAATTCGGTAATTACCAACAACAGCCACTGTCGCGCCTGACCCTTTTATCACGTGGACCTATTATTCGCGAGACGAATTTCTACGAGCTGCGGATGTATTGAGAGGAGTCAATGTACCGGTACAAGTTCGACAACCCAGGCTTGTTCTTGAGACAGACATGAGATGGGACGTTCGATTACCCGCCCCCACCCCCCATAGGATCGTTTTGTACCAAAAAAGTCAATGTAGGATGCTTTTATTATTAATATAACATTTATTATATAATTACAATTATCTCATTTCTGCATTAAATTCTAAATTATAAATAACAAATATAATTAATATTTATAAATCGATTTATTGGGCAAACACGAAAAACAAGGAAAACAATAATAGTAACAGTCTGGTAACGCACATGCCGCTATCAAGTATGTCAGGGGTCAAACCTGACAAAAGCACTAATAACGGGCCTGTGCATTACCGACCCGTTACCATTGGTGACGATGCTTCCCAAGTGGATGACCTATTTACTACCGGGTTTGGTGACGCTTAACCCCATTATCATTGATAACGCTTTGGTAAATAGAAAACATGTTACCAAGCCCTTAACAACCCCGTAGTGAGACACACAATTGTATATTAGAACGAGTATATATATTATTCCTGATGCTTATGATGGCTCTACAAATCTCGAGCACGTATATTAGGACTACAAAGTCTCGAGCACGTATATATATATATATATATATAGACACACATTGTATAGATTAAGTATATAGTATTTTTATGCATAGGTGGTGGAAGTGTTTTTCTCACCATCACTTTTTTTATATATAAAGAGGGTAAGGGGGTAGAGGATACCGGAGACTCGAACTTAAGATCTCTATAAGTGTCCTCAGGAACATGACTACCAGGGGATAAGTGCTCAGGACTTCATCATATCTTTATAATAAAATGACCCACAGATTTATTTTTAAAGTATTATTAATATAATGAAGTTCACATATTATTTCCTAAAGAGGTGATGTTGGAAAAATTTATCCATAGACTAATTAATCATCATCTCCTTCTCCGCAACAAACATTCTGATTGTTAATACAACGGCCCCTTCCTCCGGCTCCTGTCTCTACACATGCAATGTAAATATCCCCAGCATTACTACTAAAACAGCCCTCAAATGGAATCTCGACTTCATCTTGATTACATGCACTAGGGTTGGTCACTGCACCAATAGGAAGAGTTGGAAGAGGAGTTGGAGGAGTTGGAAGAGTAGGGATGACTACTGGTATAGGATCGTCTAATTCGTCAACACCCACAGAGCCCATCGTCTTAATTATTTTCACTGTGAATATCAATGGAGTACATCAAATATAAAAAGAAGAAGAAGAAAAAAAAGTAAGGACCACATTTGAAAACTATTAAAGGTGGAGGGCTAGAACTAACAAAAAAGAAAAGAATAAAACATGGCAAGTTGTCTTACTTTTTAAAATTGGGTAAACTATGCAGATGGTCCCTTTGCTTTAACCAATGTCTTAAACGTGTTATGCTTTTGTCAAAAACTTCGTTATTTGTATCTCCAAACCATGTGCTTTAATGATATTTTACTAGTACTTAACGCGGGTTTGAGCATATTTTGCAGAAAAAACATGTCGTGGTGAAAGTGAGTGAATCGAGCACTTTTCGGGCATTTTCGAATGTCGACGAACTCAGAGGAAATCAAAGCTCGGGAGCTAGAATGGAAAAAGGAGGAAAAAGCGTTCTGCAGAGTGGGGTGACCCCTCCCGACAGTCAGGGCGATCACCTCATGACCAAATCTGAAGAAAGTCAATTATGTCACTTTCAGGAGACGGGGCGACAGGACTAAAGTGGCAAGGCTATCGCCCCACTTGTCAGAAATGTCAGGCTCTCTCTCCCTGGGAGTTCATACAGGGGGGTGGAGCGTGTGGAAGGATATCCTAAAGGCGGATTTGGAGGTGGAGAGCATGGGGGATGGGTTCAAAAACGGGTTCAAGAGAGTGGTGGGCATGGGTAATGACACACTTTTTTGGGAGGATGAGTGGGTTAGTGGTGGTGTGTTAAAAAGTAGATTTGCACGTCTGTACGAGCTAGATGAGAACAAAAGAAGTAGGGTCGAAGAGAAGGTTAGCGGGGATGGAAGGGATTGGAGATGGCGGTGGAGTTGGAGGAGGCCGTTGAGGGGTAGGGTGGAGGGAGAGTTTCAACAACTAATCTGTCTTCTTCAGGATTTTTCGCCAAAGGACATTCCGGACAGCTGGCGATGGGACCTTGCGAAAGACGGTATGTACTCAGTTCAGTGCCTTTCTAAGATGATCGGAGACAAGCTTGCAATGGGACACGACATTCCAACGCGATGGTGCAACAAAGTCCCGAAGAAAGTCAACTTGTTCATTTGGCGAGCAAGCCGAAAATATATCCCGGTGCTTGATCAGTTACGGCAACGGGGAGTGGATGTGGTTTCAGATTTATGCCCGCTTTGCTGTGATGCAGTAGAAACTACAGATCACGCCCTGCTTCGATGCCCTCACATCCTCCCGGTCTGGCTAGCAGTTGCAGCATGGTGTAGCACAACTGTCACTGGTGTAATGGATTTGCGAGATGTTTTGGAAACCTCTACCTCTCCAGTTCCCCAGAAGGTCATTCAGGTTTGGCAAGGCATTGTATACGTCACAGCGTGGTCGGTGTGGAAAGCAAGAAACAACTTGGTTATGCAGAATCTACCGTGGCGAGCTTCCAATATCCTCGCAAATGTTCAGGTACTCTCTTTTTTGTGGATTACCAGCAGGTGTCGGAAGCTAAAGATCTCCTGGACGGACTGGTTACTCGCCCCTCTATTGAGAGCCTCAGAGGTTATTGGATGAGATTCCTAGCTGGTGCCCGTTTTTCCGGGAGGCCTTGTGTATCTATGTTCCATTTTTGCTCTTGTGTTGGTGTATTTCTTGTTAGCTGCTGTTTTAAGCTTGCAGGGGGGTTGGATAGTCAATTTTCAGGGGAAGTGCTGGCCAATTTTTTTTAGGGTGGCGCTGGTTTTGTGTTGTTGGGTTGTGTTCCCGTTGCTGCTCTTATCTCATGGGCAGGTAACTTCGGGTCTTTCTCTTGTAATTTCCTTTCCTTTCTTAATGAAGTGATTTCATTGTCGTTCAAAAAAAAAGAAAAGAAATGTCAACAAAGATTCCACTTGTCAGGGTGACCGAAGAGGTGATCGGGGGAAAAGTGTGGGACGATCTCCCCGCCTAACAACCAAAAAACATTTTCTTCTCTTATTCTACTATTTGGAGCTGAAGAAAACGACCCTTCATGCAAAAGTGGTGGGATTCCCTCCTCTCAAACCTCACCATTGGTCTCCCACCTCCAAGACTCCGTAACCTACTCCCAAACCTCACAAACCTTTCATTCCTCCATGTATAAATACCCCTTCCTACTTCATAAACCCTCTTTCCTTCACTCCCTATCTCTTCTACCACCTCTTTCTTCATCTCTCTTCTAGGGTTTTTGGGGGCCCTTATCTCCGCTTCTTCATGGATCCGTCCTCCTTCTCCTCTTCCACCCCTTTTCCGTCTTCTTCTAAATCTTCATCTTTTATTTATGGATTGCACTTTATTTTATGTTATGGATCGATGAATTTCTGGAAGATTTGATGATTGAGTTTGTCTTCTCCATCTCTTTCCCTTTCTGAGTTCCTTTAATCTATACTTTATCTGTTATTTTAGTATGAGTAGTTCCCTTTTCTCTTGAGAGATCCAAGTATGATAAGTTGGTAAAGGCCTCCGGATGTAGGGGAAGATTAAGCAAAGTTAGTAGAGATTTCCTGAGATTAAAAATGGTGGAAAAGCGTAGGAGTAATACTACACCTCATACCCATATAGTATCCAATGGTGATGCATCGAGAAACCGTCACCGGATAGACCAAGGATCTCTCTAGGTGTTCTTTGGGATTGCTTGGGAAAGTGTCCTAGAACATTGGAGGAAACCACTGGTTAAGCCAAGGGCCTTCCAGATGGACCTCGGTTGAGCTTAAGGCCCTAACGTTGATATTGGGTAAGCAGGGATTTTCCAAATCGTTGGTGGTGAGGATTATTCTAGGCTGAGAGGTCATTGCTTGATATATTTATCTGACCCCTACTTGTATTTTCTTGATCTACATCCGCTATTGTTTCTTGGTCTACTTGGTTACCTTAGGAGCTTTCATTTATGTTATTTTTTTCTGCTTTTCAGCTATTGCACTTTATTTCTTCGAATCTACTACTATTTTCCTCCCTCAATAATTGAACCGATCTCTATGGATCAACCTCACTCACCCTATCAACAAGAACAACCCTATACTTGGGGATGAGCGAATATAAATTTAAAACTTGATTTGAGTCTAATTTCATATACACAAATCCTAGCATATCAAGAAACTTTAGGTATAACTCTTGTAATTTATCCAAAAACTTTTGACGGTGTTAACAATTGAGGGGTAATTTGAGGTTTCACTAAATTAAGGGAGTTTCTGGAAGTTTCTGAAAACTGGGGATGAAACCATAGGTTAAACCTAATTTCGGGGGGTTTTGTAAGTTGCCAGAAAAAAAAAAAGATAAATACTCCGTCCATTCCCTTTTGATTGAAACAAATGGTTTGGACATGGAGATCAAGGTGGGTGTAGAATTGATGAATTTTGACATATATACTCCTATCCTATAAAAAGTGAAAGTGTCAAACCAAAAGTGCCCAAAAAAGGGCAATAGTAAAGTTAAAGAGTCGAAAATTATTATAAATGAAGACATTTCAATTATTAAGGGACGACCAAAAAAAGAAAGTGTTTCAATTAAAACAAATTGACAGAAAAAAGTAATAAGCGGAAGTGGTTACTTAAAAAATAATTTAAAGGCCAGATTTATCATCATCATCATCTCTGATCTATTGTAGATGACGGGTTAGGCACAAGAAAGGGAAGAAGAAAGTTGTTCTAATTGTGTCGATGATCACTAGGTGTTTTTTTTAGGCTACCTATGGGCAAATCTACCCCTTTAATTAGTTTCTAATGAAGATTAATCCAGTGATTAAGATCATCAAAAGGTTGCAGACAAACCTGCAAGTAGAAGACCCATAAGAAAAACAACCATCATCGCCTTTGCTGTAGAATTGGCCATATATATAGTTCTCCTCCAGAACGGCAATGAATGGTGTATGTAGAAGTTGAACTCAAGACCTTCGGCTTGTACTCTTAGAACTCTAATCAACTTGATCAAGAGAGATCAAAAGAGTTGATATGAAAAGAAACTTGATATGAAAAGAGGGATTGCGGAGTGGAGCAAAGAGAAATTGATAGATATGTAGAAGTAGTTTATATGCTCACTAGTAGACAAATAGATAGTTGGAGCTTTTTAAAA
This sequence comes from Stellera chamaejasme, assembly GCA_024586325.1. NCBI lineage: Eukaryota > Viridiplantae > Streptophyta > Magnoliopsida > Malvales > Thymelaeaceae > Stellera > Stellera chamaejasme. The sequence goes on along the minus strand of CM044985.1, from coordinate 10,541,320 downwards.
AAACAGGTGTAGTTTCTAATTCTATTTACACAATAAGTATAGTTTTATTTTTATTTACTTAAAGGGGGTAGTAACTTTTTTTTATCTGGATCCACTTAGGATTGGATGTAGTTGGAGAACGGTGCTGGAGTAAAAGTTTTTTCTACCGTTCCTTCGATGCAAAGAGCAAGATATATAAAAAAAAAAAGGAAAACATTAGCCCTCCAATTTGTATAAGTATCATGGTATTAGTAGTGGATCTCATCACTCATAATTACAGGGTTGCCTTTCATGTAATTAATACTCCTTCCGTCCTACCAAATAGAGTATTTGACTTTTCACGAAAATTAATAAAAGTAGTTGACTGGAGGGTAATAAGGTAAAGTAGGTATATAGGACAAAAATAACTTTTTGGAGTGGGAAGGGAAATGGAGGGTAGTAAGATAAAGTTGATGTGGAAAATTTTCTTTTTTAGGAAACGATGAAATTTTGCAAGAACAGTCTAAAAAGGAATATGATGGATATTTGTCGGGACGGGGGAGTAGTTAAAAACCTGTAATAAACAGTAGTTCCACCAATCATTATGTCACATACAAGTTAGAGGAAAATCCTGCAATCCAGATGGGAAGAAAATATTGTCCATAAAAAAAAAAAAGAGATCACATAGAGACGAAAATATTGTCCCTAAAAAATGAGGGGTATGTTCGCAAAATCAGAGTTTGGCCAAAATCTGATAATGAGCACTTGGTTAATTCACAATTTGATTCACATATTGTATGAATTGTTTAAACTAACCCCTCCACTTATCCTACACTACCAACCATACCACCCACAGCCCACGTCCTCCACACACCTGCTGGCCTCGCCATTGACAAACCCAATGACTCCTCCCCACCACCCAAAAACCCAGCCTAACTATTCAACACCTTAATCCACCCTCGCCAGCATTGCCACCGTCTACGGCCGACCATCGATGCCCAAACTCTCGCATTCTCCACCATCAATGCCATCTATCTGACGTCTTGATAGGATGGCAACGATGTAGGCTAGGTGATTCGACGAGCAGGGCTCAATGGCAGAACAAGCAATCTCGGTGGGATGCGACGAATCGGCACCAAAGGTCATCAGTTGCTATTTTTTCAGGCTTGAACCAGGGCTCGGTGTATGGCGACAGTGGTGGTGGTGGTGGCCGCAAGATGAATTCACTGGAGGCCGTGAGATGACTATTTTTTCAGGCTTGAACCAGGGCTCGGTGTATGGCGACAGTGGTGGTGGTGGTGAGAACGGTAGCAACGGTGGTAGCAGTAAAGGGGAAGAGGGTGGGGGAATTGTGGAGTTTTAAAAGTGTGTGGGTTTTCTGAAGTTTAACATAAATGAGGGTGATATCTGTGGATTTTACCATTACCATTTTGAAATCACGTTTTTGCGGAACCAGAGTTAAGCGAACAGAGGCGAGATGACATAGATGATGTGGCTTAGTTACGATGACATTGCTTTTAATACCCTGTATAAGTGCTTTTAATACCCTGTATAAGTAAATAAAAATAAAATACACCTATTCTGTAAATATAATTAAGAAGTACACCCATCTAAAAAAAACTATAGACAGTTGTGTGGTGATAATTGCTAAGGGAAATTAATGACAGATCATTTTGAGATAATCGAGAGCAATGCTATTTACAAGAAAGGAAAGTTAGTTCTAGGTTAAAGCTATTTTCATTTTTAAATTAAATTTCTCAATTATTATTTTTTCTTTTAATTTTATATACTTGAAATCTCTTATTATATGACGGAGGATACACTTTTTTTGAACAATGATATATATATATATATATATATATATATATATATATATATATATATATATATATATATTTCTGGAATCAATATCAAATCAATTAAAGTACTATTAAAAATGAAATACTTTCGATAGTACTTTGCATTAATAAATTTCAAGATGATTTATATATGAAGAAATTCTTGTTAAGAATAGATTGCAAATCAGTCAAAGATATAATCGAAAAGGATGTTAAAAATTTAGTTTCAAAGCAAATCTTTGCCAGATGGCAAGCATTATTGAGTAATTTTGATTTTGATATAGAATATATCAAACGAGAATACAATAGCCTGCCTGACTTCTTATCTCGAGAGTTTTTGCAGGGACAAGAATATTCGAAATGAATAACAAAAAGATTTCAGTCACAAAATCTGATTCAAAAGGAGAACAAAAGGGAGATTCTTCTAGTTCCCCTACACCTACTAATTATCTTCAAGCTGTAACCATTCCTAAAACCAGTTTTGAGTAGGGGTGTTCAAAAAATCCGGAAATCCGAAAATCCGAACCACACCAAATGATCCGAAACCGAAAAAAACCGAAATCCGAGAAACCGAAAAACCGAAAAACCGAGAAACCGAAAAAACCGTGTCTCTGCGGTTCGGGTTCGGTTTCTGATCCGTGTAAACCGTGGTTAACCGACCCGAAACGTGTATAACTTAAAACCATAAGTCTATACACTTCCCACACCCAATCCTACCCTTTAACCCTAAATTCCTAAATCTAACCTTGCTTGGAGTCTGCCTCCTCAAGCCCTCAACAACTCCATCGATAACAGGCATAGGCAGACACTCCGTAGTGCCTCTTCCCCTCTCCACCTCACCGCAAGCCCTCCATCTCGCGGCTCGCGCCCAGGTCAACTCCGCCTCCAAGCCCTCCATTTTTGTATGGAATACTATTACCAAACATCATGTTTGTGAGTTATGACTAAAATTGAGTTTTGAATTGTAGATAGATTATAGTGTGGATAACCGTAAACCGATCCGTAAAAAACCGTTAAGCTGCGGTTCGGTTCGGTTTCTGCACAGCCACGGTTCGGTTCGGTTTCTTAATTAGAGAAACCGTACCGCACGGGGTGGATTTTATTTTTGCCAAAACCCGTCCCGATCCGTCCCGTGAACACCCCTAGTTTTGAGTTGGTATCTCCATCACGGTTTACGGTATTAGGAAACACTGATCTAATTTCACCTAATACAAAAGCAGCTACCTTTTCAAAATTACCAGACTTTTTACCAAAACAAGTTTACAATGTAAAATTAGAATCTTATGATTTACTTTATTATGCGGAAAAGGATTTCTTCAATACTCAAAATAAATCAAAAGCTGCTTATGATTCAATCATTTCAAAACTATTTTACCCTGGCTTTCATTTTTCCAGTGACTCGATTCAAAAGACTCGGGAATTTTATGAGTACATACTGACAGATTCGAAATCAGCAGTAATTACTCATTTCAAAAATCCCGGATCAATATTGATTAATTATTCAAAAGTAAGGATTGACAAATTTATTTCTCCATCTGAATGGGGAATACCTCTGTCAACTCCAAGGAGATTCAATCTGATTACAAAAGATTACCATCAATATACATATTATGATTACATGAAAGCATGAAATAATACTTGGTATCTTCGTAGTTTCAATCATTCATGGTTATTTTTCTTCCATGAAAAACTGAATCAAAATAACATTCCAATATGGTTTATTAATGATTGCTGGTCCTATTAGGGCTATGAAAAGAAATTCCTCCCTGACATATGTCAGGAAGGATTTCAATTATTTCAATATTTCTTCCTTGATTCAAAAGAACCTCTACTATTAATAAAGTTCTCAATCAAATACAAAATCCCTTGGATTATGGCATGGACATATATGTTCTTGGATGAAGATGTTTCATGTCTCGCTCGAGAATTCAGAATCAAGATGTGGGAAAAATTTAATCCTGAAATTGGTTCCAAGACAATGATTCAAGAAGACTTTCAATCATCTGCCAAGGTCAATCAAAATCAAGCCACGTTTCTCACAGCTAAGTCAAAGATTCAAGCAGAACTAGCTGCCTGCAACAATCCTGAAGAATGGATGAAATTGATTAAATCACTAGCCACTGCTAGTACCAGTGACCCAGAAGACTCTGTCAGACCCATGTCTTCTGACAGTGGAGATTCAAGGTTAATGACCGTCCAATTCGCCCAGGACCCTTATGACAATCTTACACTAGACATGTAAGACATCCCGGATTCCAAATATGTTTAAATCCGCAGACAACTGACGTCAAGGTTGATGTCACGGAGTTAGTCACGGACTTCAAAAGATCACGGACTTCAAAAGTTACTATTCACAGACTTCAAAAGCTACAGACTCCAAATGGTATCAAGTCTGGAATCAATTATTGTCTGCCTTCAATCAGGCGTCATGAATGACATCATCACGGATTCTAAATTAGTTCAAGTCCGGATTCATTGTGTATAAATATGTAGTCCTCTCAGTTGTAAGAGGCACCCTTAATACTACCCTCTATATATATATATATATATATATATATATATATATATATATATATATATATATATATATATATATATATATATATATATATATATATATATATATATATAAAGAGCACGAAAACCATAACCCTTAAGTAAAGTGCAGCAAACCCAGCCACCTAAAACAAAACCACCGCCGGAGCTACAAACGTCAGCACCACAAAAACCAAGCACCCCTACAGAATTAAAACATACCCACAACCCCCCAGGAAAGCACAACTCAACAGCCTATAGAAAGAAGAGGCGCCATGAGCCACATCTCCCATGGCACTTTAAAAGATTTGCACCTATTGCTATTCCACATGAACGAGAGGGATTGAATTTATAAGAATATTGAGGACGCTCTCGAGGTTTGCTTTTCTATGGCCAGTTTATTCTGACCTCTCTAGATTGCCCAAGCCGAAACTAAGATGATACCATGCCACACCCTACTTGATCTCTTTGGCGCTTGGTCCAGGACAGAACCATCAAGAATATCTGACGAGTCAAATAAGAGGTTAACATCTAAACCACACCAAGTTGACACTACCCTCCAGACATTGAAGGCACCGGGGCACCAGATGATCGCATGGTCGATTGTCTCCATTGCATCGGCACACACGGGGCACAAGTTTGAAGGAAGGGGAATGTCGCGATGTTGAAGGAGAGGCATCACCAGAAGCAAACTGCGGGATGCTTGTCATCCGAAGATGTTGACCTTCCTTGGAATGACTGAGCACCACTGATGAGTGCGATTTGTTGATTTATATTTCACCTCTAAACTGTGATTTTTATAATAATTATTGCTAGTTCTTAGTGTTGGCGCAAGAGGTTTTGTAGGTTTTGCATTTTGAAATAGGAAATTGATGAAATGAGTCCAAAACAAGTTGGTTTAATTGAGGAAATGAGTTCAAAACGAGTTGGTTTGCAAGGAAAAGTGAAGGCAACGACCAAGCTGCACTTTTTTGGAGACGTTAAGGGAGTTGGGAAGGCATCAAACCAAGTGAGCAGCCACTGTGCGATCAAGGAAGAACGCTCACCGTGAAGAGATTTTCTCCCGTCATAGCAAGGGAGTGAGCGACCAGTACACGACCAGAAATCTTAGTGAGCGATCGCTCACAGTGCCTTTGTAAGCGATCACTCACTCTTACTGAGCGATCGCTCATTTCCCTTTAAATGACATTTCCAACTTCATTTTTGCTTCGGGAAAATGGGAGTTGTGGTTATATTTCCGGATTTTCTCTCATTGCAGACTCAAGCATGACTCATTGCTTGTTGGAACATCCAAAAGTACTCTTCAACTCATTATTGTTGCTCATATTTTTGGTATGTAAGCCAATTTTAGGCTCTTCATAAAAAAAATTCCATCATCTCTCTAGTTCTAGCTCCATATTTTGTTGTCCTAGGTTTTAGGGTTCTTACTCCTCTCTCATTTTCTTCATCATGTAGCTACGAATTTAAGAGGTTTGTGGATGATTTGAAGATTATCTTGCATCAATCAAGAATTCTTTCTACTCCTTTTCCATCAATTACTCTTGCTCTTCATTTTATTTCAGTTTTTGTGTTATATTGCGATTGAATCGTATTTCCTCCTCTCCTTGGATTGGTTAATTGTTCTAGTATTATTAGGTAGTTCATGGTTGCTTGAAAGTGTATATGTTTGAATTCGTAGGGAATTCTTGAGCTTTAAGAGGGTGTGGAAGAAGTAAAAGAGCTCTCTACTTTTCTACACCTACCAAATGTTCGATGAAATGCTCGAGAGAGATTTTATTGAACTTAACCTAGGGAATTACCCTAGATACTTTAGAATTAACTTGAGAAAGTTAATTTAGGGTATTAGGAGACTTTATTGGCTTATCACAAAGCCAAGATGTTGAATGCAAGTGATCAGACTTTTCGTGGTTCAACATTATGAGAATAGTCCTGGTGTAGAAATTAGGACATGAATTTTTTCCAACTCCTTGAATTCTTGCTAAACATATTCATCAACTCACCTAATAATCTCAACATTAACCAACCCATAGGAAACTTTATTTATTGAATTTGATCATTCATTTGCATTACATTGCATCTATCTATAACTTGCATTTGTGTTGTAGTTTAAAGTAGATTAGACTAGTTGTAAAATAGTGTTCCAAATTCCTCATATCATTCATTCGTATCATTTGTCTCTTTAAATAAAAAATCCAGAAAATAGAGCAAAAACTATACTTTCATAAACTTAACTACAATCTCTTGGATTCGACCACACTCACCCTACTATAATTACACACCTTGCACTTGGGGTTGAATGGGCTTTATTACTTGATATTGTGCTTAATTCATACACATGTAAAATGCCCATCAACCACCTCATCAGACCACCTCCATTGTTTACCTACACTTTGTCTACCACCTTTGACATAAACTTCACTGAGTTCTCCGAGTTTCCATCTAAGAGCCACCTCCAACCGCCTGGTTTGTCAATCTTTAGTTGGACCTACTTCAGAAATTCATTAGATCTTCCACATTATTTTTAATTACACTGCACCAACCCTTAATATGTGTTATCCTTTACCAGATTCACTTTAATTGCAAAATTACAATCGCTTTAATTTTCTTTAACTCCATTAATTGTATTGATATGCGTGTAAGAATACTATATTTTCACCTCCAAAAACTATTATTTTATTGTAAAATGTTAGTCCTTAGTGTGTGGCGAGAAAAAACGGTGAACCGAGCACTTTCAAAGCACTTTTGAAGAATCCTGAATGCGAGGAATATGGCTAGACACAAAGCTCGGGGGACAAAATGTAGAAATGTTGAAAATGGAATAAAAAGGCATCCAGCTCGCAAGGTGACCCTGTAGCAATCTCGAGGTGATCGCCTCGCCTGAAGTCAACTCTGTCAACTGACGCATCGGGGGAGTAGTTGATGGAGTTGGTGGGGTTTGGCGGTATTTTAAAGGTTGGTATGGAGATGGATGATGCAGGGATGGGCTTTACAAATTCTTTTACTAGAAAAGTTGGAGATGGTAGATTGTTTAAGTTCTGGAAAGATAGGTGGGTGCAAAATAGATGTCTTGCTGACTGTTACCCTAGATTGTTTGCTTTAGACACTGATGGAGATGCTACAGTTGTGAAGAGGGGAGTTTGGACGAATGGTGCTTGGTGCTGGGTTTGGAAATGGAAGAGGGAGGGTACTAGAAGAGTTTAGGAAAAATTTATCTGACCTGCAGGCCATTTGTATTCAGTCAACACATGACGATAGGTGGGAATGCTCCCTCAATGTTGATGGCGCCTTCTCAGTTTCAAACATATCAAATCTGGTGGACCAACTTTTCCTCACCAAGCAACCGAATCAGGTGGAGACTTTGTGGAACAACTGGGTGCCGAAAAAGATCAATATTTTTTACTGGAAAGTCATTCAAAATTGGCTGCCATCTTGCCTTCAACTTGTAATACACAACATTCAGCTGGAAAACGTAAGCTGCTCAAACTTTTCATGCCTGGTGGAAACTTAGACCATTACTTGGTCCAATGCTCTGTCGCAAATAACTGCTGGAAATCCTTGTATATTTGGTGTGACTTTAGTGACTTCACAGGTGCTAATGTTCAAGGCGTCCTACATGCTACCAACTCACACCCACCTCATTCAAGACTCACATTTTTCAAAGGATCGGGTGGGATGCTATGATATAGATCGCAGCTTGGAACATATGGAGAAATAGAAATGCTGGAATTTTTAAAGACAAATCAGTGCAGCGGGTCACTTTGCTATCTGAGGTTCAATTCCTCTCCTTTCTATGGATATCAAATCTCTGGAAAAAATTCAAAGTTGCATGGTGTGATTGGCTTGTAAACCCCTTAGGGGCTATTGTTAATTGTTTGAAACTTCCATTTGTTATACTCTTCTTAATCAAGTTCTTCTATTTCTCGGAGTAGATCTTGATTAGTCTCTTTACTACATAGATTATCGTTGCCTTCCACAAAAAGTTGATGCGTCCAAAAAGATTTTTTCAGACAAGGCGAGTGCGAGGCGATCGCCTCACCTCCGAATTTGAAAAACCCTAGCTCCTCCTCTTCCATATAAATAGGGCCTCTCCTCACCTCTCCAATCAATCCCTTGAACATCTCTCACACACTTCACCATTTTCTCCCTTTCTTAGGTTAGTTTAGTTTAGATTTTGTAACCAGCCTCTGGCCGGGTTCTGTAAGCTACTCTATGTTTCAGAAGATCTAGAGTTGAGTCTCTCTCTCTCTTCATATATTTTATCTTTTAAGTTGTTCCCTTAATTTCTTGTGGTTTCTCTGTATAAGTAGTGAGTAGTTCCCCACTCACCTGTGGGATCCTAGCATGTCAAGTTACTAGAGGTCTCTGAATGTAGGGGTGAGATTTTGCAAGTAGTATGGAGATCTGAGCTTAATCAGGGTGGTAGGGCTTAGGAGAGCTACTACGACTCCAAATCTTTCTATGTCCGGTAGTGAAGTATCGATAGGTCGCTACCGTATAGATTGTGGATCTCTACTAGGTGTCTTGGGGAGTGTCTGAGACATCACTAGACTACATCAAGTGCCTTCCAGATTGGAACTTGGGTGATCATAATGCCGCACTGGGTGGCCAGCTAAGACGAGAACCTCCAGAGCTGTAGTTTTGAGAACGACACTAGGCTGAGAGGTCACTGTCAGATATTTATCCAACCCCCTACTTAGTATTTTCTCCATCCTCATCTGCTCGTCTTCTTATTCTGCTTGGTGAACATAGGAGGCTTTTATTTCTGTATTTTTTTCAATATTTTTTTTTGCACTTTATTTATTTTAGGAGTAAATTCCGTACACAGTCCTATAAAAATAATTATTGTCTAAAATTCTGTACACAGTCCCGTAAAAATAATTATTGTCCTGTTTTGGTCCTATTTTAAAAAATTATCCTGTTTTGGTCCTATCTAAGGGTTCACTATCCTATTTTGGTCCTTTCTGTCCATTGATGCCGTTAGTCTTGACGGATCTCTGTGAAAGTACCATTTTGCCCTCCTGATTACCTGACGTGGCACTCACGTGGACCAATATTATGACATGGCATTTACTCCAGAGTCCCTCTTCTTCGCAAAAGCATCTGGTCGTGAAAAAATTTCACAAAAGCATCTCATCCTTCTTCTTCGCGCCTGGTTCTCTTTTAGCCGCGAAAAGAGTTCGTTTTCTTTCAATTGTTTATCAGCAATGTCAACAATGGTTCCTCCCTATTCACCATCAGTTGGGTATACCGGGGAAGGAGATCCTAGATGGCCAAGGTGTGAATGTGGGTCAGGGGCGATTTTGAGAGATGCGTGGATGGTGAAGAATGTTGGGCAACTGTTCTACGGCTGTCAAAACTATGGCGTAAGTTTGTTTTGGTTTCCCCTAGTTCAGTAAAGATGGGGTTGTAATTTATTCAATGTATCTTTTTCAGAACCCTAACTACTGTGGATTCCACGAATGGTATGATTCTCCGACACCGGATTATCTAAAGGAGACCATCCTTGGACTGCGATATGATTCAAAGTATGCGTGGAAGAAAGTGGTGGAGGCTGAGGCGGAAGTAGAGAGGTTGAAAAAGGTAGCTGCTGATTATGAGGCACAAGTTCAAAGATTGAAGAATATTGCAAACAATGCGTCATCTGAGTTGTTAGGGTTGAAAGACGAAGCTAGAATGTTGAGGAATGAAGTGAAGAAGCAGGGGCAGCGGAGGTTGTGGCTTGCTGTTATAAGTTGTGTTGTACTCGGCATGTACTGGCTGTCCTATTTTGGTACTTGCGAAAAATGAAGTGTCCTATTTTGGCTCTCCTCAATATCACTGGCCTCATCTTCAGTATTGTCCCCCTTGTCCTCATTACGCCCACCAGTATATTCACCTCCTTTGTTGGAGGTGGATACTGCAACATTTCTCCCATCATCCTTTTCCTCTGAACTATCAGGTGGCCCATCTCGCAGCATCTTCATAAAATCAAAGAATGTTTCACCAAAGTTCACTTCCACACGATCTGTTAAGGTGTCAAGTTCATCATCATTATTCCAATTCATTAAATATGCACACCTATGACTGTACCTAGATTTTTTGGGAGCTGATAGCCAAAGGGTAACCTCCGGCTATCAAGGGTTCTCCGACGATCGAGATAGAGCAGCTCTGGTACCTGGAAGGACAAGACAAAGGACACTTTCAGGTGCAGACAGAGAAGGGAAGTGTGGGTGTGTAGTAATCACCTTATTTGAGGCAAGCACCACCCATTATATAGGGTGGCGCCAGGTCCCGTTACCGGGCCTTGAATGCTGGAGAATCTCCATAAATGTGTCCATAATTGGGACGGTTGTGTATTAATGGTGTAATAACAGTGGAGTTATTGCGGAGTTACTCCCTCTCCTTTGGCTTAATACCATAATTAGTGTAACGGCTAATTTGAGGGAGGCGGCAAGCGTTTTACGGCTAACGGATTTATACGGGGCGCCCTTATTGGTAAGAGGGGCTATCCGTAAATACGAGGCCGGCTGTGGTGGGCGTGGCCCGTGTGGCGTTTGTATTTGGCAATACCGCCGTATGGGCTGACCCATATATATCAGTATGTCCTCCCCCCATAGCGGAGGATGGGTTGAGCCCCTGTGCTCCGCTTTAGAAGGAAGTATCGTGGTAGATGTTGGGCCCATGTGGTATTGTGCCGTTTTGGAGCTTAATTGGGGAAGAGCCCAGGGGCTGCCCCAATGTTGGCCCAATTGTTGGCCCAATACCATTTGTGGCGGTTGTAAAGCACTTTTCAAAATTTGCGCTTTTTGCGCCGTTTGTAATTATGGGAGAAGTCGTTTCACTTCCCATCGGCCTCTACTTATACGTCAACCCATGTGAGGAGTCAGTTTTCCCGAATTCTCGCTTTCCTTGCTTTTTCGCTTCAGTTTCCTCTTCACTGTAGTTTCCATTTTCGGCGATTACCGAAGAATTTCCCGGCGAGATTCGAAGAACCCAACCGTTGAGTCTTTCGTTTTCGTCTCCGGCGTATCAACTAGTAAGTATCACCGTGTTATTTCATCTTTTTCCGTCGCGATTGTGTCGCGAGCGTGTTTTTGTCGCGCCGGTGCCTGGGTTCTTGGGTCTTAGGGTTTAAGTTATTGAATTTGTGGTTTATTTCTGTAGATGGCTCCCAAGAATCCAAGCAAGCCCGGCGTTGGCCCAGATATTGGGGATTCGTGGCCCCGGTCGTCTCTTTCGGAGAATAAAATGGTCGACATTTGTCGAAACCATCACGTATACTCCCGGGCAGTTTGCGGGCTTTCCCCGGCGGACGTATTGAGAAGGGCGGGGATGAAATCAAGCCACGAGGCCTTGAGGGAACAGACAATGGTGGTCTTCGAGGCCCAGCTAAAAGCTGGATTGAGGCTCCCCCTTTGCTCCCTGCTGCTGCAACTATGCGAGGGATGGGGTGTGTGCCCTGGACAACTGGTCCCGAACGTGTTTATCACCGTAAACGCTTCGTCGTGGCCTGTCATTTGGCGAAAGCAGCAGTGCTGCCGGAGACCTTCCTGCAGTTTTACACACTGAAGAGGCCGGTCGGGCACCCCTTCTACCAGCTAACCCCCGAGGAGGTGAAGGTGGGGAACAGGATGGTGAAGATCGGGGTCTTTGCTGAGACCACCAGCTCGTGGGGAAGCTGGAAGAACAACTTCTTCTTTATCCTGAAGGAGGATAGCTGGGGGTTCCCTGCGTACTTCATCAAGGAGAAGGACGCAAGGGTGTCGGTGAAGCCCTCTTTGTGGGCGGGTAGCGAGGGGAAGAAGGCCCTCGACGCCCTGTATGAGTGGGTCCGTGACGTGGAAAGGCTCGAGGAGTGTAGGGGTTGGTTTCCCTTTACTCTCTCCAGCCTGGACGAAGTGGTCCTGCGGAGAGTAGAGATTAGTAGGGCCCATCATCTTCCAAGCCACGTAGACAGCCTGAAGAATTGGGTTGAGGGCCTGGACGGGGACCTTATCGAGCGCTTCGAGGGCGCCTTCAGCAACCCTCATTGTTTGTTTTGTACTCCTTTTTGTTTTTGTGTTTCTGTGGTTGCACATTTTGAATGTCGTTTTAACTTGTTCTCGTGCTTTGTTACAGCTAAGATGTCGCACCCCAGCACCCTCTTTGCCAAGAAGCAGGACTTGAGGGAAGCCCTCAAGATGAAGATGGACGAGGAGGTCCCTGCAGAGCCCGTTCAAAGGGCTATCGAGGGGCCAATTGCTGGGACCTCGAAGGGTGGAGAGGCCCGAGGTGAAGAGGCCTTGGTGACGGTGGCTCAACCAGTCAGTGTGGCTGGTCCCGTAGTCATCGAGGAGATCTCCGAGGACTCTGAGGAGCAGAACCTTCGGAGGAAACGCCCCCGAATCGCAGGTATCACTCTTGTCTCCTCTGTGTGTTTGGTTAACCTCCTTTATTTTGTATTCTCATCCCCTTTTTAACTTTGCAGCGGCAGAGGGCTTGGCAGTGTCCTCGGACAGCAGTCCTAGCCCCGCGAAAGACAAAGGGAAGGGACCGGCCCTCGAGGAGCCGTCCACCAGCCCCGTACGAGGCGTAAGGGAGCCTGTGGGGCTCTTGGCAGATGCCCAAAGGGCTGTTGTGGCCCCTCGAGCGGCTGTCAAGAGGCCCTCGAGGATTCCGAAGAGCCTTAAGGGAATAGATCCAGTTTTCGAGCCCCAGCTGCTCGAGGATTATCGACGGGAGCTGCGTGGGAAGTCCTTTCAGCGCAAGGGCGTGACCCTGGTGGAGGCCTGGGACCCCGTGATGAGGGTGACTCGTGACGAGTCAGTGCTCCTCGGGGACAGGGAGATGAGATTAAAAGTTACTGAGGGGCTCTCACTTCCCCATGACCGGCACTTCTTGAAGTACACATCCTCGGGGCCCCTGGATATTGCGAAGGACATCTGCCAGGGCCTTACTCGAGTAAGTCACAATCCTCGACTCTCTTTGTATTATTTATTTTCCTTGTCAGCGTACTTTTGTTTATACGTTTTGCACTTTCAACTTGTAGGAGACTGTACTGGCCCAAGGCCTGGTGGCCAAAATTGAGGACCTCGAAGCCCAGGTGAGGAGCTTCGAGGCCAAGGCCAAAGACTCCGAGGGAGTAGATCGCCTGAAGAAGGCCTTGGCGGAGAAGGAGGCCGAGGTGTCGTCTCTGAAGGCCGAGTTGTCTTCCTCGAAGGAGGAGGAGGCTGGTCTTCTCAGGAGTATGGGTATCCTTGGCCAAAGGCTGAAGGCTGCCATGGCTGATGGGAAGAAGTTCGAGGCCCTCTTCCTCACCGAGCATCATACGAACAACGACTTCACAGCTGAGATGGAGCAAGTGCTCGGGGAGTGCCAAAGGATGGAGGCCCAGACTGAGGTGAAGGACAAGCTCATCGAGGAGCTAACCCTGAGGGCTGCCAAGGCAGAGGAGCAGGCCTCAATGGCGGCGGCCCAAGTCGAAGAATGCGCCAGAACCCTCAATGAGGTGATGTGCTCCAGACTGGCTGACCTTACAGCCTTCGTAGAACTTGAAGGCAAAATTGGCCTTAAGTTGTACGGAGGTGAAAGTGTTCAGCCTCATGTTTTTGTGAAGTCCATCGCTGAGAGGACTGCTCGAATGGGCAAGGCCTTCGAGGTCCTGACCGAGAAAGTGGTCGATGCGCAAGCCATGGAGGGGGTCCGCTACGCTGAAGGATTCCTTCGATGCCGCCACCAAGTGGAGGCCATGCTTGAGAAGGCACAGCTGGATCCCCTTGATGCGACCAAGGTTGAGGAGCCAACCCAGGCGACACTGTTCGAGTGGGGTAGGACGGGGAAGAAGTTAGGGGTAGAATATCCTTATGATATTCTGCCAGGGCATGTAGAAGATGCCCCTGTTGTACCCCCAAACGATGATGCCCCCAAGTAATTTTTGGGGTTTTGACTTGTAATTAAATTTTTGCACATACTTTATAAAGCAGTGAACAACTTTGTAGCCTTTATTGCCTTTTTAGTTGCCGTATGAATACTGTTTGCACAACGCGCGGACTTCGTATTTTGTTTGTATTGCTTCAAGGCAAATTTCTTTAAGACAAAGCGTGCAACTATTCGTAGAATTGATTGTCTTTCATTCGATGTGCGTTACTCAAATATTGAAGTCCTGAAGAACTTTAAATGTCCAATTCTTCGGGGTTATACCTTGTAATTGATTTTTGTCTTTACTTTATAAAGCAGTGGACATTGTTCATAGAGTTGACTGTGTGTCAATATCGCTTGCATAATGCGAAGACTTTGAAGATTGCTTTGTAACAGTCATCATTTTTTATTCGATGTACCAATAATGACTGTACAACACAAAGAGTTTGAATATCTTTGCCAATTTATTGAAAGGAAAATACATGATCTAGACGTAATAAGGCCTCAAGTCGTCGACGTGATAGTCATTTTTTAGCCTTTTGCCTTGGTGGTCCTTTAATTTGTAGACGCCTCCTCTTTCTTTACTGTGCACGACGTAGGGTCCTGCCCATCTGGAACGAAGGGCGCCATGGCCAGGATTACGACCTGACAATTCTGCCCTTAGCAAGACCATACCACCCACGCAGATCTGTTTTGCTCGAATTTTAGCGTTGTGGTCGAGGTTTGCTCTTTGCCGTAAGGCCATAAGCCTAAGTCTGGCACCCTCGCGGAGTTCTTCGACGAGGTCCAGACGTGCTCAAGCCCGCTCTCATTATGAGGGCGTCGTAATATACTGTTCGGATTGTTAGTATAGAGACTTCGATTGGGAGCAAGGCTTCGACGCCGTAGACCAGGGAGAAAGGGGTTTCCCCTGTAGGTCCTCGCGTAGTTGTTCGGTAATCCCACAGGACGCTGGGTAGCGCCTCGACCCATTTCCCTTTGTTTTCATCGAGGCACTTTTTCATGCCTTATTTGATTGTGCGATTTGTGACTTCTACCTGGCCATTTGACTGTGGGTGTGCCACAGGGGCGTAGAGCATTTGTATATTCATCTTGATGGCCCAATCCTTAAGCTTTTTGCTCACGAATTGAGTCTCATTGTCTGTGATTATGGCCTTCGGTGCGCCGTATCGCGCTACGAGGTCGTGCCAGAGGAAGTGTATGACCTTGGCAGTCGTTATTTTCTTGAGTGGCCGGACCTCGACCCACTTGGTGAAGTAGTCGACAACCACTATACAGAATTTGAACTGCCCCTTGGCCTTAGGCATTGGCCCGATTAGATCAAGGCCCCACAACGCGAAGGGTATAGGATAAGTCTCCGTAACCGCCGTTTGCGATCTGCCACTGGATGCGGGAGTTGAGATGGCATTTATGGCACGTTCGCACCAAATCATGCGCGTCTTTCCTCAATGTTGGCCAATAATAGCCGAGGCGCAAGCATTTGTGCGCCAGCGCATCGGAGCCTATGTGGGCTCCGCAAACTCCTGAGTGGACTTCGTTCAGGATGAGTTTGGAGTCATCGGGACCGATACACCGTTGTAAAGGAGCAGAATACCCTTTACGCCACAATGTACCATCTATGATGACATGGCGGGACGACTGCGTCCTTATTTTCTTTTGTAACGCTGGTGGGCCCTCGATTACGCCAGTTTGGAGATACTGAAGGATTGGGTGCCTCCAGTCAGTTGCTACATTGGCATCGATCGCATGAATTGTATTTATCGAAGGTTGCGCTAAGGTCTCGAGGATTGCATCTGTTCGTCCCTTAGACAACTTGTCAGCCATAGTGTTTTGATCCCTTGGGATCTTATTAATGTTCAGCTGTTCAAATTGCCTTTGTAGGCTTTTGACGAGGCGCAAGTACCTCGAGAGTACGGGGTCCTTGCACTCATTAGTCCCCGTAACCTGGCTTACGACGAGCTGTGAGTCACTGTGCAGAGTCAGTCATCGCAAGCCAGCTTTCAGGGCAGTCTTTAGACCCGATACGAGGGCCTCGTATTCTGCCACGTTATTTGTGACGGGGAATTGGAAAGCCACTCGTAAGCTGGCCTCCATGCCGTGTGGGCCCTTGATATGAACGCCTCCTCCTGGGCGATCAGCACTGGATGAACCATCCACGAACATGTCCCACTCGGGAGGCTCCAACTCTGCTGGTGGTTCCCTCGAAGGACCATGTTCGAGGGGATAGATGGAGAGCTCGGCCATGAAGTCCGCCAAAGCTTGTGCCTTTATGGCTCGTCGAGGTTCGAACTTAATGTCGTATTCCCCGAGCTCGATGCACCAACGGGCTAAACGACCACTATGTTACGGTCTGTTTAGGATATCCCTTATTGGTAAATCCGTTCTGACGATGATTGTGTGGGCTTGGAAGTATGCTCGTAACTTTCTGGCAGCCACGATCAAAGCGTAGATTGTTTTTTGAAGGGGAGGGGACCTAACCTCGGTCCCTCGTAGCGTGTGACATGTGTAATAGACGGGCCACTGTTGCGGGCCCTCCTCCTTAACGAGCACTGAAGAGACAGTGCTGTTCGAAGTGGAGAGGTAGATGACAAGTTCGTCCCCTGGTTGCGGGCATTTCAGTGTTGGCAAATCAGAGAGGTGCTTCTTGATTTGCTCGAAGGCTTCCTGGCATTCCGGTGTCCAAGTGAATGCCTTTTTCATGCGAAGCTGTTCAAAGAACGGCTTGCACTTGTCTCCCAGTTTGGAAATGAATCGCCCCAAGGCAACAATTCTTCCTGTGAGTTGTTGGATTTCCTTAATGTTCCTCGGTGGCGCCATATCCGTGATGGCTGATATTTTCTTAAGGTTGGCGTCGATTCCCCTTTCGGAGATCATGTAGCCTAGGAATTTCCCGGCTCCAACGAAGAAAGAACACTTGGCTGGATTGAGCCTCATGTTGTATCGTCGGAATGACTTGAAAGTCTCGGCCAGATCTTGAAGGTGGTCTTCGAATGTCATGCTTTTCACAATGACATCGTCGACGTACGCTTCCAGGTTACGGCCCATTTGATTGGCAAAGACCTTGTTCATTAAACGCTGGTAGGTGGCTCCAGCGTTTTGAGCCCAAAAGGCATTCGAATGTAGTAGTATACGTCATCGCCCGTTGTGAACGCCGTTTTGAAGGCGTCCTCAGGATCCATGTAGATTTGGTGGTAACCACTCTTAGCGTCCATGAATGACAAATATTTGTATTTGGAAGTGGCGTCTACGAGTTGGTCGATGACCGGTAATGGATAGGGGTCCTTTGGACAATGCCTATTGGCGCCCGTGAAATCGACGCACATACGAAGGTCACCGTTAGTTTTGTCGGCTAAAACTATGTTAGCAAGCCACTCGGAGTACTGAATTTCCTTTATTATTCTGGCATCGAGGAGTTTAGAAACTTCCTCTTTTACAAATTGCTTTTTTGAGGGGGCCATACCCCTTTTCTTTTGTTTAACCGGCTTTGAATCCGGGAATACATTAAGCTTGTGGGTGATGACGCTAGGATCGACGCCCGGCAGGTCCTTCAAGCTCCAGGCGAAGACGTCGAGGTTTGCCTCGAGGAGGTGGATGAGGGCCATCTTCTCCTTTTGTTTAAGGTTTTTGCCAACCTTAAACTTCTTGCCCGCGACGACATCGATTTCTTCCATCACGTCATCGAGGCGCGGCCTGTCGTCGGGCTCTACGTGATCCTCGATCTCCTTCGAGGTTTGCGGATCAACCGTCGAGCTCAAAGAGGCCACGTAGTTTGTCCTTGCCGTTTGCTGGTCGATGTAGATGCTTGCGTCCCCACGAGGTGTTGCGAATGTGACCGTGAGAGAGCGGATGTCGCACCTCATGTGGAATTCGACCTGGCTTGGTCGACCAACGATGGCGTTGTACGTGGAAGGGACTTCGAGCACCAAGAACTCCGTCATAATGGAGTGACAATCAACCGTGCCGAATTGTGTGTCCCCAATTAACATGAGGGGCAGGTTGACGACCCCTATTGTTGGCACAATGTCCCTGCCGATGCCGAAGGTAGGGCCAGAGCTTCTTCTTATAGCGGACATGTGTACCCCCGAGTTTATCGAGCATGTCCTTGAAAATGACACTGGTGTTTGCACCAGTGTCGATGTACACCCTGCTGGTGTCGTAACCCGCGATCCTTGCTGTGATAAGCAGTGGATCGGAGTGTGGAACGACAACCTTTGTCCCGTTGGGGCGATAGATGACGTTCTCCTCGCGGTGGTCGATCTGCAAGATTTCCCTTGCATATCGCTTTCTGGAGGAGGCGCCTTCCGACTTAGTGAGCACGTGAATGATGCCCGCTGGTGGTGGTGGTGGCAAGTTTTGCCTTCGAGGGCTGTTGTGTCGACGACGCGTTTTCTCGCGGTCGTCGCTGTCGTCGTCCCTCTTGCGGCTTTTGGGGAAATCCTTGCAAGGGGAGGTGGAGTCGGACAAGAATTCCTTGAGCTTGCCCTGCTCGATCATCTCAGAGATGAGGTTCCTGAGTTGAAAGCATGCCTCTGTGTCGTGTCCACGATCCTTGTGGTAGAGGCAGTACTTGTCAAACCCCCTCGTATTCTTATGCTGGATGGGCTGAGGCCACTTGGGGACCTTGTTCTGCTTCTCCAGCATTAGCAAGATGTTCGTGCGGGTGTCACGAAGTGCGGGGTGATGATCAGAGGGCCTCGAACCGACGTTCGAGGGCTGGTACCTCGATGAGACAGACCCCTTGTCGAACTTTTTGTTGCGGTCGCTTGTGGGGGGCCTGTTGTAGGGCTTGTTCATCTCCTCGGAGTTCATGAATCGAGTGGCCCGATCGATGAACTCACCCATCGTCGTGACGGGGTTTTCATTGATGTTATACGCGAGCCTTGACTCGCGCTGAAGGCCTTGAGTTGCGGCCAGGAGCTGCATATCCGAGGAGAGACCACGGACTTGGACGGCTTCTGCCTGAAACCGTCGGATGTAGTCACGGAGCGGTTCCTCCCTTTGCTGTTTCACTCTTAACAAGTGTTGGACAGTTTTGGGGGGAGGTCGAGCTCCCATGAAGTGGCACAGGAACGATGAGGCGAGGTCTTTAAAACATTTGAAATACTGGCCTCGTAGCATTCCGAACCACGTTGAAGCAGCCCCTTTGAGAGTGGAGCTGAAAGCTTTGCAGAGTATGGGGTCGAAGGCACGAGCCATCTCCATTTGGGAGATGTAACGCCGAAGATGATCGACGGGATCTGTTGTTGCATCGTAGCTTTCGATGACTGGCATTCGAAATCTGGCCGGCGCCTGGACGGCGAGGATGTCCTCTGTGAAGGGCTGCGTCAGGAGGACCTCGATGTCGTCGAGGACCAAGTTTGGTGTTTTGACCTGTTCCTCGACCACGTTGATTCGCTGGAGGAGGTCGTCAACGTTAAGGTTCCCAGTAGGTGGGTTTTGATTCTGAGACTGTTCGTCCCGGTCGTTGTGAGGCGGGAGGCGAGCAGCCTGCATTTCCGCCTTGATAGTTTGCACCATAAAGGCCTTCATTTCATTGAGCATGCTTGTCTAGAGGAGCGCTATCTGAGCGGGATCGACGATGACCTGCTGGGGGTCGTCGAGGTCCCAGCGAGGTATGTCAGAGTGGCAGCTTGTGGCTGCGGAGTTGATGCGCCCCTGGTGTATCATTAACAGGGAGCGGCGGAGTTGCCACCAACTGGGTGTTGTGGGGCTGCTGTGTCCCCGTTGCACCAACAGCAGGGGGTGGTAGAGGCACATCAGAGGAGCTGGAAGCAGCATCCTCGACATGCACACTGTTGTGAGTTCTCCTTGTTTTCGCCATGAAAATGGTTAGGGTAGAAAAAAGTTGATTAGGAAAGAAAAAACGGATGTTTTTCGTTTCCCACAGACGGCGCCAAATTGATAGCCAAAGGGTAACCTCCGGCTGTCAAGGGTTCTCCGACGACCGAGATAGAGCAGCTCCGGTACCTGGAAGGACAAGACAAAGGACACTTTCAGGTGCAGACAGAGAAGGGAAGTGTGGGTGTGTAGTAATCACCTTATTTGAGGCAGGCACCACCCATTATATAGGGTGGCGCCAGGTCCCGTTATCGGGCCTTGAATGCTGGAGAATCTCCATAAATGTGTCCATAATTGGGACGGCTGTGTATTAATGGTGTAATAACAGTGGAGTTATTGCGGAGTTACTCCCTCTCCTTTGGCTTAATACCATAATTAGTGTAACGGCTGTTTTGAGGGAGGCGGCAAGCGTTTTACGGCTAACGGATTTATACGGGGCGCCCTTATTGGTAAGAGGGGCTCTCCGTAAATACGAGGCCGGCTGTGGTGGGCGTGGCCCGTGTGGCGTTTGCATTTGGCAATACCGCCGTATGGGCTGGCCCATATATATCGAATTTGCTTCTTTACCATCCAAGTCCACAACTAGTAGATCTCCTTCCAAATGCACACCACTTGGGCCCCCAATAGCTAACACCCCCTTACAATTTTCTACATCTTCCCTCCTAATCTCTTCTAATGAAAAAGACACTTGTCTCACTTGCATTTCTTTCACACACTGGGATAACTTCTTCATCTTTGTTGTCTCATACTACAACATTTCAGCCTCAGACAACTCCTCTAGAAAAACATCAATAACGTGATTCCTAGGAAGGTTGGTGTCTATCATCCTCACAACATTTGCCTCAGTTTTAAGCTCACATACTAGTCCTTCCAAATCATGCGCCTCAACAGGGAGCTTCCAGTAATAATTAACGTACCCCGAATAGCCCAACTCCTTAACCATCTCATGGATATCTAACATACAAAATCTGTCTCTATGGCACGAATCATACCAATCATTGTAGTCACCTACATACGCTTTCCAAGGTAAGTACCCAAACCGTCCACCATGTCAAAAATGAATGCTAAACCACGGCTCATCATCTGAATCAGGGTTTTGGAAAAACATAGTATCATTAACAAAGTACCTAAATTAAAGTCGCGGCCAGCAACAAAGCAACAATTTTTAGAAACCCTTTTTCAAAATAAATCAAACATTACCATAATCAGGTTAACCATAACCTCTTCTTCTTCGAAACCAACTATTCATTCCACGCGGCCTTCTCGAACGCTGAAGTACTTGCTTCCGCATTGTTCTTCTCCAGTGAGGATTGAAGAAGGAAAAGGGTCAAATGACTTAGGGTTTTGCTTAGGTTGGAGAACCGAGTGCGATGGAGGAAGATGGCTTTTTTCCATAAGTTCAGATGAAAGATTTCGCTTGTCTGAAAGGGAGGGAGAGGGCTTCAGCATTAAATGCGACGGTTCCCTCACCTCCGATCACCCATATTCGTACAAGCACGTTGGCAACATATTTTTAGTCATGTCATAATGTTGGTCCACATTAGCGCCACGTCAGGTAATCAGGAGGGTAAAATGGTACTTTCACAGAGATCCGTCAAGACTAACAGCATCAATGGACGGAAAGGACCAAAGTAGGACAGTGAACCCTTAGATAGGACCAAAACAGGATAATAATTATTTTTACCGGACTGTGTACGAAATTTACTCTTTATTTTAGATCTGCAACTTCCATTACTTCCACTATTCTAAAACTCCAAAAAAAAATTCCTAGCAGACAGCGAGGGGAGCAGTGGTCGAGTTTGATCTCTGTGGATCGACACCAATCAGCCTCTCTACAACCGACATCCCTTCTTATAAGGAATGTCAGCGGGTTACAAATTTAAAACTTGATTTGGAGCACATATTCTCGTGTATATATATATACACACATACGCGCGCGCGCATCAAGTATCTTTAGACTTTCACGCTCGTATCGCTCTTCACCATCGATCGTCAAGGCTTTGCTTCTCCCAATTTCAAACCCCAGAGCTGCGAATCGAATCAAGGTCATTCTCAATTTACTTCACCTCCTTCAATTTGTTGTCATTGTGAGCTATATCTCTTCCTTCTCTCCTTTTGCCACCATGGACGACATGGTGGTGAGGCTCAAGAAGTTGACGGTCGACTTGAGATCCGACTTTGGCATGCCAGAGTTTGGTCCCCATAAAACCGTCATCAACGATACACTATGTGGGGAGGAGAGGCCTCATTGCGGCCTCAGGCGCAGTTGGTCCGTGGTACCAACTGCGGCGACGGCCGCAGTGAATGCCGCGGTTGAAATGTCCGCAGTTTCGAACTCACTGCGGCGTCAGCCGCGGTACGTACTGCGGTCTCACTGCGGCCATGGCCGCAGTAACCGGTTTGAATAATTAAAAAAAGTGGACGAATTCGGATGAATGTTCATCCGGATTCGTCCAATGAAACCCAGAAGAAGAAGAAGAAGAAGAAGAAGAAGAAGAAGAAGAAGAAGAAGAAGAAGAAGAAGAAGAAGAAGAAGAAGAAGAAGAAGAAGAAAAGGAAGAAGAAGAAGAAGAAGAAGAAGAAGAAGAAGAAACAGAAGAAGAAGAAGAAGAAGAAGAAGAAAAAAAGGAAGAAGAAACAGAAGAAGAAGAAGAAGAAGAAGAAGAAGAAGAAGAAGAAGCAGAGGAAGAACAAGATGAAGAAGAAGAAGAAGAAGAAGAAGAGGAAGAACGAAGAAGATGAAGAAGAATGGTGGAGTTGTGCGGCGGATGAAGAGAAAGGGGAGTTAAAACCCTAAAAAAAATTACTGCGGTCGTACTGCGGCCAAGGCCGCAGTAAATCTAACTGCGCCAGCAACTGGGCCATTTACTACGTAAATGGGCTTACTGCGGCCCAAACCGCAGTACGGACCGCAGTAAGAAATGTCTTCCCCACGTAGTGATATCAGGGTCACCAAGGAGATGCGCTTACCAAGCTGAAACAGTTAGTGATGGACTATGCCATGGACTGGAATTTGTTTAGATTTGTCTTCTTCTTATTGAAAGTATGATGCGCATACATACTTTGGTGATGCACATTCGACTCATTATGGAGCACAATGTTATCATAATGATGCGCATTCGACTCATTTGTCTTGTTCTTCACTTTTTGTTCTTAGTTTATTGTTTGAAGATTTTTTATAAGTACGTGATCATCATACTGTACCATATGTTGGGTTTTCGGATCACAAAGAACGCAACAGAATTAACAGAAACCCAAAGGGATCCATATGAAACGAAGTAAGCTAGGAGTTTTAAAAAAAACATTATCTGACAGATGATGATCCAACGTTCCTTGTTAGTGAGAATGCACTCACTCTCTATTGGTATCCACGCGAGAGTAGCGACTCCAAAAGACTTCCAATCCCGACGTTGTGCTAGTAATGGAATAAACTCTCCAAGAGCAGGAGAAGATTGTGCCACTAACATAGGAGGAGTGTTTCTGACTTGTCTACTAGGGTTTTTGTGTTTAATCCCCTATTTATAGACTTCTAATCCTGAACCATTAGTACTCTAACTCTTTAGCAACTATCACTAAAGCCCCTAAAGTTTGTGACTACCCATCTGACTTATGTTCTACCTCTCATTTTTGTGTGATCTTATAGGTTCTCATTATGTCAACAGTAATTATAAATCCTATTTATAATTACAAGCAGTGAGCGAACTATATTTTACACTAACTGAATAGAGATCGACTAGATAAGCCCAAATTCGAGCTACACTTTAAAGCCCATCCAATTTAACTCCCTACTTCAAATTGTAAGAAATGGACAATTGACCTCTCATTTTTCAATAAATACAATAACACCACCGAATATGTAAATCTAGGCAAGACAGAGTTCTTCCTCTCTCCACCTAATAGCTAAAATGAGTTCCATTAAACTTCCATATAGCCCAATAATTGTTCAATTATGAAATCAAGATGAAAGAAATTGAACAGTGATAGACATAAGTATAACAGGAAATTAATTACATTGTTAAGGCTTGAAAGAGTCAAGAGCAGTGATAGACGGCGGCGACTCTCCTTGACGGCGGAGGTTGACAGAGCACAAAAAACATCAAGGCCAAGACCAGAACCAGGATTAGACCCAGCAATAAGTCGCCTCCGTCTGCGCAGCAACTACCCATGGAAATGGTTTTCTTGCAATTGAGTCACTCAAATTTATTTTTGTCCAAAAAGACTCCCAAAGGAGACGGGGAATGAGGAAGCAGAGAAGGAAGAGTGTAGCTAGGGTGTAGTAGAGGACACACAGCACAGCTGGGTATGTATCAAGGCCTAAAGGCTCTCATGGCTTGATAAAAAGTGATGCCCTTTGTGGTGCAATTTCAGTCATGTGTTTTGTTTTGGATGGTTGCTCTTGATTTGTTTTTTGTCGTACTGTCATTTTCAGCTCTGGAAATTAGTACCTTCTGTTTTACAAGAATAAACATAGTGCATAATTTGTTTCAGTCATGGGTTTGCAACAGCAAAAGAGCAAAAGTGTTATTTTTTATTTTATTTTATTTTATTTTTTATAAGCTGTAGTTAATTTTTATTGACAGAGAAAGATATTATATATACATACATTTTGAAACCATGCATGAACAATAGTTAATGGATGTTTAGATGGGGTGTGGCATGTCGTAGAGTAATATTGGTGGACTTGGAATTGATAATTATACATTTTTTTAATGGAATTTGTTCTTTTGTTCATAATACTCCATATATTCTCCATATATTCTTCTCTTTTCACATCGACCCTTAATCATTGTCCATTTTACAATAATATCCAACTATCTTATGCCAAGTAATATATATCCTCTCTTCGTACTCAAATAATTGCACCAGTTAATTTTAATGTTTCAAATCAATATTTGACTCAAATATTTACAAATATAAACAGTGCAAAAACAATTCCTAAAAAATAATTAGAAAAGGTATATTGTAAATTATGATACACATAAAAAATATAATTATTGAAATGTGACCATATTTATGGAACGTGGTGTATTTGTTTTCGCAGTGAAGTGCTGGTAGAAATGCACCTCGTTGTGTTCAAGGAAGAATCAAAATTTGGATTGAAAAATACCTAAAAAAAATTATTTTTTATAAGCTGTAGTTAATTTTTATTGACAAAGAAAGATATTGTGTTCAAGGAAGATGACGAATTTGGGATAATTTATAACTTAGTCATTCATTTTTTCTATTTTAATCAATTAAGCACTTAAGTTTTTCGAGCTCTCGAACTACCGAGCCGAGCTCGAACATCAGACGAGCCGAGCTTGAACCATTATTTTTGAGCTCGGCTTGAACGAACCCGAACTCGAGCCAACTCTCACAAACTCAAACTCGAGCTCGAACTAGTGATGTTCAGGCTCTGCTCGGTTCATTTACACAGTGTTAGCCGGGTTTAAGTATTTTCATATTTGGACTATTTAGAAGTAAATAATTAGTCGGGTTCTAAAATTTGGACTAGAACTATAATTATGGGTATATATATATATGCCCAACATAACCCAACTGTTCTGCGGCTTAATTGGATGGGCCTGCTGGTTGGGTTAGTATATTATGGAGTGGGCTCAATGGGCAGATTTGGGTGGGTTTCTGTTGTGTGTGTAAATTAGAATAAGAAAATTGTGTTTGGGTTATGTATTTTGCCATTTGGGCTAGTTTTACTCCCTCCATTTCCTATCAACATGTAGCATTTTGATTGGCATGTGAATTAAGGATGTTTGTTGATCTAAAGGTAAAAAGATAAACATGTATATAAGATAAAAGTAATTTTTTTATTGGAAGAAAGAGTAAGGGTAATAAAATAAAGAGTTTTCCTTATGGATACATACAAAATCTCCCTAAACATGCACATCATCTTTAATTTCTTATTTCTTGATTTTACTAATTATTACCTATTCACCTATTGACACATCATTTGCTACATCATTAAGGAGAAAAGTGTGTCATTTTTAGTGAATCGTAGCATTTTTCTAAAATAAAATTTGTGTAAAAAACTTTCCATAAAAGAAAATGTAGCAAGTTTTTTGAACAACTCAACAAAAAAATTATGAATGTCTTAAGGAATGGAGGGAGTACTATTTTGAGTTTTATCTAAAAATTGGATTAAAATAAGTTAAATAAAACATAGCATCCCTAACTATCCTAAATATATACCCTTAAAAATTGTACTTCTTCCGTCCCACGATGTTTTGAGTATTTGATCGGCATGAAGATTAAGGAGTATTAAAAATTTAATGTTAATAAAATAACACTATCATAAAAGGTAAAAGTAAATTTTAGATGGAGATCGATAGAAAGTTGAAGGTTAAAAGATAATAATAATTTTAAAATATTTCATTTTAAAGAAACGACGAAATCTTTTCGAGATACCAAAAAAAATAAACACAATTGAATCGGCTCTTCTATTTACCCACTAGTGGGTAAAACCACTAGCTGATTCTAATACTATTTAACTAATTAAACTAACTAACTAATAATTTTAAAGACTAAAATACCCTTCTAGCTGAGTATTTACACACATAACACAACTAGTGATTTTTCCAACTAGTTGGTAAATAACATCATTCCAATTGAATTCTTTTGAAACAGATAAAGTCAATTTTGTCAATTAGCGGAATAAAGATTGAATAGATTGTCATGATATTGATTTGTGGGAAGAAAGAGAATGAAAGACATATATAGTACAGTAATTTTTTATACACGACCTAAAAATTAATATGTATGGGAGTGGAATGAATGACGTGACCAATTCAACATGAAAATTAAAAATCTCCAGACTCGGAAGTCATAATCAGCGAAGAGAATTTGTTTTTTTTATTCCACACGCGCAAATTAATATTAGTCCATTATTTTTTTACTTGAGATGTTTGATTTTTGGTTTTATCTGATTAAATTTTTAACTAATAAGTGTTTGTTAAAAATGTTAAAAAAAATATTTTTAGAAATTAGATTTTTTGTTATCTTCTGTATCTGAATTATTTGACATTGTAATAAAATATTGAATAAAAAATTCATATATTAGATGCTGAAAAAAATTGTAATAATTAAATTGAGACGATGAGAATGAAGTATGTTTATTTTTCAACGGAAAAAAACGATAAGGGCAACAATGAATCGAGACTTCAGTGGTGCCGTTTAATGCAGGTTCTTTTGCTTCGTTTTTTTAATTTTGTTTCTTGAAAACACAATATAATGTTCTCACTTCTGATCGTGTTTAGCTATAGATATAGAAAGACACTACGTATTTAACAGGATCATTGTAGTGCCATTTTTGAGCTATTTGCGCTACTATAGTAGCGCTAAAATGCGCTCCTACAGGCACTACGTAGGGAGCCGCTTTTTTTAGAACGTGCGGCAGGCGCTTCCGTAAGCGAATAAATATTATTCCGTCTTTTAGCGCTATAAGCATCACGTAAGCCGCTTGACACTTGGAGGCTGTGAAACAGCATATCCAAACAGCAATCTGACGTTTTATTATTATTATTATTATTCTTATTTTGGAATTTTGTATTGAGATTGTTTTATTATTATTATTATTATTATTATTATTATTATTATTATTTTGGAATTTTGTATTGAGATTGTTTTATTATTATTATTATTTTAGAATTTTGTATTCACTAAACAGATTAATATGAATAATTATTGACAAAATGAAATGAAAAGACAGTTTAAGGACTTTTTAATTAGAAATTAAGAAATTCAGTATTTATAAAATATTATATTTACATAAAAAATACCTAAAATAAGTAAAATCTATAAATCCTGTGAAGGTGGAGGAGCTGGAGGAGTATCATCACGAGCGCCACCAGGACCACGCTGTTATTCTTTGCTGCGGATTACGGACTTGCAAGAAGCTTCGATGTAAGCCTCCATCACATCCGGCGTCGACATGAGGTGAGCAAGAGGACCGGTCGGCGGGATGTCGAAGCGTGGAGGAGGGTCGTCCAAGCGACGGGTATACACATTATCGAGCAAACCAGTGAAGAAGTTGGCGGTTCTCAGGGACGACGACTGTGGCCTCGATGATCCGGCAACCAAGTGTGATGGCACATCAGTATGCGACAAGCGGCCCATGCTCCGAAGTTCTCCCCAGACGACGCTCAGGGCCGCATTTGTCTAGCGTATGAGCTCGGACTGTCGCGTGATCAACATCTCGTGCTCGGCTGAGCGCTGCCTCAGAGCATGGATCTCCTCGTCCTGTCTGTCGATGCGCTCCTTATCCTTCCGACGCTCCTCCTCCAACTATATCTCCCGCTGTAAGTTATGTAAAAGTAACAATTTAATCCTTGAAGTTTTTTAAAAGTTACAAAGTGGACGACATATATTTGTAGTTACCTCTGATGGCTACGGAGGATGGAATTGGTCGGGATGGACCCGGTGGGGTCTTGATCTCCAACGTCCTCTGGTGGGGTTTTGCCCTGTCACCTCCATGTAGACGTCGGGATCGAAAAGTGGCATATCATCATCGTCCTCATACTTCTCCCGCATAGCCTCGATATATTTTCTCTAATTAATCAAAAAAATAACTTTAATTTTTTAAAAAAAAATACTATAATGTAGCGGATATATTAGTATTAAGTGAGAAAGGAGAGTACCTCGAAGTCCGCCTCCTCACCACCCCACTCCCGTTGAAACTCCAAAATGCTCACAGGACGACCACGTTGTTCACTGTATTGTCTCACCATGACAATCCCACAAATAGTAATTTGGTTTAAAACCATACTCGCATAAATGATTTCCAATAGTAACTTTCTCATGATAGAATCTATTTCTACACTTTGTACACGGACATTTCACAGTAGACATCCCATTCGATTCAGCAATCGGAAAAGCAAAGTCTAGAAAATAATTTAGCCCCTCAAAGAATCTTCGACTGATAGCACGAGTTCCCTCCTCTAACCATTGATACATCCAATCACGTTCTCCAGCCATATTTTTACTCCTACACAACAATGTTTGTACCAAAACATAAAAAGTATAGAACAAACATCAATACTCCATATGTAAATCTAACTTATCAAAGTTATTTCCTCCTAATCATAAAGGGTGCATGGGTCCTATCATATTCGTAAAAGTACAATCGGTATACAAATTTTATGATTGTATAAGTATAACTCGTACAACTTACATAAATTTCAACAGCATTTCGTCTCAGTTCCTCATTATACCATTTTTGGGTTTTAAATCCCAAAACAGGTATAATAAGGAACAAGACTAGAAATGCAACGAAATTTATGCCATTGCATACCGATTATACATATACAACCATAAAGCTTTAATATACCGATTGCGCTTTTACAAACATCCCACTGGACAATCCATGAATATTAAATTGAATATTATATTTTACAATATCATTTCCAATACGAAAACAATATCGTGCATATAATATTCTAATTAATACTCATAGACAGGAACTATGGTTAAAATCTAAAACATGAACTTTCACTACTTTCAACATATAAAATAATTAACAACATACATTGAAAATAAGAAACTTCACTTAACCAAACAAAAATCAACCAAAAGATATTCAAAAAAATTTATTAAATCATACCTTGAGTAACTCCACAAGATCTGATCTGTTGTTTGGGCACAACTAATATGGAAGAACCACCAAAAATGGTTGAAACACCCACTTTTGTTAAAGAGAAACAAAGCCACAACTGAAATGAGAGATTGGAGAGCTCAGACCCATTTTTTCGTCGTTCCCGAAGCTCCCGAAACTCTGTCGTTGAAGATGCGCGGAGAGGAGGCCGGAGCTCTGTTCTTCACGAATCCGCTCTGTTGGTGAAGAAACGCTCTGTCGGTGAAGAAGTGCAGAGTGGAAGATGAAGGAGATGCAGTTGCCGTATTTAATTCGCATTCGTAACGCTTTTATGCGCTCCAACGGCGCTACAACGACCCGAATAAAAATGTTATCAGCTGTCAGTGTCTGGAAGCGCTAAAGAGCGCTACATAGGCGCTTCAGGTAGAAAAATGGACCCACCCTGTAACGCTTAGCGTGAACTGATAATCCGACCGCTTGTAACGCCTTAAAACACTTCTTAAGGCGCTACAAAATCGCCCCCAACTACGTAGTGAGAAGAATATGGGTTGGAGCTTAGTTTCATAAAAATTTATGAAAGTTTTGTGGAAATTTTCTCTAAATTTTAGAACATGTACACATTAGAAAAAGTATATAATTTGAAGACATTTTATAATGCAGGTATGTTTGATCAAAAGCTCAATTCGATTGGCTCCAAAATTTTAACAAAAGTTAAAATGTGGATTGAAAATTTAAATGTGCCATCTTGAATTAAAATGCTCAGGTCATGTTCGGCTTATGCTCATGATTCGTCAAACTCAACTCATTTGACCTTATTTGAGCTCGAGTTCTAATAAGCTTGTTAGAGGTTCACTTTGTTTTTTTAATACATAAGAGTATGTGATGGAGGATGATGGAGGTTTAAACTGAAGACCCTCATCTCATGTTTTTAGGAGCTTAACTAGGAATGACAACAGTTCGGTTTATTCGTGGATGAGACACAACCATGACCATCCATCGCGGTTTTTCCCATGTTTTTAAGAGCTTAACTAGGAATGGCAACAGTTCGATTTATTCATGGATGGAACATAACCATGACCATCCATCGCGGTTTTTCTGATATCCACTATTTTACAGATTTTTTCATGCAATTTTTAGTTGTCACCTATAATTGTTAACCACGGTTATCCGCGCTTTACGGTTATAACCGCTAATATTTTTACACTTTTATTAATAACTAACTAGCAAAAATTTAACATGTCAATATAACCTAAAATCTCAAATATAATCACACATCAATCAATTGCGTACACATATAAAATACTCTACTACTATATTACATCCTACAAACCACACTAAACATTCTATTCCTCCATGTGCATTCATGCATATGTGGTTTTGATTTTAATTCAATCAATAATTACTAGGACCAAAAAAAAGGAATGAGTTTAGATGGGTTGAGCTTTGGTGGGTTAGGGTAGTGGTCGTATGATAGTTTTAGTGGATTACTAAGGGATTGTTGGATTGGGCTTAATTGAATTGGAATTCGCAGTTAACTAGTATCCCATTATCCGAAGTTAGCGGATATGTGGTGCGGATACTCTAAACCGCAACCGCAACCGTTAGAGTCGCGGTTTTTCCTAATCACCCTATAACCACAAAATCGTGGATAAAAATCATCAATTGTGGTACATATATCCACGATTTGTGATTATAATAGAACCCCAGTACCAGCTCATTCATTTTAGGCCAAATTACCTATTAGTTCCCTGAACTATGTTAACTTGCTCACTTTCGTCCCTGAACTAAAATTTGTTCACTCAATCCTTGAACTATGTAAATCCTTGCACTTTAATCCTTCGACTCAGTAACTCGGCGCCGGTGAGCTTAACACCATCAATTACTTAACGGTTTAGAGTTATATTTGTATAAATTTGAAGTTTTGAAGGCAAGAGAAGATAAAAACGGTGGGGAAGTGGTGACGACGAGAACAGTAAGGTAGTAGGGTGGTTGGTGCGAAGAAAGGTTGTTAGGGACAAAAGTATTTTTTTTATAGATCTAACGGATTAGGTTGTTTAAGTATAGATTGGAAAAAAATTAGGACCATAATAGATATTTTTTTCTAAGGTCAACTAACATTGATATGGTTAAAGGGGTAAAGTGATTAACATTGCATAGTTCAGGAACTGAGTTGGAACGAATTATAATTCAGAGACTAAAGTGATTGAGTCAACATAGTTTAGGGGAGTAATAAGTATTTGGCCTTCATTTTACACCATTAGTTAAAGAGCTCAAAGTAAATTCTTTCATAAATGTACCTAAGATATTGAAACCAGTACAGTTTAGGCATTTAATTTGACCTAATATTCATTAGTTGAATAACGAAAAAGAAAAATTGTTTATTTAGTCATCAAATTAACTTCTGTATTTCACATCTAAAAATAAGTTATACCCTTTGACTTTTATCATAAAATATTGGAAGACCGAAGAATAATTCTCCATGATTCAACTTATTGAATGGGAGTAAACAACGGTGATAGCACGCATTGACTTGAAAGTTGTGATTAGTGAAATTGTAAAATCAAAAAGCAGCAAGCGTCAAACTTTTGTACTGAAGCTCGTACTTTCTAAGCTATGACCAACAGAAATCGAAGGCTATGTTCATAAATATAATAAAAAACAAACTCAAAAACCTTTTTTCCGTTTTTTTAAATTTTCAACGCACAAAATATCCTTAAATTTATCTATTAAATTAATTTTTTTTCTTAAATTTCCTTATTCACATAGAGTATATTTCATCCATCAATTAAAATACATATTTTCAAATTTCTCCATTTTTTTTTCTCACTAAAATGTACACACCCCTAAATATTGTAAAACTTTCCTTGATACTCTCTTCGTTCAGTAATGATCATTCTGTTTGATTTTGTACTTGTGTCTGTTAATTTTTAACTAGGAAGATTTTATTACTTTCTCTATCCCAAGTGTATTCTAACAATATATAAAAAACATTATCCCAAATGAAATGGTACTTTTCTACTTTTATTTTATTTTAATCCACTTTTACTCTTGTAATGCACTCACTCAAAGAGTCTAGCGAGTGGGTTGAGACTTAAGAGGGGATAGAGTGAGTTTGGGATGAGGTACTAATAGAAGTTTATGTAAAATGAGTTAATAACCAAAGACAATCTTAATCTATACAAAAAAGCTAAAAGTGACAAGTCACTTGTGATAGAGGAAGCAATTTTTAAAAAAAAATATTTAGAAATTAGATATATTGAAATAACACACACACACACACACATATATATATATATATATATATACTCACTCTGTCCCCAATTAATTATACACTTTGTGTGAGCGCGAAGATTAATGTGAATGTAGTTTGACATAATAACCCTTGAGTGGAGGTTGCACAAAAAACGAGATAGAAAACGTTAAGATAAAGTAGAGATAGTTTTGGTAACTTTGAAGGGAGAAGTTTCTATTTAAGGAAAGTACCCACAAAGTAAATGTGTAGAATTAATTGAGGATGAATGGAGTATATAAATTATTTGACTTCATATGTCAACATGTTAACAAAAATAAATTATAAATTTAATATTAAAAATCAAATGAAACAATCTTTACGGTATGGAGGGTAGTTGATACCAATTATGTTAATCATCATCTAGATGATTTTTCACCTAACAGTCCAAATGACTCAGCTACAAACTAATCTGGAAACTCAAACTCAACTAACCGTACAATTATATATCTCTCTCATTCTTCAAATACTTTCAAATGGGTGAAAAATAATATAGGCGGGTTGATACTCGTACCTACCAACTCAAAAGCCAGTCTGATCACCGGTTCTCATCTCATCGCATGTCCTCTTTAAGTTCCCTTTCAGTAATTAATTAACACCAGTAGTTAAACAATTCATTAATTTTTTAATGAAAAAAGTAACAATATTAATTAATTGTTACTCCTACAATGAACATAGAGGAGACGATAAACTTTAAACAAAAGTAAACCTTTGTTCTGTCCCTCCCCGCTTGACTTTCCAACTCCCCTCATTCCCCACACGCCTTAAGCTCGTTCTTTATAACATTTCCAACAATTTTTTCAAAATTTTATTTGAAATGGAGAAACAAAAGGTGTATTCTCTGGAAAAACAGTGTTCAACATTTTCTTAATTTTGGAGAATCATATATTTATTATAACAATAAAGTATTCTACATTGACAGCTATATGAAGGATGGATTGTGGCAGCGGAATTGAAACGTTGTTGACTTGGAAAACATGAATAATTGAGACAGAGGACCAAAACATAGTAAAAAATTCTCCAAAAGTGAGCAATCCAATAAAATAAAGAGTATTTTAGAGATGTTCTTAAACTCTAAATACT
The DNA here is from genome assembly GCA_024586325.1 of Stellera chamaejasme. Taxonomy (NCBI): domain Eukaryota; kingdom Viridiplantae; phylum Streptophyta; class Magnoliopsida; order Malvales; family Thymelaeaceae; genus Stellera; species Stellera chamaejasme. The sequence goes on along the minus strand of CM044985.1, from coordinate 10,507,320 downwards.
CAACTCGTAAATATTACTCCATTTATCCTAAAATAATGCTATATTTCTTTTTAGCATTTAATAAATAATTTTTTAATTCAATCTTTTGATATTGAAAATAGAAAATTTATATACAAATGGTAGATGACTCTTTGTAATTTGTAAATGTATTTATTTTAATTTTTTAAAATCATTTCTTCATATGAATAATTTTGGTCAAACACAACTTAAAAAGTCAAACGGAGCAATCTTTTTAGGACGGAAGGAGTAAAAGAAATGAAACATTTATGTACAGGTCAGGTTGACAACGTGAGAAGGGAGCAGCGACGCTAGTAAGGCTGGCGAGGGCGACGCTAGATAAGGGTGGGCATTCGGTCGGTTCGATTAAACCTGAATCAAATTGATTGGGCAGTTTTCGATTCTGGACCGCAATAAACCGAATTAACCGAAATGGACTAGTCATGTGCTGTAATTTAATGATTTGTACTAGGAGATTCGTGATTGGGTAGTAGGACAGTCGTGATACTGGAATAGTGATTTGCAGTAGGAGAGCTGCGATCATGCAGTAGAAGAGTAGTGATCCCGCAGTAGAAGAGTCGTGATCCGTACTAGATGAGTTCGTGATCTCATAACAAGAGTTTCGTGGCCATGTAATCCATGATCATCGTAGTGAAATATCATGATCCCGGTATGAATTTCATGATCTCAGTATAAATTTCATAATCAATTCAGATGAATAGTAAAAAAACTCGTCGAAACCTATACGAAATCTGAAAAAAGAATCAAAACATGTGATATATGGATCTCATTGTCTTCGTCTTCTTTTTCTTCTTTCAAGTGGATAAATTATTTGTAATTTTTAATTATGGAATATTATATGCATTTTGTTATAGAAGTGAGAAAATGGTATTGGTATCTCAGTAAATAACTTCAAAAGTGAAGCACTTACAATGTGACACTTTCATTTAGCGCATTGTAATCTTAGCCATAATTTTTTAAGAATAACCAAAAAAAGAAATATGTATATATAACTTTTTAGAGACCAAAGGAGTATGTTTTAAAATAGTTAATGGTAACTTGAATGTTGGAATTGGTCATGGTTGTGTTCTTTCCACAAAAAAAGTGACAAAAAAGTAGCAATCATTTAAATTTTAGAGGAAATTTTGTGAGGGAAAAAGTTTTTAGGACTAATAAAAAAATTGAATTGTTGTTAGTTTTTTTGTTAGTTTTTTTATTGAAAAAACACAACAGTACATTAATACCCTCACTAGTCACAGTAATGGTGATTTGACAGAAAATCTGATCAAAGTACTTCATTATGATTTATGACAAAACTGTACTATATCCGTACCTAAAAGATTACACATATTTTTTTGGGTTATACCTGAAAAATTATACACTTTTTTAAATAAAAATTTTTCCCCTCTAAACTTGCGAAGTTGTTCATATTTTATATTTACTTTTTCTGTATCGTTTATTATTCAACATTTACTTAAAGGTAATTATGTCAAATTACGTCAAGTTTTCTATTCACCTTAGGTCTTTAGTCTTCACGTCTAATCAACCGCTAATCTTTTGACAAAATGATAAATTTATAAGACAAAATAATAATAAAGATCTAATTTAAGAAACTATATATATGTACACACACATGTACATACATACTCCACATAGAAATGTATGTAGCATATAAAAGAAAATTTTAGATGGAAAGTAAAATTTTAAATATTTTATTATAAAAAGTTTGTGAAATGGTTTGTGTTTTTGGTAAGTCTACGGAGATGCATTAAACCCTAATCGACGAGTCATGTAATATTGTTGCAGCACCCAAAGAAGAATCTGCTCGTCAGGTCCCATCAACCATAAAAACACTTGACCCACACAACAAACGGCTGCCATTTTGATGAACGTTGAAAGAGGAGGTCGCAAAACATATTAGGATATACCTGTTGTCGCACAAAACCATTTCCCCACAAAAAATTTAAGAGGGATTATAAAAATCCTTTTTCATTTTTTTACATAAATTGGTTAAATATAATTGTCAATTTTGATTAGGATTAAATTGGGATAAATATTAAAGTTCAAGAACTCTAATAAGGTAAAATTTTAAAATAGAATCAGGATAGGACAATGGGTGGAGATAAAAAAAAACTAAAAATGAAAAATAATAACCATGATTAGCTACTTTCAACTCACTTAGCATCTTTATTGTAACGCACGTCTACCGAAGATCATTAAACACTTACAAACATTGATGATTAAAGCACTTAAAATGATGCTGATCACTCAGAAATTGAAAATGAATGATACTTAAAATGATGATCATGCCCACTTAAAATTTGATGATCATCGTGTAAAAATGATACTCAATGCCTTCAATAAAGAATGCTCATTACCCAATCAAAAAAGAAAGAAAGAATGCTCATTAAAAGAAAACTGCAAAGTGCAAACGCACATGGAACATATATACTATACGATGATCACAATTTAAAAAAGTTACTATGTTCGTTGCTTTATTTTTAATCATCCACTTACAATAAAACTAGAATTGGAGCTAGTTTTCACCATAGTTCAGTAACTTTAATTATTGTTCCCCCATAATCTTGTTTTAACTTTTTATACCATTAAAGACTTATTTCTTGACTTTTTCTGCATTCAACGTCATTTTTCATCTATTGACCGTTAACTTTAACGGATTTGTGGGAAAAAAATGATAAAATCAGCAACACGGTAGTTTTAAAAAAATTATTTACACCCCAAGTTTTAAACTTAACACTTTTACCTAAATATTTTAATCAAGCCCAACAACACCCAGCCACTGTCGAGTCGCCGCTAGCGCCACCGGGTTGTCGCCACCGCCACCACTGAAAAACGCTGGAAACGCAAAAAAATAGTCGAGAACGTAGATCGAGGACTAGGACCGCCGGATCCCGGTCTAGGGCCACCAAATCACAATCGAGGGCCGCTGATTCGTGGCCCAATGCCGGCAAATCACGGCCCCAGGGCAGCAAATTGCGGCCATGGGTCGCCGATTCGTGGCCTGGGCTCGCGATTCGCCGGCCTAGGGCTGCGATTCGCTAGCCTTACTGCCTTAGGACATGATTCGACGACCCTAGGTTGCGATCCGACAACCCTGGGCCAGAATTCGGTGGTCTAGGCCCCAATCTACATTCCCGACTATTTCGTTTTAGCGTTTTGGGGGTTTTTCGACGATAGCCGACAGTGCACGGAGGCGGTTGCCAGAGGGTGTCCGGTGGCGGTGGCTCGACTGTGACTAGGTGCTGTTGGGCTTGATTAAAACATTTGGGTAGAAGTGTTAAATTTAAAACTGTTGGGGTGGTTGAATGGTTAGGTTTAAAACTTGGGGTGTAAATAATTTTTTTTAAAACAACTAAGTTACTGATTTTATCATTTTCTCACAAATCTGTTAAAGTTAACGATCAATGAATGGAAAACGACATTGAATGAAGAAAAAGTAAAAAAAAAACATGACTTTAATGGTACAAAAGGTTAAAACATGACCTCAATGAGATAATAATTAAAGTTACATAACTATAAGTGCACTTTACTGAATAAATAAATTAAACCTAAATTGTACTTGTTCCAGTTTTTTTTCTAAGACAATCTGTTCGAGTTCATGAAACTGAGTTTAAAATTCTTTTTTCCGTTCGTTTTTTTGTCTTTATGTTTGAAAAGAAACATGTACTTCTTTCTTCCGTTTAAAAAAATGCTACGTTTCCTTTTTTGAATGAGAATTAGTTATTATGATTAATCATCAGAAAAAAAAATAAAGTAGTAGACGGGGAAAGTTCCCACCTATAAACACCCTACGGAAATAAAAGCTACAACTCAGCCAAAAAGAACATAAACAATAACAAGACACAACTTAACGAAAGTAAATAGAAAAGTACTAAAAAAAGAGTTGAAAAGCCGAAACTAGTCATAGCAGGGGCTGACCGTGGAACAAGCTTCGAAATTGTCTAATTTGGGACCTAAAGCATACCAAAAGATACATGAGAATGTCTTATAGTAACATCTATTTCCATGAAGCTAGATGTCTCCTTACCATGCAGGTGACATCGAAGCAGCCATAACACATGTAGCAGATACCAACTAAAACCAACTGTCGACAAACTAGATAAACAAACAGAACAGAAAAGTAAAAAAGAGTCCAAAAGACACCGATAAAGACTTGCTTGGTGGACCCACAACCCAACAAGTCCCCGTGACCGAACCTCATGACTTCCGGCAGGGCGAGGAAAATCTCAACCCCGCTGTACCACATCCATCTTGAATCGAACCCGGCAACATCCCCATTTGGCCACTTGATCACAAAGCCCGCCAACCGAGTCACCAAAATAAACCACGCATCCATTGCCATGACCGGATCATATCGGCACCCACCACCTAAGTATAGAGGAAACGGATCCAGTGTAGCCACCGACACATGCATCCACCAAAGGCAAAACACTCGTCGATTTAGAGCAGCGCCCCGGCCAAGGAAATCGGGTAGAGAATATTGGAGAAAATGGTGTTGATCCAGCAGCTGGAAAGAAGAAAGTTGGAGAAGATGGGAAGCTTGAGGATGAAGTTAACAGTAGCGTGCAGAACAAGTAGTCCTAGTTCTAATAGGAGTAGGAGTTCTAAGTATTCAGCAACTAGTTATGTTAGACTTCCTTACTGTTTAGGAAGTATAGTTCGATTAGGAGTAGTAATCTGTAAGATCTATATAAGATCAAGTCCAATTATTCAATAAAAAGTGGAGAATTACATAAACAAAACACTTCTTGCACTACTAAACCCAACATTGTGGTATCAGAGCTATTTTCTTCGAAATCTTTAACATGGCTGCACAATATGTTCAACCTCAACTTCCAATCCTAAGCAGCAGTGCTTCATACGACTTTTGGCGAATCAAGATGGAGACCTTGTTCCAATCTCAAGATCTCTAGGATGTGGTAGAGAAGGAGGTGGTTATCAATGAACATGAATCCTCCACTAACACGAAAGAAGCAAAAAAGAAAGATGCAAGGGCCTTGCTGTTCATTCAACAGGCCATTACTGATGAAGTTTTCTCAAGAATATCAGATCAAAGAACAGCAGCAGGAGCATGGAATACTCTCAAGCAGGAGTTTCAAGGATCAGAAAGAGTTGTTGAAGTCAAACTTCAAAATCTCAGAACTGAATTCGAAAATTCAAGAATGAAGGGAAGTGAATCTGTGGATGCTTACCTTGCCAAAATTACTGCACTGGTAAGCAAGATGAGAAGCTATGGTGAAGTAATTTCAAGCAAGACAGTGGTAACCAAGATCCTCAGAAGCCTATCAAACAAATTTGATCATGTTGTGGCAGCAATAGAAGAATCCAAAGATTTGTCAAAACTAACAGTTGATGAACTTATGGGTTCTCTATTTGTTCATGAAGCAAGGATTAATAAATCCCAAACTGAAACAGAAGAGCAGGCCTTTCAAGTCACAGCAGATCAAAGGAGAAACAATGCAAGAGGAAGAGGGGGGGTTCTCTTTTAGAGGAAGAGGACGTGGAAGAGGAAGAGCAAGTTATTGCTCATACTGCAACAAGCCTGGTCACAGAGAAGAAGATTGTTGGGGTAAAATACAATGTGCTCATTGTAATAAAATAGGTCACAAAGAAGATGACTGTTGGAATAAAATACAATGCACACATTGTAAGAAGATGGGGCATAAGGAACAGGATTGTTGGAGTAAGCAAACTCAGGCAAGATTCACTGAAGAAGAGATAGACCAGGAGGACTACCTGTTTATGACAAAGAAAGAGGATCACCAAGTGTCCACAGGAGTGTGGTATCTGGATAGCGCCTGCTCAAATCATATCACAGGTGATAAGAGCAGGTTCAAGAACCTAGATGAGACATATAAGTCACATGTAAGACTGGGAGACGACAAACAGGTTCAAATCGAGGGCAAAGGCACAATTGAAGTGTATATTGAAGGAAAAATCAAATACATATCAGATGTTCAGTATGCACTAGGAATAGCTCATAATCTGATCAGCATTGGGCAACTAATCAAAGCAGGTCATCATGTGAACTTCAGTAATGAAGGATGCATGGTTCAAAATAGCATGGGGGAGCCTTTGCTGAAAGCTCACATGACTGAGAACAAAATGTTCCCAGTAAATCTGGTGACCAGAGATTTTGTCTTGTTCAGTAACAAAGGAAGTGATTCAAGAACATGGCACCTAAGATATGGACATCTACACTACAAGGGATTGCAGCTCTTGGCCAGCAAGAACATGGTAAACGGATTGCCTACCATTAAAGAAGCAAGTGAAGTATGTGAAGGATGTATCTTTGGAAAACAAACAAGAAAGTCTTTTCCACATAATCAAGCTCAAAGGGCCTGCCAGAAATTGGAACTAGTACATGGAGATCTTGTTGGGTCTATGAGAACACCTTCCTTTGCAAACAACAGGTATCTTTTCCTCTTAACTGATGATTTTAGTCGAATGAGCTGGGGATATTTTTTGAAGAACAAATCAGACTCATTTAAAAAATTCAAACACTTTAAAGTTGCTGTTGAAAGAGAAACAGGTGCAAAACTGAGAACATTTAGGTCAGATAGAGGAGGAGAATTTCTCTCTGAGGAATTTAAGACATATTGTGAGGAGCAAGGGATCAAGAGACAACTAACAGCTCCCTATACTCCTCAGCAAAATGGAGTTGCTGAGAGGAAAAATAGGACTACCTTGGAGATGGCCAGGTCTATGTTAAAGGCGAGGAACTTATCAGATGACTACTGGGGAGAAGCAGTGGCTACAGTCATCTACTTGCTCAACATGTCTCCCACCAAAGCAATCCAGGACAAGACTCCTTTTGAGGTATGGCATGGTTACAAACCTACTGCTTCTCATCTTAAAATCTTTGGTTGTGTGTGCTATGCTCTATCTACATCTAGACACAAGCTTGAAGAGAATAGCAAGAAATATGTATTTGTGGGCTACTGTTCAAATTCAAAAGCCTATAGAGTTTTTGATCCTGAGACAAAGAAACTAGTAATAAGCAGAGATGTCAAGTTTGATGAAGAAAGAAGTCGGGACTCAAGTCATACTAGTCAACCTATTATTTCAACCGATCAAACCACACAAGAAGAAATTCCAATAATAACAACGAAGTAAATGAAAAGAACAAGAAGGTGCACAAGAAATAGAGTCAAGAAGAAGAAGAATCAAGAAAAGTAACAAGATCGGGAAGGATCGAAAGCCACCAGCCTACTTAGCAAAGATATGACACCAATCTTGTAATGTTCATCAAGCACTGTCTCTGCTGAAGTAGCATTACAGAGAAGGTCTGGAAGAAAGCAATGTTGGAAGAGATTCAATCTATTGAAAAGAACAAGACTTGGAAATTAGTGGACAAGCGGAAGGCAAGAACATCATCGGTGTCAAGTGGATATTCAAGGTAAAATACAATGCTGATGGGTCTTTTCAAAAACATAAAGCCAGATTAGTAGTAAGGGTTTCAGCCAACAAGAAGGCATAGATTATGGGAGACCTTTGCACCGGTAGCCAGGTTTGATATAGTTAGAACAATTATAGCGATGTTGCTCAACATCAGTGGGATATTTTTCAATTTGATGTTAAAACAGCCTTCTTGAATGGTGAGTTAAGAGAAGAGGTGTATGTAGATCAACCAGTTGAGTTTATAAAGCAAGGACAGGAACAAAAGGTCTACAGATTATACAAGGCTCTATATGGGTTGAAACAGGCGCCAAGAGCCTGGTATGGAAAAATTGATGAATTCTTTCATCAAAACCAGTACAAGAAAAGTGGTAGTGAGCCTACATTATACAAGAAGACAGATGAAGAAGGAAAAATCATTATAATAAGCCTTTATGTAGATGACATGATCTACACAGGCTCATCAACAAAATTAGTTCAAGAATTCAAGAGGAATATGATGAAGACCTTTGAGATGACAGACCTTGGACATTTGAGTTACTTTCTGGGCCTGGAAATCAAGAGAGAGGAAGGGGGATATTTTGTGTCACAAGAAAAGTACACAATAGAGATCTGAACATGTTTCAAATGGACAAGTGCAAACCGGTTGCTACACCAATGAACACAAATGAAAAATTAACAATGGATGATGGAACGGGTGAAGTGATGCAAGAAGGTTCGAAGTATGGTAGGGAAACTAATCTATCTTACACATACAAGGCACGATATCGGTTATCTTTGTGGGAGTGGTATCTCGGTTTATGCACAGACCTTCTAAACAACACTTGGGTGCAGCAAAAGGATCTTAAGGTACCTAGCAGAACTAAAACCCATGGAATCTGCACCAAGAACAAAAACTTTATTCTTCAAGGATACACAGATAGTGATTGGGGAGGGGACCAAGTAGAGAGAAAAAGCACCACCGGGAATTTTTTTCTCTTTAGGTTCTGAGTCTGTATCTTGGACTTCAAGAAAGCAAACATCGGTGGCCTTATCCTCGATCGAAGATGAATATATATCGCAAATAATGCGGCTTGTCAAGCTGTTTGGTTAAGAAGAGTTTTAGCAGATCTTGGTGAGGAACAGAAAGAACCTACTTAAGCTGCTATGTGATAGCAAATCAGCTGCAACTATTGCTAGAAATCCTATCATGCATGCAAGGACCAAGCACATCGAAATGAAGCATCACTTCATCGAGAATTAATTCAAAAGGAGCTTAACAAGTCAATTATTGCCCAACCGAGGAACAAACATCAGACATACTCACCAAAGCTCTAGCAAGTGGAAGGTTTGAAGAACTTAAGAAGAAGCTACAGTTACCAGCTTTGGACCAAGGGGGAGTATTGGAGAAAATGGTGTTGATCCAGCAGCTGGAAAGAAGAAAGTTGGAGAAGATGGGAAGCTTGAGGATGAAGTTAACAGTAGCGTGCAGAACAAGTAGTCCTAGTTCTAATAGGAGTAGGAGTTCTAAGTATTCAGCAACTAGTTATGTTAGACTTCCTTACTGTTTAGGAAGTATAGTTCGATTAGGAGTAGTAATCTGTAAGATCTATATAAGATCAAGTCCAATTATTCAATAAAAAGTGGAGAATTACATAAACAAAACACTTCTTGCACTACTAAACCCAACAGAGAATACGGAGGATCATCGCCTGAGAAAATGAACACCTGGCCACCAAAAGGAGAACAGGCCGTCGATTGAGAAGCCAAACGGCGTTTCGTCGAATCATGACCACTGTGGGAAGAGACCTATAACGAGCAACGAGATGCCACCACCGGCTCGACACCAAGGGTGAGGCGTAGACGAAGCGGCCTAGCGGTAAGGACCCAAATCTTTCTAGTCAGTGACAAGGATGGATCCTAGCTCTGGTATCGGTATGAGTGGCCTGAAGAACCAAGGCCGCCTGACGGCACTTGGAAAACCAGAGGCAGTATTGCATGCCTAGGGTTTTTTTTTATGTTACATTTCCTTTTCAAATGTTTGATTTTTTTTTCTTCTAAGTTTTTGATACTCCAAAGTTAAACTATTTATATATAAATAATAAATCAATATCTGTAGTTTAAATTTTAGAATATATTTTTTCTTTCTTTTTTTTTTTATAATTTGAATCTTTGTAGGAAAACACTGAATCAAACACAATATTAAAAAACAAACATAACATTCTTCTTCGAAAGATGGATGAATAAGTTATGGAACTCTGATTTTTCAGTCAAAGTACAAGCTTAAAGTCAAATGGAAGTAGTATTATAATCAAACGTTACACTATCAAACAACTGTCATTTTTAAGAAAAAGTATCATAGTGTATCAGAAATTTACTAATCTCTCATTCTCTAAATATTTCTTTCTTATGAAAGATTTAAATTATTACTATTAAAAAGAATTTATTAAAAAATTGGAAAAAATACTTATAAATCGTGTGCATTAATCTATAATTAAAATCTAAATTATTTTACTTTATATATCAAAATATTAAAAAAATAAAATTATAAATAAAATATTAAAGAAAACGCATCATTTGAACTTTTTTCAAGGGAAGGGAAGGGAAGGGGGTGGTATAAAATTTCAGACATTTTGGTTGGATGAATTTGAGTATTTAAAAATGTATTAAGAGATTTATCTCGTTGAAATCAAGGGAATAAATCAATGGAACTCTAAGCTTAGCTACCTTACCTCCTTCGCGGGCTTCTCTCTCTCTCTCTCTCTCTCTCTGGAGAATCAAATCTCTCTCTCTCTAGTATTTTTCCTTCGATTTCTTAACCACACCAAAACAAACAAAAAAACAAAAACGTAAAAATAATCTAAACTCTCACCAGCCGCCGCCAAGGTCTCTGCTGCTGTCATCAGTACTTGCTTCAAACCGCAGTGCTTTGCCCAGATTCCGCCACCGCCTCTGCCTAGCCGGAGCTCCGTCTTCCATGCATTTCGCTTGAAACGTTATGGGTTGTGTCCTGGGAAAGTATTCTGCCCGCCAGGACCGCGGGGAGGCGCCGCCACGCCGTCGCCGCAGTTGCCGGAGCTTGGATGTTCCGGCTGCGGCCGATGGTGTCCCGACTAGGAGGGAAGGCTATAAGCAGAGCAAGTGGAAGGCGATTGAGAAGGGAGAGGCGATTCCGGCGAATGTGGCGGCGCTGGAGATTCGGCGGCCACTGGCGGATGTAGAACAGCAGGGCTGGCCGTCGTGGCTCCTCGCCGTCGCTGGCGAAGCCATCCGCGATTGGACACCTCGTGGGGCGAACACTTTCGAGAAGCTTGCGAAGGTTGGCTTTAATAAAACTACTTTCAGAAAAGGAAATGCAAAATAAAAGGGGAAAAAAAAGAACTTTTGTTGCATTTTAATTCTTAACAAACTTATTTCCTATCTGGGTTTGTTTTAGATTGGTCAAGGGACTTACAGCAATGTGTACAAAGCTAGGGATCTATTGACTGGGAAAATAGTGGCACTAAAGAAAGTTAGATTCGATACTTTGGAGCCAGATAGCGTGAAGTTCATGGCCAGAGAGATTCTTGTGCTCAGGAAGCTTAGCCATCCCAATGTGATCAAGCTCGAGGGTTTGGTCACCTCAAGGATGTCTTCAAGTCTTTACTTGGTTTTTGAGTACATGGAGCATGATCTTGCTGGTCTCATGGCGCTCCAAGAGATCAAATTCACGGAGCCTCAGGTACATAACTTTGCGCAAACTGTGATTTGTGGTATCATATTCTACTTCACTTTGCTAGAAGCTTCAGCTTGTAGAGGCTGTAAAGCTTAAATGATAGCCGCTTTATCTCTAAAGCGTCTCGGTAGCTGGCTCTGTTCGCTTGCTTCATTTTGGAGCAACTTTGGGAAACTTTTGAAATTGATTTGATACATGTGAGAGGAAAAGATGGTGATTTGATAGAAAATTGGTAATAGTTGAGAAAAATTGATGAATTGTTGAAATATAGGTGTGTTCGCAAATGTAAATCAAGAAAAGTTCGTGTTTTTTAATTGTTGATGTGACGTTTTGTTAGTGAAAAAGTTGTTGAGAAGATGATTCGAAGTGAAATAATGGGAAAAGTGTGAAATGTTTTTATAGTTTTTATTTACTAACAGAGCCATTAAGGTCCTTTATCTCAAGGATGTACTCTTTATCATGGTTTCAGAGTGAACATTCATTGATGTTTTCATTCTTTCTGTCAGGTTTCAAACTTTTACTAACTCTTTCCAATTATGACAAGAAAAATGGTTTTAAATCTCTTTCTGGTTGCAGGTAAAGTGCTTCATGAAGCAGTTACTTTCTGGATTAGAGCATTGTCACACAAGAGGTGTCTTGCACCGTGACATCAAGGGTTCTAATCTTCTTATTGGTAGTGACGGGGTTCTGAAAATTGCTGACTTTGGACTCGCTACATTTTATGACCGTGAGAGGAAGCAACCGCTGACTAGTCGTGTGGTCACTCTCTGGTACCGTCCACCAGAACTTCTTCTTGGAGCCACTCATTATGGTGTTGGTGTCGACCTTTGGAGTGCTGGCTGCATTCTGGGAGAGTTACTTGCTGGCAAACCAATACTACCTGGGAGAACTGAGGTGTTCCTTCCTAACCCTTTATATCTCTATGTTATTCTTGAGCTTATGTGGTCGATAGTTGCTAATTGCTGAAACATTAGGGGTCCGTTTAGTTGCAGAGAAGTTTCCAAATTTTCATTTCCAAAATTTCTTTGTAAATATTTGATTATATACCTAGATTTGAAGAGATGGAAAACAAGGTTTTCCAATCTTTAGAAAACTCTAGTATTAAATTAGGGAACCTTGTTTGGAAGGTTTCCATTTTAATACTAGAGTTTTTTAATCATTGGAAACAAGGTTTTCCATCTCTTAAAAATTAGGTATGTGATCAAATATTTACAAATGAATTTTAGAAATGAAAACTGTAAAACTTATCCATAACTAAACGGACCCTAGATGTACCGTTTTCCTACAATTATGATGCGGTGGTGCTAAATCCCTCAGCTGTGGAAGTTGCTCCCCTTTTTCAAAGCAAAGTAGCCATTCTTAATGCTGTTTCTTATTAGCTCAGTTAAATTACTCATTTGTTTCTTAAAAAATATATGTATAAAGCTATAAGTCTATACCTGTATGCTACTGAGGCAACTTCATTGTATCATGCAGACCCATGTCTCGGTTACGTGAATAATGCCTATCTAATGCGAAATGAACTTTCAGGGATAGGGAATTTTTCTCATCATTTTTGTCCTCCTTAAAAGTTTGACGAATTTCTATAGTCTAGAAGAGGTCTACAATTCACTCCATCAAACAGAAAAAAATACCACTATTGAGTTGGCTGTTCTCCGGTGCATCTGGCTCTAATTTTTCATTTGAGTTACCTTGGAGATCTTTGGTTAACCTATTTTATGGAATTTTGGAATTCTTTATTCCCAGGTTGAGCAATTGCACAAGATATTTAAATTATGCGGCTCCCCTTCAGAAGAATACTGGAAAAGAACCAAACTGCCTAATGCAACACTCTTCAAGCCGCAGCAGCCTTACAAGCATTGCTTAGTGCAAAATTTTAAGGATTTCAAACCTTCTGCTCTAGCTCTCATAGATACTCTTCTCTCGGTAGATCCTGAAAATCGTGGCACTGCGACTGCTGCACTCCAATGTGATGTAAGTAATTCGTGCTTCGAGGTTTGCTTCTCCAAAGCATATTCATGTTAAGGATATTTCTGCTAGATGAGCAAAGCGGACAAGTCCGAAAGGCTGCACATAAACTCTGACAATACTACTGTTCTCTGTGCACAGTTCTTTACAACTGAACCATACCCTTGTGAGCCCTCTAGTTTGCCAAAGTACCCATCTAGCAAAGAACTAGATGCAAAATTAAGAGATGAAGAATTAAAAAGGTTTGGTTTTTCATTTTTTCTTGGTCTTTAATTTTTTAGCCATTTGCTAAAGGTTCTGTTTCATCCAGGCAAAGAGGTCCAGTTGATGGTTCTAGAAAAGTTAGATCTCGCGAACGAACTAGTCGAGCTGTTCCAGCCCCGGAAGCAAATGCAGAAATGCAAGGGAATATAGAAGTATGTTGAAATTTCTTCTTTTGTGCTGGACTATTGTTTCTCATTGTTCCTTGAATCTGTTTTATCGATCAATGTCATTTGTTCTAATGTTACTGCAACCATGCTTGTCTCTCCCTGCTTTTTTGGTCTTCGTCTAGTGATCCATGGCTCCTGTTGGGCTATACTCTCTTCATTTCATATCATATTAATTGATATGTTTAACTTAACACAAAGTTTAAGTATGTAGAATACCTCAGAGAAATAAGGTAAAGTAACTCTTTTGAATGAGAAGGAGATTTGAGGGTAATACGGTTGATAGTGTTCTACCAATTTAGCGATGGAGAGGTGACGGAAGAGGGGTGCCTGAAGACCTGCAAGGGAAGACAAAGGGATCCTTTAGGCGTAAAGAAGGGCAAAGGAGGTGTGTGTGTGTGTAGTAGGTAGGTAAAAGTTCTTAAAAAACATACTCCGTATCAATGACATTCCGTAAAGGAATTTATATCAATTTTTGCACGACGGAGGGAGTACACAGGAACATGGCCCTCTATCTACCTTAGTTCTCCTTCTCAGACTGGATCCAGCCTTTGGATTTAGCTTTCGCATTGAAGATTTTTGCTAGCTCAATTAGTTGATGCGGTCACTGTTATCTTCATAGTGCCATTACAACAGTATTTATCCTTGTATCTTCACTCTTGTTGCTTAACTGTTTGCTCACATGTGATGTATTTACTCTTCAGAAGTGGAGAGTTGTGACACAAACGAATGCAAAGAGCAAGAGCGAGAAATTCCCACCGCCTCATCAAGATGGAACAGTTGGTCATCAGATAAATTCATCTCACAAAGATCCCATATCATTTGGAGTCATTGATGGTTCCTTCACCTCAACAAACTTCATTCCGAAGACCTCACAGTCAGTTAAAAGAGTCGGATCAGCTGGTGCCTTGGCCCCGAACAAAACGAATAACAACAACCCTGGCAGGGTCTGGTCTCAAACCCTTAATGGGTTGAAGCCATCATTCATAGGACTTTCTATGCACATGCTGTTTCACGGAAAATCCACGGTCTTCGGTAGCCAAAGATGAGAGGGTACCATCCCTTGTATGTTCATTCTCTTAGGTTCTATTTTTCCGTTATCAGGTGCGTAGATGCAGAACTTTTAGCTGCTTGTTTCATCCATTCAATTTCTCCAACCGTAAAAGTATCTTTTGCAGAAGCCGGCATTGTGGATATCGATGGCCAGCCAAAGTTGTATAAACTGGGGATGTGATTTCGTTTCTTGGTGTACAGATTGAAGATCCCATTCCCAGCTGTTTGGCTTTGTTCTGTGAAAGATTTCAGTTGAGTTTGCTGCTGTCTAGTTTTGTATGAATAGTGTTTTTAATGTTTTGAGTGATAACTGATCAGCACCACATTTTTTGAGGAAATAAAAGAGAGTAGAGCATTCCAATAGCCTGTTTCTCACTTTTCAGAATCACTATCATGTTAGGATTTGCTTGGGAACAAAGTTAGTGTTCAATGTTAGATACTCCCTCAATTTCCCAATAATTGAACCGTTTGATTTTCATGTATCAAAGTTCAATGTTTGACTCAAATTTAACAAAGATAAATATTAAAAAAATTCATAAAAAATATATTTAGAAAAAGAATGTGAAACTATAATATGCATATAAATTATTTAACTTAAAATGCTTAAAGATTCATGAAAAAAAACATAGATTAAATACTATAGAATAGTGAAAACAAATGGTTCGATTAATGGCGAACTCTAGTTTTTAGGTTTAGAGAATTGAAGAACCTACAACCTTTTGTGCCAAGAAAAGTGATGCATTTCATTTTTGAATTTATGCTTAACTAGCTTGTACCCCCTCCTTCGGGACGGAAAAAAAGAATAAAATGCAAATTATAGTAAATATTATAATAATATTATAATTTTCTAATTAACCAAACCACGGTAACAAAAGTCATAGGTAAGAATTAGAATAAAACAACAAATGTCATCAAACAGAACACAAAAATCATTGTAAGTCATGTTTAAACATCAAATGAAATATTATTATAAAAAATCAAACAATGTTACATGTTTATTAGCCAAAGCAAAGTAAAGCGCAATAGTGACTCAAAAGGTTAAATCTACGATCATCATCACATCGGCCATCAGTATGATCTCATCCAATTTGTTATAGAATATATCGAGTGTTGATGCGGCTCAATCTAGAAATACATGTCACAAAAATCAATTAAATATTGAAATATCTTCAATCGGTAATAGTTCATAAATATATGTACGTACGTGTCATCTATATCGGTGTTAACATAACGCACATCGGCGTTATTCCCCTTATTGTTATTAGACGTACATCGCAACTTCCGGTCTCTACAACAACTAGACAACTATAAACGTAGACAAATAAATTAGTAAACAATATTACATCAATGTAATAAAGTTAATTAACCATAAACATTCAAAATACCGAATACCTTTTGATGTGTTATCACCACTTCTATCATCTTGATCTCGCTAAACGTTTAAGAGGCAGTATTAATTTACCCTGTAAATGTCGCTGCATTCAGAAAGATAATTAAGTTTATATACGCATTTAGAAAATAAATCATATACAAAAACACATCCAACTAAAATAGGTAATGTGGCATAGCATACCTCTTTGATGATTTCTATTATCTCCCGACTCTCAGATGCAAAATCTATTTCAGAGTATGTCGTGACCGTAAACCCCGATCGTTTATTTGTAATATTAAAATCAGTCACTTTGATATCAAAGGAGAGCTTCATCGCTTTGACACTTTCAAGTATCTTATCCAACTTATTTCGTCCATCGTTCTGCACAAATATATATATATATATATATATATATATATATATAATTGAAGTTATCATGAGACCATTAAGATCATAATATCAAACATCAAAAAATATAAGACTTACCCTTTTTTCGTAGCTCGCAAATGTTTGCGCATCACAATGGAAAAGGCGAGCCGCCACATTATCAAACATAACAAACTTTGATTCGCTGTATGGTCACCAACTATCATCTCAACTTTATATCTAACACAAATATTAAAAAGTGTCACTCATGACATAAGTTCAATCCAATGTTTGTTTGTGAAATTATAATACACATGTTAACCAATGAAAGCTTACCGATGAGCGATGAATGAACTGTTGAATTGCACGATTCTGATAAAAATCAGCACTGCTCGAACACTTTTCGAGAGCACAAGCGACATGCTAAGTACCAAAGGGGATAATCCTCCTTGACACACAATATCATAACATTGCATCGAAAATTTCTTATCTGCATAGAAAAATATATTTAATCAAACAAATATAATGATAATTATAAAATAGATAAAGAACGAAAAACGCAAACATACATGGGAATGACCATATGATCGAATGGCCTCAAGTTGCCGCAACAATACACGTTTCACCACGGGTCCACATTCACTTGCCGATTTAGTTCCATGTTCATCATCAATTCGTATCGTGATAGCGTCCGCATTAACAACAAACCTGAAATGCATACAATGTTATACAACATTAAATTTGATAATTAGTATCTAATTTAGCAATCAAATTAAACCAATATAGTAAAAAATAATACAAAACAACACGTACGAATCACGAATCACAGAAACTTCCGGAATGTCCACGTTGACGTATATTTTCGTCCCACATGTTGCAGACAATAGATAATTGTCTAGACAAAATACACGAAAAAAACATAAGCAAACTAAAACTAATGTTTACGCAGATAAAATAAAAAGTTTAAAAATTCAGTTCATTAAATTAAATGTACGAAATTAAACAACACGTACCTCCGTACTTTTTAACATACGTCGTCGTTACAACCACTATAACACATGTCTCTAAATCAACATGTATCATATCTGCCAACATTTTAACCAGAACGCCCCAGAAGGTTATCTCAACATAATTTCCACTATAACAGATACATGTAAAGGTGGTCATCAATAGACATGTATACAGTAAAACATATAAGGATATGGTATACTTTGAAAAATACATATACCTTTGATCCACAATCCAAATAGATTGCATTTGCTCCATATTTTTGCTTTTCAGCACAATCTGACGTGGATCATCTTGCTTAACTAATCTGCCAACAACATCTAGAAGTAATACCATTTTGTTAAACCCTAGTTACACAAAGCTATAACATACGTTCATATAAGTGAAAATATAATACACGCAACAAATAAAAAGTTTCACCTGTGCAAAATGTGTTTTTAGGAAATTGCTTAGACAAATCCACATACTGCACGAAGTCAAACTTATGTCTGGGAATATCAAGAGCCTCGGCATCAATCAGACTAAGCACGGTGTACCTTGTGAAAAATATCTTATTTGCACATCGTACGGGTCGCATGTAGTCAGCAGGTTTCCCGACCGCAAAGTTCATGATGTTGTAAATCAACCCTTCTTTCAACAGTGGACGGAATTTACCATCATGTGCCGGGGACACACGTGCTGATATGTGATCATTCTGACAAGTCACCCGTGAAGCTGCAACATATAGCTGACCATGACAGAAAACAGGGTTTGGTAAATACAAACCAACCTTGCTGAAAGTTTGACCTTGGCTCTTATTTATAGTCATCGCAAAACAAACCCTGATAGGGAACTGGCGTCGGGATATATTAAACGGCAATTTAGTGTCCGATGGCACCATCTCAACACGCGGTATAAGACAACGACTTCCGATGTTACTACCCGCAAGGATTTCAGCCTCAATTACCCTTGAAGCTAACTTCGTAACAATGAGCCTGGTACCATTACACAAGCCAGTAGATTGATTTAGGTTCCTCATTAGAATTATTGGAACACCAACCTTCAACTCAAGCTTATGATTCAGCACACCTGAAAATTCCAAACTATTAAGATACTCCACGGGATAAAGCTCCGTACGGGCTTCATAATTCTCCGATGTCTGAGATATCCGATCCGCGCTGAGATAAATTACGCCTTCACCGGGTAATTGCGTCATGATGTGATCATTAACCTTATCGACATCCTCATTCTTAGGAGAAAGAATGGCTCTCTCCCTCAAGTAGTCCCTATCACTTTGATTACATTGAGTAAATGCGGGTATGTACTATCAATAACAGTAATCAATGACATCTCCTACAAATGGTAGCAAGAACAACTCAGGTAGCTTTAACCATTCTGCTTCCTCTTCATCATCGTCAATCCTTTCTAGAGGTAATAATCCCTCTCCTAATTTCAAAAGTCAATCACTAAACCATGCAACATCCAAAGAACTCAAATTACGTAACCTCATGTTCTCTGATAGGGTAAACACTTGACAGGATGACCATAATGACGAAGAGCATATTGTCGCTACAACAACATCACCTCGGGTACCCCGTGGTATTACAGGCAATATTTGTCTAAAGTCACCACCAAGAACAACCGTTTTACCCCCAAAAACCTTATTTCCAGCTTCCGGGTCAAACACAATCATTAAATCACGCAAAGAACGATCCATAGCTTTGAACGCATGTCGATGTGCCATAGGAGCCTCATCCCAGATAATCAATGATGCTCGACATATCACTTCGGCCGATGGACTTGAACGCTTAATATTGAGAAAAGAATCCTTATCAAGCACAAGAGGGATCTTAAACCGTGAGTGCGCAGTCTTACCTCCAGTTAGAAGTAATGCGGCAATCCCCGAAGTAGCAACAACTATAGCTATCTTACCCTCTGCTCGTAGGCGTGCCAAAATAGTTTTCCACATGTAAGTTTTACCGGTACCCCCACTACCATAAACAAAGAAAAAACCGCCGGTTCGAGAATGCGTTGATGCTATGACTTGATCATACACGATTCGTTGCCCTCCATTCAATCCAGCAAAAAGAGACTCATGCTCAACCAACAATGCACGCCTATCGTAATTAAGCTCCTCAATAATCAAGGAATTCTCCTCCATGACCAATGGCTCGATGTCGGGATAAGGCATGCCCTCAATCTCTTTTAAAGACCGACCCAATCTATTCATTATTTTCTCTATTTCATAAAGGGCATAGTTAAATCTCTCGTCATCCGATAACACAAGGTCATGTGAGTTACGCTTTTGACGTTCAATGAGTAAAATGTCATCAGCCAACATCTCGCGGTGTTTCTCCCACAGTACCAGAGGTTCGGATACTTGACAAAAGCGAAGCATCGTTACAAAAGTTCACGCAAGCTACTTGGCATTGCCCAATTAGAAGCTTCGCGCAATGACTCATGCCACTCACCATCCCCTTCAAGCAACCCCATCGCGAAACATGCATCTCGATATGTGTCATGAAGAGAACCATTCACCGTTCGTAATTCTTCATATGATCTCGGCCCTTTGACAACATTTAGCAACATACGAAGGTAGTATCTCTCGCCGGCAGTTGGATGGGTAAAATACATCCTACCTACAGTTAAACCTCTAATACGTCGTGTCCACTTTGTCTCTTTTGTTCCACACATAGTGTTGAGGGAACTCAACATACGTGAACTGTCGGGCATATGCATCGTTCCTGTTACACTCCATCCATGCCAGAAACTGTGTTTGACTTTCACTATGCCTTTGTATAACACTATGAAGATTAGAATCCTCCTGAAACACAACACTCTGCTCGTTAGGGAGATGAAATGTCAACCTCTCAACAGGTGGATCATGCTTATGGATGAAAAAACCGAAAATCCGCCAACATGCCTCCGAAGCAGAAATATAACGACAATCCAAATACTGCTTAATCTCATCTACCGGAGTTCTACTGGATCCATTTCGTGAACGATCTCTCCCATTCCCACTCTCAATAACAACTGTAGACCTGTCTTCTCCTTTATGCATGTATTTGCATAGATACTTGATGCACATATCCCTGTTTGTCTTTTCCACGCATACGTGACAGTCGTACTTAAGTACTAAATCCACATTGTGTGGAACCACCCATGCATTATCAAGCTCCGTGCCATTTTTGTTCACAGTATACTTTGTTTTTCGACGTCTGTATAACGGATATCCATCCCGTGAAAGTGAAGTGTGCTTCTGCAAGGTGCGTGGATAACGTTTTGAGCACTTCTTATCAACCATGCAAGGACATTTCGGATTCGCATTTCCACACGGCCCATGCATCATATGTTTTGAAACAGCTTCATATGCAAGCGGATAACGATTTCTATTAGGAAGCTCGGCTGATATGAATTGATCTATCTTATGAGGCTCATCAATCCTATCATCTCGATGAAGAAATAGCGCAATATGTGCATGTGGCAGACCTCTTTTTTGGAATTCTATTGTGACAATCACTGCATAACAATTTAAATGTTAGAGATGAACTGTTTGGTTTGGTCATTAAGTTAACAAATGATAATTTACCATAAATTAGATACATTACCTCCCATGGATCGACCAAACATTGCGCCTTTTGTGATATCTTTCAACAATGAGTACAACTTCATCTCGAACACACGAACACCGATATCCGGCTGTCATCGGGGACTTGTCACGGAATTAATTTGGTGAATTCCACTATTTCACTCCATTTCGGATTACAAGTCATCGTTATAAACAAATCGGGATGTCCGAGCCACCTGCATATAGCCATTGCATCTTGATAGTTCTGCATCATATACCGCGGACCGCCTGTGAAAGATGATGGTAATATACAAGGTCTCCCAGTGTGTGAACCCTCCGTATCACCACGACCCAACGCATCTTGTAACCCACATAATACCTCACAACGAAACCGAGCTTGATTATTCCTCAGATAAAGGAATCGCTCCTCAAGAATACAACTATACGCATAAACGACGTATTGTTGAAATAACCTACCTCCCCTTTGAATGATCGAATATACAGATTGACGGTTATGTAACTGAAAAACATAGAACTCACGCATTGTAACTCTATTACGAGATTCACACCCTGAACCATCAACATGCTTAATGTCATCGTGATAACCATCTGCTCCATATGAAAATAGTACAGGGATATGAAGTGCCATCAATTGAGGATGCAACACATGTATTCTCTGAGGACCATGATCTCTAGTGAACACAACGATATCACGCTTATTACCTTGTTCCTCATCTAAACCCACGATAAGAGCAGCTACATCCCTTGATGTTGGTAAGTTGTACCTTCGGCCATCATTAGAGCGTGTGGAAAGTAACCTCAATTTAACAGGGATGTTATTATATTCCCTATGCATATCACGTACCCTTCTGAATTCCCGCACAAGAACATTATTCTGATCAAACATCTGCGTTAACCCATCAACAATTTCTCTATCCATATCCTTAATTTGCCCATCACCAAAACTCCTCATTCGGTTTTCTGTCTCGTGCTCAGTATAAAAAATATACAATTGAGCAAAACGGGGTCGATCATTACTTGATGGTAATAAAGAACCAATAGTATGATGATTCTCCCCTTTTAGACGAAAAATGTATGGTCCATTACCATCATTTATATGATTGTCAATATGTCCCCTGGTTGATGTGAATGAAAACCGACTGTTGAACTCCCGAATGTGACGTCGAAAGTACTTAGACAGGTTGTCTCCTTTAGAATTTAATAACCGCTGAAGAAACGTTGGTGGCGTTCTCTTAAATGGCAACTGTACTTTCCCATTATTACAGCATATCGAGAATTTAGGATTTCGCTGCTCACTTGAGCGAACGCTCCTCTCCAATCTCCAAACAATAGCACGACAATTGGGATTGGGACAAACAACATCTGGTGGCCCTAGGTTCTGCATCTCAGTAACTCTCCCTACAAAAAGACGTTGACTAATATAATGATTTTACCAAAATCCATCAATTTTGCTAATAAGATAATGAACATAAGCACATCTTACTGTTCACATTAGTAGAGACATGAAAATGAACAGCATCTTCCTCGTCGGATGACTCTGATAGAATTGAATCTGGCTATAGTTACGAAGGTTAGCTTAAAGATGTGATCAACGGACATGGATGAACTAATACTTCCGAAATGCGTACCTTCAACAATATCTTCAAGTGTATCGAGGTTTTGGAATGAGATGGGTTGGATTTACGGTATAGAGTGTCTCGCCCTTTTTGAAATATTTTGGTGCCCTCCCGATGACTCCCCAATATCACACGTGTTGTTCGAGAACGGAAAACTTCCGTCCGCACATGTGACACATGATAACCTTCCAATGCTAGTAGTTGAATCAACTACATTGGACATAGCAATTTGTGAACTCCGGTTTGAATAATCATCAAACAACGTCCGGGGTCTATATGACGATGGGGTAAGTAGCTGATTTTCATTTGAGGACAAATTTGCACTCAACCGAACATTATTAGATGACGGTTGAGTATATTTATTTTGTGAGGATTTGAACGGCGCTACATCCTGCTGTAGACTACTCACCAACGGTGCACGTTCATGTCCATCAGTGACACGCAAAACTTATGCAGTTACGCTTGATGAAGAGAGTGACACTGTTGAAGTAAGCGGTGAACACTGGTTTGTAACATCTAGTAAGGGCCTTCTGGTTAATAGTTGGGGTGTGCTCATAGAAATATCATTTGATATTAGATTTTTGTCAATCCCATAAGTTTGAGTAGAGTTCGGAATAGTGGATCCGTTACCAACATTCAATGCATGGGTGTTAAGATATGAAGCGACAAATGCACGAGGCCTATCTTTTGTGACACATTGACGGTTTCCGGTATTGACAATGTGTCGTTGGGGTCTAATAGGTAACCGCTCTCGCATAATTTTCATGCGAGTGCTCTTCTTTCCGTGAATCCATTACCTCTTGACTAACATGATATATAATGAATAAAAAAAATTACTCACTAAATATTACTGTTATAACATAATTATAAAATAATATTTATGTAATTATAAAAATGATATATAATATTTATGTAAAAATGATATATAATATTTATGTAAAAATGATATATAATATTTATGTAATCTAACATATAGCCTATATGTGTTTCTAATACCATCTTTACTTTTTGGCATTTTGTTAATAACATGCAAGAAATCAAAAAACTAACAGATACCTCGATATATTATTGACAACAAATAGGAGATTAACACGTTCGGACAGATTCCTAAAAAACAAAATATAGAAAACTTTAAATACACAAATCACTGCATTATTAAAAAATAATTGAATATTCAAACATGTTTGAACGAAAGGAACAACAAACCAATAGCATCAAATAATCAAATAATCAAATAATTGACAATATTATAGCAATAATCGCGTCGATAATCTATTCATCCATAAATACAAAAGAATAATATATATTATTTTTTTAACTATACATATGATTTTGTTTAGAAGAAATCTATTCAAAATTAATATTAAATTATTTAAATATTATCTAACTTTATAAAAACAAAAATTCGAGACACGAGCCAAGCCCAAACTATCCACCGTAACCCCTACTAAGTAATTACAAAAAATACTAAATAATAATCGTAACTAAAACTACTGATTTGACACCGAAAATTCTAACTATTTCTTAAGGAAAATTTTGTTAAACTACTGCCATTTCTACTTAATGTAATCCTCTACCCAAAAGAAAACATTACAAAAAATAAAGGACGGAGGGAGTACAATTTTAGCATATTTTCTTTTAATTTCCCGTCCTTAGTTTTTCTTTTATTTGTTGGTGGGGAAAATTCCCTTATTGACAATATTGAGTTTGTTCATCAAGGATTTGGGTACATAGAAATTCGCAATATTCAATTAATTTTATTAGCTAATAATTACTTCCTCATAAATTTGGGGAATAGAGTAAGTATTTTTCATTTTCTTGCTATTTTTTAAGGATAATTTTGTCAAACTGCTAACATATTTCTAAATTGTTTTATTAAAATTTAAAATATGTAATAGATAATCCACTATAAAGCGTGGACACCCATTAACTGTTATATATACATATATAGTAAATTAACAATTTTCTATTAAACAAAATAACACTATAAATATATCACTCATATTATAAAATAGGAAACAATACACAAACAAAATGTACACCATCACAATATAAATTTGAATAATTGGATGTTAGAAATATTACGAAATTATAGTGTTTATATATTTTCAGAAACTTTCCCTAAATAATTTTTTAAACCCAATGTTAAACAACTTGATAGTGTTAAACAACTAAAGTTAAATCAGGCTATTAGTTATCAACACAAAACCCACGAGGCCCAACAGTCCATTGTATTAAACCCAAACCCAAAACCAAACCCTAACCCGTAGCCCAACATTGTAGTCCATTTTATTCGGCTGGTATTCCCGAAATCTCAGCCCAAGATGAAGCCCAAGCCCAAACCCAAACCAAACCCTAACCCATTTTAACCCTAACCCATTTGCCCTCCTATAAATACCCCAAGAAGTCCAAAACCTACACGGTTCTAACCCTAATTTCCGAAATACCAGCCGCATCTCTCGGTCTCTCTCGGTCTTTCTCGTCTCTCTCGGTCTCTCTCGTCTCTCTCTCGTCTCTCTCGGTTGAACTTCATCATGTTCTTACCGATTGATTCTTGAGATACATCATACAGCCGCATAGATGGATTCTTGTCGAAGATCCGTCGTGAAAAGATGTTTTCCGGTGCTTTCCGATGGCGGCGGAACGGTCTCTCTCTCGGTATCTCTCTTTCTCTCTCGGTAGAACTTCATCATGTTCTTACCGGTTCATCTCTTCCTATCTCATATATACACATTAACCGCCGCCTAGATGGAATACCGTTGGCTGGCCGCCGCGAATCCATGTTTCGCAGGGGCCGTTCACGGTGGCGTAGATAAATCTTTTTATCCATAAACTTATTTTCCCCTGTTTACCTGGTTTATACTTTTCTTTTAACATTTTTAAAACTATTAACAAATGTTTGTCGAAAATCTTTTTGATTGTGATCTGTTCTTTAACAAATACAACCGATCTGCCATTAATCGATTAACTTTATGAAATTTTTCGGTTCGTATACAAGGCGAAATTGTTTTCCCCAAAATTAAAGTAAGATCTAAGTTTTAGAAGATTCAGGTTTGATATGCAACCTTGTTTATTGGGAAAGGATTTTTTCTCTCCATAAAGCATGTTTGAGTAAGTAAAACCTTTATATGTTTCAAAGACATTTCGGTTTTGAAACCGAAACGTTAGTCTACCATCAGGACTAATTTTTTATATCAGTTCTGGATGATTTGCTTTCATATGCTAAAACTACATGTATGGAACATTAAATCTCTAAATCTCTTTTCAGATCTTCAGAAACTTTACATGTACAACTGCTTGAGCGATTTACAATCAAAAGGTAATGTCAACTACTCTTTTGAGACTAATATATATTTGTTTTTGTACTATCAACAATATCTCTTTTCTAGATCTAAAAGTATACTGTGTATTTTTTTTTGCATACTGGATAGAGTAATTATGGAATCAAGGATTCACAACTCGTACCATAACATCTTATGACGGTAAGTTTCTGCACACTATTACCATAACATCTTATGACGCTTAAATATATATTTGATCTTAATCTGTCCTTTATGTATATCCCTGTAAATTTCTGCACACTATTACCATGAAAATGCTTGCACAAAAAATCTGCATTGTTGATAATCGTTTTTCAGCTTTTGTCACCTCTGTTAGATCACATGTTTTGAATACCTTAGGTTTTTTTTGACAATTATTTAGGGAAAGTTAAAATGTCACTGATGATGTTTACTTATCCTGTTGCAAGTTATGTTGCTCTCTGTTTTCAGACTCATGGCATGAATATTAATACTAATTGTCATGTGCAAGGATCTGAATGTTATACAACAGTTTGTAATACAATTCCTTATTATCGCAACTTGTTAAACATTTACAACTCAGTATTCATACATGCTATGCCTAACTGGCTAAAACTTTGAAAAAAAATTGATGTATGATAAAGAAGACTTACTTGTTCTTATGCCAAGATTATCTGTGTGCTTCCTGAATTGAGTTATCTTCTGAAGGTGTAATGCCTTACCTGTAGATGTTAAAACATAATTAGAGATGAAAACACAGAATGGGATAAGGCGGGTTTAATAACAAAATACTAGAGTTAGATACATTATACCTAGTGCGGTGCTCTGCAAATCAATAGACGAAGGTTGAAAAAACTGAAGTCCATATATAGGTGAATCTTGTTAACTGCGTGCCAAAAATATAGGGTTTGAGTTTTATTAGGTTTCTAATATTTAGGAGTCCTAATTTTTCAAGATACATCACTTAACATTATCCATGTTTCGCGAAACATTGTGAATTGTAACAACCAGATTATATTCTGATTCATGCCAATACTCATATTTTTACTTATTTTAAAATTGTCTGTTTGTGAATTTGTGCTTGGGCCAAATTTGGGCTATAATAAATCTTTTTAGTTATTTTAATAAATTCATTTTATTGCCCATATTGGGCCAAAAAAAGTCCAACTACTGTATATTATTATATTCTAATTGTTGGCTTAATTTTGGGTTTTTTGGGATCTATGTTTCAAAATGTCATCTGTCTTTTGTAAGTATATACTTTTGTCATTGTTTCAAACTTGTAATCACGATTAATGATGGGTCTTAGGTTATAAAATATTAAAGGCGGGCTTAATTGGGCTTAAATGTGGGCCTACAGTAATCCATCGGCAACCAGGTAAATTGCCAACATTTCTCTTACTTTATAGTTTCTTTCAAAAAACAACCAATTGAATGGGCTTTTTTTACAAAGATGTGTTCAAATGGGCCTGTATGATTTTCGTTTTCATGTCGATCCACCATTTAACATTATCCACATAACTTCCTAAAATCGAAGTGTTGGCCAGAATAATTTAACCCACTGGTCCATATTTATTTTATCACAAGTATTTACTTGTTAATTCTATCAGAACAAAAATGGACATTTCTGTATACTGATCCAACTACATTTTTGTAAATACATTTTTACTGATACATTTCTGTAAATACATTTTTGAGATTTGACCAAAAGCATTTATGTATACTGATACAATTTTTACTTAATCTGCCTTATAGGATTAATGGGCCAATAAAAATTCAGATTTTACATACCAAATATTCCAATAACAGGTAATTTCTATTCTTTCTAACTTTATGCAATTTATTTTCAATAGCACAAATGTTCGCCCCTTAAGCATTTTGACTTATTGGGGTTAGGATTTGATGTAATTTATTATTTAATTTCTATGGCGCTAGATTATCATTTAGGGTACGCTTGCTTTATTGTTTGAGTCCAAAGTCACGCTAGTATAACGTTTTAGGGCACGATATATATCTCCGATCTTGGGTTCATTCTAATCTGTGGACCAACTCGTTTAACCTATAAAGTTCTGTAGTCATACAAACATGGTAGATGTAGTATTCAGACTATTGATTGCCATCAATATTCTGAAGTAGAAGGTAGCAATCGATTATAGTACATTAGATAGCAACTGTCATAGATAAGAGTTTTATCAGAATAAACATTGAACACCAAGAGTCTAATTGTAAGGATAACCCTACCTCTTATTCATTACTAACACAAAATAAATCGAGTCTTCATTTACCATCCTTCAGCTGCCTCTTCATGATTTCAATCTCGGACTCCAAAGCCCCAACCTCTCCTTTAAGAACCATGTTCTCATCGAACACATCCTCACAAGCTGTAATCTTTTTCCGCATGTCATCATAAGCATCCCGGAGTTCGATGTTCTCTTGCCACAGAATATCGCGCTCCTCCATTAGATGATGAACGACTAGTTGGGCAACCTCCTTTTCGTACCTCTCCTGCTTCATTTCTGAGAAGTTAACATCTTGAACTTCCATCTTGAAAAAGTATTTAATTCCTTTAATTACTGATAATGCGGCTGATTCATTAGCCGCCTTCCGTGTGCTGAAGCCTTCTTCTGAACTGAAAGCCCACGAATCCCCAAACTCGTCCATCGTTACCATAATGACCGTGTACCACTTTCTCTCCGAGTGATGATGCCTGAACCTTATCGTAGGAAGATTTAGAAACTTCCTTAATCTGTTAAGCTCTGTTACGTAATCTATGGAGAAGTTCTCCATTTTTTCAAAAATGATGTACTAAGTGGTTTTAGTGTTTATGGCTCCTCTATATATAATAAACAAACCCTAAAGTTCAGATACGTATTTCTAAAATCATTATAGATTTCATAGACTCCTAAATAAACACTAAAATATCCGATTGTAGATTGTTATTTCTTATCTTGTTGATAGCGTAGGTATTTTTAGAATGATTGTTTTCATAAAATGCATTAAATAATTATCTTAAATCATCTTAATTAAATAATTTAAAATCGCTATATACTTTTGAATAAGTTTAACATTTTCAACATCATTTATATCAAATATGAAAATTTCGTGCGTAAAATTCAGCATTCTTTTCTATTGCTTGCATGTATTACCATATCATCATATTTCCGAAACTTTATTCAAATCAAAACAATTAACTTTTTCAACATCATGTTTAAATATAGAAATTATTTTTAGAATGTTTTTTTTTCATAAAAAGTATTTTATAATTATAAAAAAACTTGTTAGTTAAATAATTTAGAATCGCTAATTTCTTTTGAAAAAATGTAGCATTTCCAAATTCTTTCCATCGAACATAACAGAATGTAGCATTTTTGTTTATTGCATCCTAAATATTCTTCTTTTCATGATTTATTCAAAACTGTATTCAAATCAAAACAATTAACGTTTTCAACAACATTTTGGATGGCGAAACAATATTTAGGATGTTGTTTTTTTAAAATGTATTAAATAATTTACAAAGAATGTTTTAATTGAAATATTGTTTCATCATTAAAAATGGAAAACATATCTCATTAGTTAAAATTCGTGGAACACATTCGTATTCTTTATTGAGAAGAAAAAAATTACAATCTTAAGATATTCAATTCGGTTAAGACAGTAGTATTCCGCTTTCCGAGCTAACAACATTTAACTTAGTTATTCAAATCATTAATCTCTGCCTCTAGTGCCAAATTGCGTTTTGTCAACTCTCGGATCTGTCGCATAAGTTCGAACTTCTCTGTTGCTGTATCATTCAATGTCTGTTCCAACTTCAAATACTCTGTTTTCCAAAATTGAAGAGCTTCATAATTCACATCGTGCATTACAGTCAAGTAATCAATTCCGGCCCTTGCAGCTCCCTCGTTGGCTTCTTTTCTTGTCCAGAATCCTCCTCGTGAAACAATTTCTATGGGTCGTTCGTTTGGGGTCTCACGTAGAAGAACCTTGCCCATAAAAAAGCCATTGTCACTTAATTTGGGACAGTAAATTGGACGCTCGTACTTCAGTTCCTTTGTTAGATCTGAAAGAACATCAACATTGCAAATCGAGAAATCGTGCATCTGCAAGGAAGATTAATTGTTGTTTTAAAGCAATTAATGATGAATCATAAGAATTAGCTTGGTATAGTTGATACATACTTTCGCTTAGTCGTTAGACCTATTTGATGCGCACTGAGTTTGCTGGATGTAGTGGCTCTGAGTCGTTTACTTAGCGAAGTATCTGACATTATATAAGGCTATGCATGAGTAGGAAGTGTACTTCGTGTAAAACACTGATTTATTAAACATATTTCTCATGTGAGATTTCCTAGAACAAATTATATCCTAAATATCATAGATATCCGGAAAGAAATATCCTAAATATCTCGAAACAATATCCTAAATATCCTAAATATCCCTAATATCCCAAAAATTAACCCGAAAATTAATGCCTTGTCGACCCATTAACCCGAAAATTAATCCTGCACCCTAGCACGCTTTGCAGCCGACCTTGTCACCATTGGAGGTGACGAATTCCCTTTTAGTGTTTCGTTTTCTTTCTTCAGTTCTCTAATCTCTGCTCTAAGTTTGGAATTTTCTTCGCCAATCGCCAGCATCATGTCCAACATGTCAATGAAATCTAAACCCCTCTCTTCCATCAACTGGTAGTGCATGCCCCTGACATTAACTGTATGCACAGATTCGAGCCAGTCCAGACCTGCCTTCGCCGCACCCTCGTTGGCCTCTGTTCTTGTTGGATAGCTTCTGTATGAATGTATCAAGCGTGGAAGGCAATTTGGTTGTGGTTGTATAACCACAGATGATTCATAACCTCTATCGACTCTATGAGAACCATAGGTTGGCTTCTCAACACCCAGCTTTTTGGAGGTGTATAGGAGAACATCTTTGAATGAGATGTTCATATTAGTGAACTTTGAATGGATTGCTATTTTCTGGCGTATGGGAGTTCCTGTTTCGAATTTGTTTAGTTTTATACATATTTATATAGTATGAGAGATCTTATCTATTTAGTAGGAGATAAAGTTTTCCGAAATTTTAAAGGAGAGTATTTTACAGGATTATACTTTCTCCTAACCGAATTTATCTTATCTTTCGAGTATTATTACTAATATTATAATGTATCTATTTAGTAGGTGATAAAGCTTACCGAAATTTAGTAGGTAATTAATTTAATTAACCCAACAGAATGAGGATAAAGTTTCACAATTAAAATCTAAAAAATTATTAATATATCATTAGTGAAAAAAATCCTAAACTATGCCTTGGTGAAACTGATCCATGAATGAATCGATAAAAACATGAAATATATTCACGCGGCTTCATCTTGGTTGGTAGTTGCGGAGTCTTCATTTATTTCGGTATGTTCATTGACAGACGTCCCCAAAACTCTTTCTGGATTAAAAGCAAGAACACGTCGTGTTATCGCCATCCTTTCCACATTATTGTCTTCACTGTATAGTCGCCTTCTGGCTCTTCTAACTGCAGCCCTTTGGTATCTCACCTCATTTATCTGCATATTATTTTCACATTAGTATGATATCTCGTATTCTGTTAAGCGTTTACAATTTGAATATGAATAACCACCACGAACCTCTCCGTTAATAAACTCCAAACGACTATTGAGAAGCCTGAACTCAAACAATAGCTGCTTAATTTGTTCTAATATGAAGATTCGCATCTGTCTGCAGCGAATATTAACAACCTGCCACATTGGGATTGATTATTTATTCACTGTTGTGAGGATTGAACATACTTGATTGTAAATGAGAAATTACCTCTGTGTGGATCAGCTCGATCTTGTTGTATAGAAGCTCATGTTGATCAATCAACTCGCTCAGCCGCCGGCTTATGGAATGTTGAGATGCTCCTTGTGACATTGTTTTGTCTCACCTCTGATTGTTGTTGCTGTAGAGATGAGATCCGAAATGTTGTATTTATAGTAGAACATCTAGGTCATCCAAAGGTTTCGAAATACGTTTTTTTTCCCGCTTCAGAGTTTCAGTTTGAATTTTGATTATTGAATTCCGAAATTTAAAGTTTTGGAGGGAAATGTTTAAATTGGATCTTTTGCGGATTTCAGTTCGAATTTTGATTATTGAATTTCGAATTTTAAAGATTCTTGCGGATTTTAATTAATGAGATATTACTGATTGGATCCTTTGCGGATTTGTTGCAACAGATTAGTTTATTTACTATTACTTAACTGTCCTCACCCCTAGTTTATATTTATAAAAAACGCCATTTCAACTATACTACACTCCTAAAATAAAGGGACACGTGTCGTCATAAGAACGCTCTAAAAAGAAAAAGTCAAAAACACCCCTCTGTATGTTTCGCTTTTATAAATTAATAATAGATTTAAATTTTGACTAGTAAGTAGTACACTTATGTTTGACTTTAAAAATATTCAAATGAGTTTTGCTACGAGATCACCCTTTAAAAAAAAGGAAGAAGTCCCCCCCCAACCTCCCACATTGGCTCTCCTAGGGTTTTGGGAGCTATATGCATGATATTAAATATCGTACCGGTTATCGTACCGTTTTGGCAGCGATACGAGACAGTACCGGTACACTGGGGGTATATCGGTTGTACCGGAAAGACTATACCGGTGTGTGTATACACCTAAAAATGTATCAGAGATTGTAAATTTTTTACGTGCAGTACCTGGGTGATCACCTACCTGACTAAAAGAAAAAGAATGAAATAAGCTAGCATACTAGTTACAAACAAGAACTAAAGATACTAACTAAAAGAATTAAAAAAAAGAATGAGGTAAATTAATTTTTTAAATTACAAACTTTTATTAGCGATTTTAATTTCTTTAATTTAGTAGATATTTTTTATTAGCAATTTAATCCTTAAACTTTTAAAAAATGTTCATTTAAGCCCCTGTACCATTTCTTCATTTCGGCCGGCACACGGCACGACCGAAATGGCCGAATCGGCTGGTATAGCCTGGTACTTTTGCCGATGCAAGTTTTGCCTAAACAATGCCGTTTCATGGTCGGTACCGAAGCGGAACCGGCGTACCGGCTGATATGAAACGATATTTAATACCATGGCTATATTTATGTCATGTTGTAAACCTCTAGCCTCATTCCCACAACTCTCTTCAACCTTCTCCATTCCTTCATCTTCTCCTCCATCCTTTTCTCTTTAATTTCCTTGTGCAGTTTATTTTTTATTTTTATTTTGGGGATCTATGTCGTGTATCATATTTTATGTTATGAATTAAGGATTTCATGAAGATTACAGATTACGTTGTACTTATTCTCCATCTCTTTCTCCTTTTGATTTCTTTTATTTCATGCTTTTATCTATTCTTATTATGAACTATGAGTTGTCTCTCTCCTGAGTCATCCTAGCATGACAAGTTGCCAGAGGTCTTCGGATGTAGGATGTAGGGGAAGATTATGCAAACTTAGTAGAGATTTTTTGAGCTTAATGAGGGTGGAAGGGCGTAGCGGATCTACTTAGGCCTCAAACCCATAAAATGTCCGGTGGTGATACATCGAGAGACTGTCATCTGATAGATCAAAGATTTCTCTAGGTGTTCTTGGGGATTGCTTGAGAAAGCGTCCTAGAACATTGGGGAAATCCACTGGTTACGCCAAGGACTTTCTAGTTGGCCCTCGGGTGAGCTTAAAGCCCTGAGGTTGATACTGGGTAATGAGAGATCCTCCAGGTTCTCGGTGGCGACGATGGCTCTAGGCTGAGAGGCCATTGCTTGACATTTATCTAACCTCCCTATTTGTATTTTTTTGATCTACATGCGCTCTAGTTTCTTGGTCTGCAAAGGTGACCTTAAGAGAACTTTCATTTCTATTATTTCTTCAGTATTTACATTTTCCGCACTTTATTTCTTCAGATAATATTTTCCTCCCACTATTTTAAAAACAAAAAAAAACTTTTAGTAAGATTTTCAACGGCTATGAACCGATATATGTGGATCAACCCCACTCACCCTATTTGCAAGGATAACCCTATGCTTGCAGATGAATGGGTATAAATTTATTACTTGATCTGTGCGTGATCTCCATACTCAAATCTCGCGCATCAATGACATATAAGGCTTAAGCAAATTGTTTAAGCCCAGCCAAATTGGATCTTAGTCCAAAAGTTGAGATAAATTTACAGCATCTTTGTATTTTTTTTTATAATTAAAACTCTAATTAAACAAATACACTTAAAAGAATACAACAACTTAATTGTAAAAAGATAAAAAATTGTTCAACATTTAGCGAATACCATTTGTGTTTTTTGTAAAAATAAATAAATATTGTAGTTAATATAGATATTCAGGTACTATCCTATAGTACTGTGTCTTGTTTAAGTCATATCCTATGGTTCTGTGTCATATTTTGGTTATTTTCGTCCATTTAAGCCATTAGTTCTAACGGATTTATGTGAATTTACTCTTTTACCCTTATGAAAATTTTGCTTATTTCCTCAAACTTATAGTTCCCTCAAATTTTAACCCCAAAGTTTAACTAATATCTATAACCCCATCACCCTGCTTCTCATCCTCATCTTGCTCACCGTCTTCTTCTTTCTCTTGGCTCATGTCTTTTGCAATACTCTATATATACTCGCTAGCTAATTGATTAACTGATCATGATCATCTACTCGCTAGCTAATTGATTAACTAATTCTACGATATACTCTATATATACTAGTACTATATTAGTAGAGTATTAATTATATTTGCGGTTTGGGTATAGACTTTTATCCCTCTGCCTTTGGACTGCAAATTGTGGACCTCTCGGAGGTAGAGCCGGACGACGTGAGCACCAAAGGGGTTGGCCTCAGGCTTGCCGTCGTTCTCCTCAAAGGCGGCACAGAGGCGGCCGATGAGGGCATTAACGCTGCCCAGGCCTGGCGGAGCGGGCAGGGGCAGGGGGTAGGAGGGTTGGGGTGGCCGTAGAAAGGGCGGATGGGGGTGTGGACTTTGGTCTTCCCGAACTGGTCAAGGTATAGGAGGAATTCGAGGACATGGGTACCGCTGCAGCGTGCGAGGGCGAGCGGGGGGTAGTGGTTGCAGAGGTATTGTCTTGGCTCATGTATTTTGCAAAGAAGAAGACAATGAGCAGGATGAGGATGAGAAGCAGGGTGATGGGGTTATAGATACTAGTAAAACTTTGGGGTTAAAATTTTAGGGAACTGCAATTTTGAGGACATGAGTTAAATTTTCATAATGGTAAAAGAGTAAATTCGCATAAATCCGTTAGAACTAACGGTTTAAGTGGACGGAAACGACCAAAATAGGACACAATACCATAGGATAGAACTTAAACAGCACAAATTTTTAAAACATGACCAGAACAGGACAATAATTATTTTTATGGGGCTGCCAGCGGAATTTACTTATTTGTAACCCAATACTTTAAATTCTTGCAAATAGGTCATTCGTTTATAAAAAAACTAACGATGTTAGAGTCTTGTTGAGCGAGTTATTAAGTTAAGGGACTGAAGTGCTTGAACTTACATAGTTGAGGGACTGAGTTGACACGTTTTATAGTTCAGGGACCTAAGTGCGCTAGTTAACATAGTCCATGGAACTATTTGATAATAAAGTCATTATTTAATTGATGATATTATATTA
The DNA here is from genome assembly GCA_024586325.1 of Stellera chamaejasme. NCBI lineage: Eukaryota > Viridiplantae > Streptophyta > Magnoliopsida > Malvales > Thymelaeaceae > Stellera > Stellera chamaejasme. The sequence continues at coordinate 10,471,893 of CM044985.1, read as the reverse complement.
TCTATTATTATATACTAATACGGGAGCATTGCCACTGTAGCAAAAAAAAGTGAACCGAGCAATTTCGTAAGAACACCTAGGATCCACGTAGGTGCCACCTAGGATAATAGTTTTTTTTGCGTCATGTATACATCAATTAGCCCAGCATTTTTTAAGGAATCAGCCTACTACTTTTTAAGGAATCAACCTACCATTTTTTAAGGAATTAATTTCCAATTTCAGCCCTCAAATTAATTAGATTTATTCTCTTCATATTGAATTCATTAATTAGATTGATTCTATAAAAAATATTCAATTCATTAATTGGCAGTATTAATCTATAATCTATTATCTATTATTATATACTAATACGAGAGCCTTGCCACTGTAGCAAAAAAAAAAGTGAACCGAGCGATTTCGTAAGGACACCTAGGATCCACGTAGGTGCCACCTAGGATAAGAGTTTTTTTTTTTGCGCCATGTATACATCAATCAGCCCACCATTTTTTAAGGAATCAACCTACCATTTTTAAGGAATTAATTTCCAATTTCAGCCTCAAATTAATTAGATTGATTCTCTCCATATTGAATTCATTAATTAAATTGATTCTCTAAAAAGTATTCAATTCATTAATTGGTAGTATTAATCTATAATCTATTATTATATATTAATACAGGAGCTTTGTCACAGTAGTAAACAAAAAGTGAACGGAGTGATTTCGTGATGATAGCTAGAATCCACGTAGGTGCCAACTAGGCTAAGAGTTTTTTTTTGCGCTATGTATGCATCAATCAGCCCACCAATTTTTAAGGATTCAGCGTACCACTTTTTAAGGAATTCATTTCTAATTTCACTCCTCAAACGGGATGAATGAAAAAAAAGATGAGACAAATGAAATAAAAATATATAGACAAAAATGTTGATAGAAAAACAGTTTTAAAAAAGAAAAAGAAAAATGGATGAGAATTTTAATTAACACAATGAGAATGTGTACAATCTCAATTAAATGAGAAGTGTTGATTTTTTTGTGAGGAATCCAAATTCAAACCAAATTCTCCTACCCAAACCGCAACATCCCACTATTAATTACACAAGAGTCTGGCATTTTTTTCTTTTCCTTTTTCAAATTTCTATATTGTGTCAAAATTAACTCAATTGGTTTTATCTTTAATTATATTAACGGAATATTTCATTTTAACCTCAATTCCGTTTTAAGTTTTCAGTCTATTTTAGTCATTTTTTCAAAAAATTTTGTCCTGATCGAGTTCTTTCGGTCTATGTTGCCATTTAATCAGGTGGATGTGTGGAAATGTCCATTTTGCCCTTAATTAATTGCTACAATACGTCACAGTTTTTTTAAACTTAACCTATTCTTAATTAACATTTATTAAACTATACATCAACACTTCTCAAATTTCTACATACTTTCCTCTATCATCACCTAAAAATATGTGTTTTTTTGCCACATATTGCACATAATGTTTTATATATTAACATGTTTGGTGGGGTTAACATGATTAATTGATAAATTATTGCACCCGCGATGAGCCATGTATTTAAACTATTTGACATGATATAAAAAATTCATAAATTATTCTCGTGTTGGTTATTGGTCTTATGACTATTTAGTATTACATCCTTAGTCCGCGAGACGGGTAAGCAACCATTATAACGGTCTAACTTAACCGCGAGACGGGTAAACAGCCACTTTAACGACCTAACTTAAGCGCAAGATAGGTAAGTAACCATTTTTCATGGATAAGCAACCATTATAACGGCCTACTGAAATTGTTTCTTAAGGATGTACACTAAATAGTTGCAGAACCAATAAGCAAGATGATGAATGGTTTAGAGACATTCTATGTTTTTAACCCACCCAACTGTGGATCTTGGTGATCAAGTATAATGTACTTAAGCACACTAAGAACATAGTTGGATGCATGCAAATCTTTACTATTGCATGTACTTTCATTAGTTACTGTACTTTACATTTAAATTTTTAGATTATAAATGAAGTAATACCAAACACATCGTTTTTAGTTTTTATTCTGAATACATGGTATCCATGTCAATATTCCAATAATAAATTAAAATCAAAACTCTTAAAAGTGAACTTTTTTCATAATTAATTACACCGAATATATTGTTATTTGATACATTAAAGATTTTGATAATTATTAATTCATTGAACCCAGCCGTGAGGAAGTCGGGTATTAGAACTAGTTATTGACTAATTAATTTAGACTTGTATGTCTTGATTAATCCTTTGTCTTTGAAATTGCAAGAAATGAAAGAAAATTAAGGAGATTATATCAATCCCTCAACTCATGCGATTCCAACATGATTAAGGAAAGCAATAAATTGGCATGGAACCAATTTGGCAAGCAATCACGAGCTGACATCAAGGTTCTTCAATATCTACCAATGCTCTAGCAATATGTACAAATTACCATCAAAGCCTTTCGGTTCGCCTCTACTCATCAGAGCAATCAAGAATATGCTCATGGATCACTATATAGGTTCATTTCCATGCAAAGAAACCTTGTGAAGGCTATAAAAGGAGAAGAGACTCAAGCATATTGATATCTCCTCTCCTCTCGTCTCTACCTTTTTGCGCCTCATCTGCAAGAGCAAGCTACTATTCTTCAAGCTTCAATTCAAATTTAAAGCTTTGCTCCATATTTTCAAAAAGTTTTTGAAAAACCGTTTCCTGTTTTCAAGATCTAGTCCTTTGTGACAAAGGTTTTCAAAAGTTTTTTCAAATGTTCTTTAAATCGAGATAAACTCATCTTCTTAGTGTTGTGAGACCAGTTATGCAACATTAAAGAGATAAGGAATTCCCAAGGAAGTGAAATTGTTGATATAGTATCGTTCAATGTGTTGATAAGCCTTGTTAGTTAGACACCTTGTTTAAGTCCTGTTTGTCAGTCACCTGTTTTAAGTTGTGTGTGTTAGGAATTTGAGAAAGTTCTATTAGTCTGACATTTGTAAAAGTTCTGGAGTCAGACAAGTGTAAAGTCCTGTGTGTCAGGCATAGCTATGTAAGACGTGTGTGTCAGGCCAAACTTTTAGTAGATTAAACTCAAAAGTTGTGTACTTGAGAAGAGGACGTAGGTCAGTGGATCGAACCTTTATAAATCCTTGTATGCACTTTACTCTTGCCCTACTCTCTTTAATGTGTTGAAGCTCTCTTACTTCCGCTTTACAAACTGTTTTGTGCTTCAACATGTTGTCGATGCTGTTTTAAGTTTTTTCATTCTATTGTGTAAAAAGTTTAAGGCCCAAACCAATTCACCCCACTCTTGGATACTATCTTGGACACACACACACACACACACACTCCCTCCGTTTCTAGAAGATTTTCTAGTTTGATTGGGCGGGGTGAATAAAGTGAATGTATGACTTTATATAGTTTGACGTAATTACCTTTGAATTGAGGTTACACAAAAAATGATATATATAGAAAAAGCGAAGATTTTTCAGTTTGATTGGGCGCGAAGAATGAGATGAATGTATGACTTTATATAATTTGACGTAATCACCTTTGAATTGAGGTTACACAAAAAATGAGATATATAGAAAAAGTGAAGATAAAATAGAGATAGTTTGAGAATTTGGATGAGAAGTTATTTAAGGAAAGTGTATAATCTTTCAGGACAACTAAAAATGGAAATGTGTATAATTTTTCAGGGATAGAGGGAGTACACACAAACACACACATACATACTCCCTCCGTCCCCAAAATATTTTCCAGTTTCACTGGGCGCAAAGAATAAGGTGAATGTATGACTTTATATAGTTTGACATAATTGACTTTGAGTTGAGGTCGCACAAAAAATAAGATGGAAAAATTAAAAATAAAGTATAAGTTTATATTTAAGGAAAATGTATAATTTTTAGGTACAACCCAAAATGAAAATATGTAAAAAAAATTAGGAAGAGAGAGAGAGAGCCTATATATATATATAAAATATCCGTTGGGGTTATTTATGAGGTGTAATTAATTATTGCTAGCTAGGTAGTTCGGTAAGAAGCATACATAGCAATCCCACACAAACCTTCCTTAGCAACAACACCTCTCTGGATCTTGAAGTAGCCCTTCTTGTAGGTTTTCTTCACTGTCAAGTTAATGCTAAACACAAGAACATGAAGCAAAACCTTGCGTGACTTTATTGAAAGAATATTGAGGCTTTAAATAGCATTTTACAAACAGTAACAATCTGGTAAAACAAACCATGATTCACTCCTAATAACTAGGATCCAAACAAATAATATCCTAGCTAACAACTTGTTTAAACTAAATGTTAACAGTCGACTCTGACTTAGTCTTTCTAATTAAAAGACTTATTCAGCTACTTTAAGAACACCATACTCCTTACATCCTCCCTTAAACTGTTTTTTCATAAATCAGTTTACTTCATCGAGCAGAATCATCCCCATCTTTGCACGCAAGTATTCAAATTGCTCTACCTTTAGAGCCTTTGTCATTATGTCAGCCACCTGGTCTTGTGATTTGCAATGAACCAACTCCACAGTTCCATTTCTAGTGAGGTCTCGAAGAAAATGGAACCTAATATCTATATGTTTGCTCCTGCCATGTAACATTGGGTTTTTTGATAGTTGAATAGCTGAGCTATTGTCACAGTAGAGTAGGGTGCTTCCTTGTGCCTCACTTCCAAGAACTTCAAGTATTCTTCTTGCCCACACGGTCTGACAAGCACAATGAGCTGCTGATATGAATTCAGCTTTAGTGGTTGACAATGTCACCACTGGCTGCTTTTTGGAAGACCAAGAAACTGCACCACCTCCAAACATAAAGACATCCATATATGCTTCTTCTATCATCACAGTCTCCTGCATAATCACTATCTGTGAAGGTAATCATCTCACCTTTAAATCCTCTTTTGTAAAATATACCAAGCCCAGCAGTCCCTTTGAGATACCTCAGAATCCTCTTTACTGCATTCAAATGTACTTCTGTTGGTTTCTCCATAAAACGGCTAACAAGACTTTCTGAATACATCAAGTCAGGCCTGGTAACAGTTAAGTACATTAGGCTTCCAACTATTTGTTTGTAATGAGTTGAATCCACAGATCTTCCACCTCCTTCCTTTGATAGTTTGAAGCCTGGAGCAATTGGATTCTTCACAGAGTTGATGTCCACCATCCCAAATCTTTCCAATACTTCAGTTGCATATTTCCTCTGATTTAGATAAATACCTTCTTCCACCTGTTGAACTTCAACTCCCAGAAAATATTTCATTTTTCCCAAATCAATCATAGCAAATTCCTCCATAATTGCTGATTTGAATTTGTTGAACATTTTTTCATTGTTACCTGTATAAATCAAGTCATCTACATATAGGCTAACAATGAGCAGATTTGTACCTTCAGTTTTGATGAACAAGGCATGTTCACAATAGCACTTTTCAAAACCAGCCTTGTTGAAATGACTTTCAATCTTGTTGTACCAAGCTCGAGGGCCTTGTTTAAGCCCGTACAAGGCCTTCTGTAACTTGTATACCTTGTGCTCTTCTCCTCTTTTCACAAAACCCTCTGGTTGGTCAATATATACGTCTTCATCCAACTCACCATACAAGAAGGCACTCTTTACGTCCAATTGATACACCTGCCATCCTTTCTGTGCAGCCAAAGATAAGACAATTATGATAGTATCCCATCTTGCTACAAGTGCAAATACCTCTTTGTGGTCCACCCCTTAGAGTTGTGAATACCCCTTTGCCACTAGTCTGGCCTTAAACTTGTCAATTTCCCCTTTCTCATTCATTTTGGTCTTAAAAATCCACTTCACACCTATTGTTTTTATCCTTGCAGGCAGTGTTACCAGCCTCCATGTGTTGTTGGCTTCTATAGACTCTATCTCTTGCTGCATAGCCTTTCTCCAATGATCATGCTTTGCTACTTCCTGACAAGTGATTGGATCTTCTCCAATACTTGCCATCATAAGATTCTGGCCCTCTTCCAGATCAGATAACTCATTTCCTATGATGTAATCTTTGCTCCACACTGGTGCTTTCCTGATTCTCCTGGGTTCTGGTGATATCCTCCCTTGAACTGGAGTTCCATGTTCAGAACCACTAGAATTGCCTTTAGGTTCTTGTCTCTGTTGAGGCTCTCCTTCATGATTTTCTAGAGTGTTTCCATCCTCTCCTTCATATTCCAGAACATCATTCTTCTGTTCTTCTTCACTTCTTCCCCATTTCCAGACTTGATTTTCATCAAAAACAACATCTCTGCTTACTGTAATTGTGTTAGTAGCATGATTGTACAGTCTATAAGCTTTGGATTCTTCACTTACTCCAAGAAGAATACATTTGTTGCTCCTGGGGTCCAATTTAGATATGTTTACCTCTGAAGTGTGCACATAACCAACGCACCCAAATGTTCTGAAATGACCAACTGCAGGTTTCCTCCCACTCCAAGCTTCTTCAAGAGTAATATCTCTAACAGTAGTGGTGGGGCATCTATTCAGAACATACACTGCCCAATTCACAGCCTCAGGTAAAAAATGCTTAGGCATTTGCTTTTCTGACAATAAACACCTTACCATATTCATTATTGTCCTATTTTTCCTCTCAGAAACACCATTCTGTTGAGGTGTATATGATGCTATGAGCAGCCTGCTGATTCCATTCTCTTTGCAAAACTTAATAAAATCATTAGACATGTATTCTCCTCCTCTATCTGTCCTTAGACAGCAAATACTTTCTCCAGATTCATTTTCCACAAGAGCCTTAAATTACTTAAAGCAACTAAAAGTATCAGATTTTTCTGACAAGAGATATGTCCATGTTTTTCTACTGAAATCATCAATGAAGTTCAGTATGTACCTTTTGTTGCTGCGAGACTGAGGCTTGATAGGGCCACATATATCACTGTGAACTAATTGCAACCTCTTAGCTCCCCTCCAGTTGCTCTTTTGTGGAAAAGGCAGTTTGTGTTGCTTTTCTTCTAAGCATTTTGAACAGACTTTCTTGGTGTCTAATATTTGAGGAAGACCTGTCACCATCTTCTTTTGATACAATAACTTTAGACCTTTCAGCCCCAAATGACCATACCTACAGTGCCAGAGGGGTGTTTTGTCTTCAACAGCTTCAAAACACTTCACAGAATTGCAGATGAGAGGTGAGCCAATCACAGAGAACATTTTGTTTGAAGTCATCAAGCATTTCATTATTTTCCCTCGTTTAGGATGGTACAATGTGCAACAGTTGTTCTTGATGACTATTGTAATACCCTTCTCCTGTATTTTTCTCATACTTAATAAATTGTTTTTCAAGTTTGGGACATAGTAAACTAAACTGATGACCTGTGTAACTCCTTCAATTTTCAATTTAATGTTGCCACGACCTGCTGCCACCATTTTGGAATCATCACCAAGACTTATGGTTTGTTTGAAGTTTTCATCCAAATCCACAAACTATTCTCTAATTCCACACATGTGATTGCTACACCCTGAGTCCAAGTACCACACCTTCTTTTCTTCATCTAGTTCTGCTTGTGCCATGAGCAAAAAATCTTCTTCATCTTCAGTCTCTATGTAGTTTTTTTTTCAAAACCAGGACATTCTGACTGGTAATGACCCAGTTTATGGCACCTGTGACACTCCACATATTCTCTTGAAAAGTTTTTCCTCCCTCTACCTCTATCTCTTCCTTGGCCTCTACCTCTATTGTAAGAGTCATTGAACCTCCTTTCTTCATTGGAAGCCTTCAGAACTTGCTCTTCTTTTTGCTGTTGCCCCATCATCCTTTGCTCATGAACCAGTAGGCTGCTCTGCATGCTATCAATGCTCATTGAAGACACATCATTGGATTCTTCAATTGAACATACAACATAATTAAACTTGGGAGTTAGAGATCTAAGAATTTTCTCCACAACTGCTTCTTGATCCATTCTCATGTCTCCTGCCATCTTCATCATATTCACTATGTTCAAAGTTCTTGAGAAATATTCATCCACCTTTTCTCCCTCTTTCATATTAAGAATTTCAAACTCTTTCCTTAATGCTTGAAGTTGTGCTCTCTTCACCTTGGTAGACCCTTCAAATTTTTGCTTCATGGATTCCCAAATGCTCTTGGAACTGCTTTTGTCCAAGATTGTTTCAAGGATGCTTCTGTCGATGGCTTGAAACAGGAAGGTCTTTACCTCCAAATCCTTTACTATTAACTCCTCATATGCCTTCTTCTGGGCTTGTGGCACCTCCCCAGTTTGTCCTGCTACTCTTTGGGCTGTCGTAGGTTCAGTAGCAGTTGGTGGTCTCCTAACTCCATCTTCAACAAGAGACCAGAGTTCTTTGGATCTCAAGAACGTTTCCATCAGCATGGACCAATGGTCATAATGACCATCGAACTTAGGTATGGCTGGTTGGACAAAATTGACATCTGTTGATGAAGCCATAATCTCTTTTCTCTCCCTTGCCAAATCTCTCAAACAGGCCTAGTGAGGCTGTGATACCAAATGTAGGCTTTCTTCACTGTCAAGTTAATGCTAAACACAAGAACAGGAAGCAAAACCTTGCGTGACTTTATTGAAAGAATACTGAGGCTTTAAATAGCATTTTACAAATGGTAACAATCTCGTAAAACAAACCATGATCCACTCCTAATAACTAGGATCCAAACAGATAATATTCTAGCTAACAACTTGTTTAAACTAAATGCTAACAGTCGACTCTGACTTAGTCTTTCTAGCTAAAAGACTTATTCAGCTACTTTAAGAACACCATACTCCTTACACTTCTCACCCAATCAGGACCCCAGGAGTTCTTCATCAACCAGTACTTGAGTCCATTAGTCCAATCAAGACCCCAGGAGTTTTCTTCGCTGCATGCTTATGCCATTGTTCACGTACTTGAATGTGTTCTCCATCCATCCTCCTTTGCAACCTTCATTCAAACACTCACAATCCACAAGCTCTTGCTCCGACACAGGGATCAATCTTCATGTTGTCAACTTGTTGATCCCTTCTATTGCCGCAGTACTAGAGATCGCCCGACAACTCCCTGTAAAGTACGCACATTTTTGTCAACAATCTCAATTAATGCAACCTAGAGAACACCCAACAACTCCTTGTCATGTCCTTACGTGCTCCGCCAGTAGACTAGATGCTCAGGATAATGATTTTCTTAAAGGGGTTCCATACACAATACTCGAACCCGAAATCTTGCTTGAGTAAGAAGTCTCTAAAATACTGTTGCGTTTCTTTTTCGACATTTAATTTATGATTTTATTTCTTCAAAATTTTGAAATACAAAGTTAAATAATTTAGATACAAATTATAGATTAATGTGTGTAGTTTTCAAATACATTTTTCATGAATTTTTTTAATGAGTTTTTTCTAGTAAAATTTGAATATTTCACAACATAAAAAAAACATACCAATTTTCAATGACGGATGGAGTGTGTGTATATATCACCACATTGGCCTTGCCGTGCTTCGCAAGCCATTGCTCGTGCCTCTCAGGCATTGCCATGGAGACTTCCCGGCAATTGGATTGGGTGGCAAGATATGTTAAATCAAATCAAAGTTTTATATGTTTACAAAAGTTACAAATTTATAATTTGAATTGATATACAAATAAATTTATAAATTAAATTCTGAAAAAATAATGTTGCATTATTTTTGAGATGTATGGAGTATAAATGAAAACTACTTAACCCAAGCATAAAGCATTTTTTTGGTTTCTATAAATGATAAACTAAAAGAATACAATTAAATAAAACCTTTAGCCTTTTATTCAGCCAAACGGTCCAACATAAGCAAATCAATATTATTAGTGTAAAAGATCTATTCGTTTTTGCAAAATGCAAAAAAATAAAATAAAAAACACGAATAATCTTCTTTCAAGCTTTCTCTCCTAAATATCATATACACGGTTCATATTTTTTATCTTCACATTTACTATTCCGTTTTCATCTTTTTGCAACACCTACACTGGCCCAATGGAAATTTTGTTTTTTTGAAAGAAACTACATAGTTGTCCTAACTTTTATAACGGATAACGGATAAATGAGGGCAATGCCTGTTATAAATGTTGAACATTCATAAGCCGTCATAGAACCGTCATTAAAATTTTGAACCGAAAATTTTATGATGGCACTATGACGTATACAGCCGTTATAGAGTAATTTGTATAAATCGCGTATTTCTACAGCCTGTTTATGACGGATATTTATGACAGCATGGCCCGTTACAATTGTCACGACCCGCTTGTAACGGAGTGCGCGAGGCATGTGTTGGGGCGCGCGGTGTAGCATTTAAGGCATGCGGACGGCACAAGGCTAAGGATCTGGGATGCGGGACAACACACTTGAGAGTGTGCAAGGCGGATTTAAGAGGAGCCAAGGTGAGGAAGAAACCTTGGGAAGACTCTAGAACCATGGAGGACATTCTAGCTCTAGAATATTCTAGAATGCTCCAGGGTGTTCTAGGCTTGTCTAGACTGGACCAGAAGATGTCGGATGAGTCTAGAAGGGACCAGAAGAGCCTAGGGTGGACTAGAGAGTGCTAGAAGGTCCTAGGGCACTCTAGAAGGTTCCGGAAGGCGTAGAGAGTGCTAGGAGGTGCTGGAAGGTTCTGGAAGCTTGTGGAACCCTCCAGAGCACTCTGGGAGTCTCTAGCTTGGTCTAGAGAGTTTTAGGCTGAGCTAGAACTATATGGAGAAGTCTAGTAGGTGCTAGACATGTGTAGATAGTTGTAGAGAGATCCAGGCTAGCTTAGAAGGTTCTAGAAGAGTAATGCTAGCCCTTGGATCAAGTAGATCTCCACCGTCCATTGAGGAGGTGGCTTGCCTATAAATAGAGACCTTAGGCATTCATTTGTATCAACTCCAAGCAAGCTAAATCCAGAGTTGTGTAGCCAACACTTGAGCAATACAAAAGAGTTGTATAGTTTTCATTCACTCCTTCTAACTTTCATTGCTCTCTTCTCAAGCATTCTCAAGCAAGACTTAGGAACATTGGGGCGAGTTAGGCTGACTTAGCCACGAGGGTGTGTGACTAAGTGCCGCACGGGCATAGCGAGAAAATCAGTCTGTGACAGTTGGTATCAGAGCCAAGGTCGTGCGTGGGAGAACCATCGGTGGTGCAAGAATGGCAGCCAAGGTGGTGCACGAAGAGGAGCGAGTCTTTGAGCCGGAGGAGAGCTCAAAGAGGGGCAGGTCAGGGTGCGTCCAAGAGAACGCTTGGAGACCTGGAAGATAGGCTCACGAGGGTTGAGGCACAGCAAGAAGAGCTCGATGCAAGGGTCGATACAATCGAGGATGGTTTGATGGGTGCCGTCAACAAAGTGGCCGCAGAGGAGGAGGCTCGTCGCAAAGAGGCGAATGATGCTCTTACCATTAGAATCCTTGCCCTTGAGAAGGAGAACCAAGCTCTTAGAGTAGAGCTTGTCGGGACGTTGGCACGATTGGATGAAGAAGTGGCGTTGTTGAAGATGGCAGTGACACGAGGTGAGTCATTTGGCCCTTCCACTTCTTCTTCTACCCCTACTCCCCTCAGGTTGGATGTGCCGAGACCCAAGCCGTATAAGGGTGCTCGCAATGCCAAAGAGGTGGATAATTTCTTCTGGAGCTTGGAGCAATACTTTGGTGCTTCAGGCATTGTGGAGGATGCGCTGAAGGTCAACCATGCTACGCTCTACTTGGAGGACACTGCGATGGTGTGGTGGAGGCGTAAGCATGCTGAGATCGAGAAGGGGACTTGCTCGATCCGCACATGGGCTGAGTTTAAGAAGGAACTCAAGCGCCAATTCTACCCGAGGAATGCCGAGGAGGAGGCCCGACATAGGTTGAGGAACCTAAGTCACCGGGGGAGCATTCGAGACTACATCAGAGAGTTTAATGAGTTGCTGCTAGAGATCCCTGATTATCCGGCCAATGAGGCATACTATGACTTCTTGTATGGCCTCCAAAATTGGGCGAGGCTGGAGGTGAAGAGGCGAGGTGCAGAAGACCTTACGACAGCCATGCAGGTGGCCGAGTCCCTTATAGAGTTCGCTAGGCAGGAGAGGCCTAGGTCTATGGAGGGTAAGGAGCATGGTGGGAGAGGGAGAGACCAAGTACGTGAGGAAGTCTTGGAGACTCCGAGGAAGGTGGAGGCACTCAAGAGATCACCCAGCCCGAGGAGAAGGCCAACTAAAAGGGATAAGGGGAAGCGGCGATTGGAGTTCTACTTGTGTAAGGGTGAGCACTTCTATAGAGAGTGTCCGTTGAAGAACTCTCTATCTTCCATACTTGCAAGCAAGGAGCATGCGGGAGAGGAGCCTAAGGAGTGTCACATGGGTTCACTCCAACTTTTGAATTCCATCAGGACCGAGAAGATGGAGGCTAAGCACAAGGGACTTTTGTTTGCATGGGCCAAGGTGTGTGGCGAGGAGGTGCAAGCATTGGTGGACACGGGTACAACTAACAACTTCCTTAGGGTGGAGGAAGCGAAGAGGTTGGGCATACCATACACAAGGGAGGAAGGATGGCTAAAGGCCATGAACTCCCCAGCAAGGCCAATCCTAGGCGTGGCACGTAACGTGGAGGTGCATCTAGGTAAGTGGCGTGGCCTTGTTGATTTCTCAATGGTCTCGATGGATGATTGTCCAATGGTACTTGGGATAGAGTTCTTGGTGTCATGACCCGCTTGTAACGGAGTGCGCGAGGCATGTGTTGGGGCGCGCAGTGTAGCATTTAAGGCACGCGGAAGGAACAAGGCTAAGGATCCGGGATGCGGGACAACACACTTGAGAGTGTGCAAGGCGGATTTAAGAAGACCCAAGGTGAGGAAGAAACCTTGGGAAGATTCTAGAACCATGGAGGACATTCTAGGTCTGGAATATTCTAGAATGCTCCAGGGTGTTCTAGGCTTGTCTAGACTGGACCGGAAGATGTCGGATGAGTCTAGAAGGGACCAAAAGTCTAGTAGGTGCTAGACATGTGTAGATAGTTGTAGAGAGATCCAGGCTAGCCTAGAAGGTTCTAGAAGAGTAATGCTAGCCCTTGGATCAAGTAGATCTCCACCGTCCATTGAGGAGGTGGCTTGCCTATAAATAGAGACCTTAGGCATTCATTTGTATCAACTCCAAGAAAGCTAAATCCAGAGTTGTGTAGCCAACACTTGAGCAATACAAAAGAGTTGTATAGTTTTCATTCACTCCTTCTAACTTTCATTGCTCTCTTCTCAAACATTCTCAAGCAAGACTTAGGAACATTGGGGTGAGTTAGGCTGACTTAGCCACGAGGGTGCGTGACTAAGTGCCGCACGGGCATAGCGAGAAAATTAGTCCGTGACACAATACATCGGGAACGCGTGCATTCATCTTTCTCACCTACCAGCAGACTTATGACGGATGTATGACCGCTCTGGTCCTCATAACTCAATTTAAAAGCAAGCGCTTCTCGCAATTTCTTCCAACACTCAACACTGAACAATTAGAAAAAAAATCTCCTCTCGATCTACTTCTTCCTCTCCTCCCCAAACCCCTTAACCCTAGCTCACCGTCGCCTCTCCTCTGCTTCTCATCGTATGTCGCTGCCAATTAAAGATCGGACTTCGTCTACTTCTTCATCTTTGTCTGCCGGTAAGTTTTGTTCTTCATCTTCGTCTGCTCTGGTTTTTCCTTGCAGATAAACGTCATGCTTCATCGGTTAGATTTCTTTTCCTAATTTCTGTTTCTTTTGTTTTGCCGGATCAAATCGCTCCCCCCATTACCACCGTTTTTGCTGAATCGTTGCCACCATCACCAAAGCAAAAGGTAACTCCCTAAACTTTCTAAGTTAGGGTTTATGTAGGACTTCCGATTGTTCATGTTGATTCTGGGTTCATGATGTTGTGTTCATCATGAGAAACACCTGTATATTGTTGATTCATTTTTTTAACAAATATTTTCTATTATGAAGAAGCATTTTGGTTTTCTACAAGCATTTGTAGTATTTTTATGCATTTTCTGGTCTTATAATTATTTAATTACAAGAAGCATTTTCAGTTTAGATAAGTAATTCTGTTTTGTACAAAATATTTTGATTTTTTTAAAAAAATTATATACTTATAAGTATTTTCTGTTTTTAATATTTTTTTCAGTTTTACAAAACAAAATTTCTGTTTTAAAAGTTATTTTCTGCTTTTAAAAAAACTTTCTGATTTTATAAGTATATTCTGTTTTAAAACTTGTTTTCAGTTTTAAAAAATGTTTTCTATTTTAAAAGTTATTTTCTGTTTTTAAAAAATATTTTCTGATTTTATAAGTATATTCTATTTTTAAACTTGTTTTCTGTTTTAAAATTTATTTTTCTGTTTTTTAAAATATATTTTCTGATTATATATATATATATATATATATTCTGTTTTTAAACTTGTTTTCAGTTTTAAAAAGTGTTTTCAGTTTTAAAAGTTATTTTCTTTTTAAAAAAAATATTTTATGATTTAATGTACTTATAAGTATTTAAAAGGGAATCTATTGAAAACTTGGCGCATAATTGATAGAATTTATAAAATTGGAGACCATCTTCTTGAATTTAGGACTTAATTGTATAACTATGCAAACTATAGGACCTAATTTACTTTTTCTTAATTTTCAAGATATGTCTAGACACGGAGACCGCGATAGTGCCAGTAGTGGTCATGGGCAGCAACCAGCTCGTGAGAATCCGGTTGATGTGCGAGATGAGGAGGGCGATGACGATGTAGATGAATACATCAACAGTCGGGCGCACGAGTAGTTTGTCATTGTAAAAATTATATATTTAAAACTTTTGAATTTTAAATTATGGATATTTTATATAATTTTAATGCATCTAAATTGGTAGTTTATGTAATTATTAATGTTTTTACGCATTTTCCATTTTAAAGTATTTTTTAATCAATAAAACAAATATAAAAGCATTTGTATTTTCGTTAAAAAAACATATATGAGGCTTATACCGTTATAAAGCCGTCATAACTGGCACCTTTAAAAAATCCACTGTAACTTTTATGACTGCCGTATCCGTAACAAAGCCGTCATAATTGTGACGCCCTGAGCCGTCATTTATAAATATGAAGCCCAAAATCATAACGAAAAAAAAAAGACGGACTCTCCCGTCATTGTTATGACGGACAAACAACAGATAGGACCGTCATAATTTATAAATCAACTACACATTGAAACCCTCAGTACCCTTTACATGCTTGGTGATGGCCGACGACTTAGATGGCCGACGACTTACATTAATTTGGGCGTGTGAGATTTAGTGGAAATCCTTTTTCGGGTCCGGTTATTTACCTCCTATGTGTAATTAATTACACATACCGGCCCAACACGCCACAAAAACCCAAGCCCAAACTCCTAATTTTCTAATTGACCAAACTAACCCTGACAAAAACCCTCCCTTCACAGATTCTACTGTACGTTCTGAAACCGTCTAGGATGAACTCACTGTCTCTCTCTCTCTCTCTCTCTCTCTCTCTCCCTCTCTCGAAAACGCAAATTTTAGGAGCACTCGCCGCACGAATCGGAAAACTGTCGAAACTGATAATACATACTGAATTTCTGAGAAAAAAACGCATCAACAGAAGCGAAAGCCAATGGAGAAGTTGAAATCAAGCAAGCATTCCGAAACTGAAGAGCAAAAAGATGAAGAAACTGAAGAAATGAAGAGGTAAATATAAATCGCACTTGTTTTACCTTGTAACTCGCACTTGTTTTACCCTGTATAATGTCACGATTCAGGACCTATAGAGTCTTCTTACTCATTATTAAGTTAATCGTACTGAATCTCAGGACAATTTTAAACAGCTAGCATCTTAGGGCTCTATGATCTGAGCAGAAGTTTTCGAAGCAAAATAAGGAGATAAACTGTAAATCTGACCTTCGAACATCTCATTCAGTACCGATTCAGTCATTTGCACATCTTGTTGGAGTAGCGAATCAGTCCTTTGAACCTGCTGGTGCTAGCGTTTTAGCCAACCATTGTCTGAGCTCTCTAAACTGACGAATGAAGCTTTTATATTCTTAAAGATGATGATGATGATGATGTAGTTCTTTATTTTAAAGTAATGTGCGAGGACCACTAAATAAAAACATACAGTATAACATTTTCGCCATGCTGACATTATCTATAGGTATGGTAGACAATACTGCTTCCTTTGCCAGACAACATCTTCTTATAAAACAAACAATATAAATTTTTTGTATTTCTGATGAAATTATTAATTAGTGTAGCACACAGTATATGAAGACATTATTAATTAGTGTAGTAGACAATATATCCTTCTTCAATTGGTGATTTCGTGACTTGTCAATTCAGATGTCCTCAACAAAGCACCTTGACTACAACACTCAATCTGAGTGAAGGTCAAATCAACAATATTATTGAAAGGCAACAACTTATTTAAATCCTCTAACGTGTGTAAATATTATACAATGGGCGATCAATATTTCTTCTTCAAATATTGACAGGTTTGTTTTACAATCGATATCCGAAGGTGCACAATCTGATAAACGTCAAGACTGTGGCACAAAGACTACTCCAGATGCACGGAATGAACCAAGGTAAATATACAGTATCACTCTGGTATGTTGACATTATGTGGTACTGTTATAGACAAAATAAAAAAACATTACGCCTTGAAAAATTTCAGTACCCCATAAGAGTTCTGTGCCGCTGGAGGAAGAGTTAGTACAAGATTCAATACTACCAAGCATGCAAAAAGAGCAACCAAAGAAGGCTCCTCGTAAGATAAGAATGAAAATGTAAGAATGCTTTCTTCTTCTTTACTTTTTTTTACGGAAATGCAACTTTTAGATCACTAATGCAACTTTTAATGTTTATTACCTATAGGATGGCAAAAAGACCGTACCAAAAGAGACAAAGCCCCCGATTACAAGCAATTCAACAAGAGAAAGCTGCACTTGTTAATGTTGATTCAACAACTGCTGCTCTTCCAGAGAAGATAACAAAAAGGAAAAAAATGAAAAAGAGGACATAATAATGGTTGAGGATCATCAACAAAAGGAGAAGAAAAAGAAACTGGCTGAGGAGCTTCCGAAACCGAAGCTGAAACAAGAGGAGACAAAACAGGGCAAGAGGAAATTGAAAGAAGAGGAGCAGAAAAAGAAACTGGCTGAAGAGCTTCCGAAACCGAAGCTGAAACAAGAGGAGACAAAACAGGGCAAGAGGAAATTGAAAGAAGAGGAGAAGAAAAAGAAACTGGCTGAAGAGCTTCCAAAACCGAAGCTGAAACAAGAGGAGATAAAACAGGGCAAGAGGAAACTGAAAGAAGAGGAGAAGAAAGCTCCTGAAAAAATTAAAAAAGAGAAGCTAGAAAGACAAGTAGAAGAAGAAGATCCAGAAACATGGTAAGAAGTAGACATTGTTCTGTATCCACCAGACAGTATATAAATATGTGTTGGACGGTAACGTAACTTACATGATTTCATTCCCAATAATTATTCAACAGGGGACAATTGACGACCAACTGCAGTCCATCTACTATAAAGGTGATGATGGCTAGAATGGAAGAAAGTTCAGATCACATGAAAGCAATCGAAGAGTTAGGATTCGAATCATTAGGGAGAATTTCTTGCACGAGACTTAACATGAATCTGATAACATGGATGGTTAACGCTTTCGACCCAACAGACACCTCCTTGCATTTTGGTAAGGGAAAGAGGTTAGAGATAACTGCAGAGGATGTTCACATCACACTTGGAATACCCATAGGTCCAGTTTTTGTGGAGGAGCACAAACACAACAAAAACACAGATCCGGATCTAAACAACTGGAGGATGATGTATAAGAAGAATGATGGGCCATATACAAGTTACATCAGCGATGAAGTCTGCACAGACAAGCCGGCAAATAACTGGTTCAAATTCAACTTTGTGGTGTATGTTGCTACAAAGTTGTTGGCTCCATCAAATCGGTCAACATGCCAATTCCGAGTACACAAAGCGCTCAAACATGGAGTTGATAGGGTCAAAGAAATGAATTGGTGTGCGTATGTGATGAGGAATTTGGCTACAGAAATACACAAATACAAGAGCTCAGCTAGCAGTCGATGTTGTGGTGGCTGTTTATACTTTCTACAGGTTAGTTTTACATACTGTCTAAAACAATTAATATAATGGTTGACAGTAAATATAATATCGTCCACTAAACTCAAATATAGTGTCAAACATCTACAGTCTCTAACAAGTAATACATGTTTTGAATGTAGATGTTTTATCTGGATAGATTCATGTATAAGGGACTTCTGAATCAATGGCCAAGGATATTCCCTACTAGTCACCATTGGACCCAAAAGGAAGCAACAACCAGGTTACATTTGGAGTTAACAGAAGGAGGTTTTGGAAGGGGGCTGGAATTACCAAGAATATCATTGCCAGAAACAACTGGAGCCACAGAATCAAAAAACAAGGATCATCCAAGAGAAAGAAAGGATGGAGTGGCTAGAGAAGATCATACAAGAGAAGAAAGAAACAAGGAAGCGGTGCATGCACCAGCTGGAAAGGAACAAGCTACAGAAAAAAATGCAGGAGTTGAAGGCTCTGAAAATCGTAAGTATTAAATTATGCTACTTATCTACTGTCAACAAGGATAGGAAATACTGTCTAAACTAAAACCTAGTAGTGTCTGAAATATATAATATAACGTCTCTTTATATATTTATGGGAATTCGCAGAATCAAAAGAGGAAAAAACATTCTTGCAGAAGATCCAATTTGTTCACAAAAACTTGCAAGAAGCAGTTGAAGCTAACCGCAGAACACAACTTGCAATTGCTGATCTTTGCAAAGATTATCCAGAAACCACAAGTCAGCTTCAGGAAATCCTTAAGAAGTTGAAAATGAACATTGAACAAGGAAATGCAGCTGCAGGAGATACGGATGATGATTTCTTCATACGTGTTGCGAAATCGTTCAAGGAATGGAATTGGCTACAGCTAACCAACTTAGAAGGTTAACGGACAAGAATATGCTGAATCTGGATAAAGAGGATGTTGACGAAGAAGTTATTGCACAGCTAGAAGATTTGCCTCCCTTCAAGATTGAACTCCCCAATGAATTAGATGCGGAACCGAAGTTAGTGAAAATGACTCAAGTTGATATTCCATCTTTCAGCTTAGGACTGAGCCAAGAGGAGATAAAAAAAGGAAAGAAGAAGAAGGTAGTAACAATGAGATCCCCATATCTATAGCCAATGCACAGAAACCTTGCCAGACTTCTAACAATGAGAACAATGCATAATGCTTGATTATGCATGGAGAAGCAGATTCTCTCCAACGTAAGTAATCATTTCTATACCGTCTGCTGAATAAATAATTATGCCCATACTATCGGTTTAACACATCACTCTTCATGACATAGGGAACCACTGAGCAATTTTGGGGAACTGATCGTAAACAATCGACAAGAATTCCTGACTTTAAGGGCAGGATCTCAAGTTTATGATACCATTGTCGGTGCTTATGCTTACACATTGAACTATTGAGCAACAACTCGGCAGTCTGAATAGATTCTTCTTCTCAACTGACGTATCGGTAAACAAACGTACTACCTTCTCTAATCTTAATGAGCGTTACAATTCATTCTTCTAAATTTGATTGTGAAAAATGCAGCAAACAATGGGATGTTTTGCTAAAGCTGTTGCGCTAAAGCAAACAAAACAGAACGTAACAGAGGAGGAGAACAATCAGGCCGAAAGAATAATATCTTCACTGTTTGAGTGGATTAATGCATGGCTGAAACTCAACAATGTAAATGTGGAACAACTGAAACGATATAAAATGGTAAGAAAAAAACATCTGCTCTAATAGTGTCTGCAGAATAAATCATATTGTCCGATGACATGAGGTATACTGTTTGCTTGAAGTTCTGTGGACTCATGCCGAGATTATTTTGGAACAGCTTATCTTTCCTATTCTGTTGGAGTCACACTTCTTCGTATATTGCATCAACACAAATTCAAAACTCATTGAAGTGATGGACAACAGAAGTGAAGATATTATGAAATACGATAACTTCACACATATCTTCGTAAGTAAAGTGTTACCTTTTATAATGATTGTCATTCTCAAAATTTATTACTAACAGAATGAATAACATGACAGAAGGAGCTAGTTGGAGTGTACTTGAATGCCATTGAACATCCTTCTTGTACTGAGTTTGCATCATACAAATTTGAGTTTGTTAAACTCAAATGGAAGGACGAGTGCCCCAACTACATGGAAAATACAACAGACTGTGGTGTCTTTGCAATGAAGCACATGGAGATATATGAAGGAGGATTAAAACTCCCCAAATCTGATCTTGGCACGATAACTAGTTTAATTTATAGACTCAAGGATTCTAATAACTGTTCAGAATATATTCTAAAAAAACTAGTCCTCTTGCAGTATGGAAAAATGAAGAATCACCGGGCGCAGATTGCAGGAATGCTCCTTTCGCACCCACTGAACAAAGAGAGAGAGCAAGTGTTGGCCAACGCACTCAAATATCAAGACCCTTAGTTTTCAGAATAGCATATTTCTACTCTCACTGAACAATATGTAGTAGATGTTCTTGAGACATTCCTGTAACTTGTTATGCAAAATGTCGCAAAACATTATTAACATTGATAGTTGAAGTTAACTTCTATACAAAATCGGCAAACAATGACATATAATGTCTGCTTTTTAATGTCTGTATGTACTTGAAGATACTGTCTACTAGACATAGCATAGTGTCAACTATAACGACATATAATGTCTGCTTTTTAATGTCTGTATGTAGTTGAAGATACTGTCTACTAGACATATCATAGTGTCAACTAGAACGACATATAATGTTTGCCTTTTAATTGGGCGACTGACATATAATGCCAATATCTCAGAATATAGCCTTCTGTCACTTTGTTCAATTATTGGGACCACGCGAAACGATACTGTCTACTAGATATAACATAGTGTCAACCACAACGACATATAAAGACATATAAAATGAATATATGTCTATTAAATCCCAAATTCCAAAAGTCTCTACATCAATACCAAACGAAAAATGATCAGAAAATTATGTAAATCGATATAATATGTCCACTCATAGACTCAACGGGTTTTCAACCCCAAACTATGCATTTTGACTGTTTCCATGGCTTCGTCCAACCCCGCCTCCACTTTTCCCAGCACCATGACTAGCCTTTCCACGCTTTGAACGATAAATGTTTGAAGAAACAAACTGAGGATTACCCACCACAATATCTTGCACATCACTTGAACTAGTAATGGTTGTTGAAGAATTCCCACCATCAATATCAGCAGCTCTCAAAACCTTTTCCAAAGATGACGATGACTTCTTGACCAAAGACCTGCGTTTTTCATCTTTTTGACAGCTAAGAACAACATTCAAAAAACGATTCATAACAGAATTCCGCCAAGCCAAGGATGAAAAAGAATCTTCACAAATATATTTACCATCCTTATCATACACAAGTCGAGCTTCTTTTGTCCATCGATGAAGAATAGAATCACGTGGAAGCTTCTCAACATTCATAACATTCAATATCCGGAGAGCATGACAACAGAGGAAGCCTCTTTCTTCAAAAAACAGACAAGAACATGATATAGAGCCAGATACGAATGAATACCTCACCACAAATTTGTGACGCTTACTCAACCCAGCAGACACTTCATAACTCACATAATCAGGATTCACTTCAAGCACTTCATATTGTCCAAAAACACCTTTAACTAATTCTTCCTCAAACTCCTCAAGTATAGCTCTTGTATATATTCTGGAAGCATCAATTAAAACTTGTGAGCACTTAACTTTAATATTAACAACACCAACATTCATAAAATCTTCTCCAATCCTTTTGTTCCTCCACTCATTAACCATCTTCTCAACAGCTGTAAACACGGCATACAAACCCATCTGACTATTAGCCAATGAAGTCAGAACACTATTTGTGCTTTCACTTCGTTGAGAAGATCTTATGCCTGTAAATGGGAAAACAGAGTTAAAAAAATCAAAAATGTCTGAATAAACCAACAAACCGCCAACTACAAGAAAGTAAACTGTCTTGATAAAAACACTAACCTGCAGAGAAGATATGTTTGCACAAAACAGGGCACCACTTGTGTCTCAAGCTGTATAGATTACTCAACCAAGTATTGCTCCCCTGGCCAAATGAGGATATCATTTTCTTCCACTGTAATTCAAACTCCTCTGCTGTCATACAGTAGTACAAACACTTGTAGAATAGCTTAGAGAAACCGTCAACATGCATTAAACCTTTTAAATTCTTCTTCGCATTTTCACAAATGTGCCACAGACACAAACGATGCTGCACTCCCACAAAAACACGATCAATAGCATGTGCAATTGCTAAATCTTGATCCGTCATGATAGTTTGAGGCATCTTCCCATTCATGGCACGTAAAAAACTCTCAAAACACCATATAAAATCTTCTTTCCTCTGCCCTACTAAAAAGGAAATAGCGAACACCAGATTCTGCTTATGATTATCTATACCAATAAAAGGCGCACAAAACATATTGTACTTATTGGTGCGAAAAGTAGTGTCAAAAACTACTACATCACCAAAAACAACATAATCAGACCTCATAACCTCATCACACCAAAGAAAGCTGCTCATCCGACTTCCCTCATCAACTAACATCTCAAAAAAGAAGTTACGCTCTTTCTGAACTCTCTCCCTAAAAGTCTGTAATAAAAGCATCGCGTCTCCACAATCCAAAGTGGCCTCTTTCTCAGCAATAGCATGATTATAGACCATCCTTCTAGTAAGACCGAGTGCTTCAATACCGCCAACATTATTACCTAATATCCTCATAGCCTCACAAGGTTTGACTCCAGAATGCATCAAATCGAATATGGCTTCAAATAGATCCCTATTAACATATTTCCCGCTTCGCAACATAAATCTTTGTTCAGGATCAACAAAATGATGTGAATGGTCACGTTTATGAATAACGACAGTCCAACAATTCTCTGAAACTAATTTACAACAGATCATTGCTTGACAGTTTGTCTTCTTATCAACACAACGTCGTTCCCTCACTTATAGGAGCAGAAAAAACATTTCCACTACTGCATCCAACTTTCCGTCTACTAACCCCAGCATAAGAACACTTAAACTCCTTATAGTATAATGTAGCATCCACTTTGCTCTTCCTGTTTCTATTAAAAAAAATCTTATAACCTCTTGATAAAGAATAATCCCTGAAGAATTGCTCAGCAATCTGAAGAGATTCGAATGTGGCTCCAACCCAGCAGACATCATCACAATCACCAGGATTAAACTGTCTACCCCTTACAGTGACAATGTCAACCTAGAGTCACCATAACGTCCACCCCAAAAATAAAGCCAACAAACTTGAAACTTGAAAAAGGCAAATCAAGGAAAAAAATAACAACCTGGAACGACATCTGAATGATCTTGAACAGATACAGAAGTAGATGATACTGCCGTATGATCTTCAGAACATGTAGCAGTAGATGGAACTGTCAACAACAAGGGTGTCAGTGCTTGATAGAGAACGGAATATCATCTGAAAACGGAAAAATTCAAAAAGCTAACAATACTAACCTGAAACGCATGGTACTGTAGCACGAGTTTCATTAACTGAGTCAATAGAGTGTACTGTCAAGAACAGAAGAGTTAGTGTGCAGCAGACAATACAATACCGTCAACATATGAAAGAAAAAACGAAAACACAATTAAGATAAACAAGTAACCTGAAACAGAGGTAGAAATATCCTCATGAAATCCCTCGTCAAAAGACCCTGTCAACGAATGGCAGACATACTGTCAGTAAGACAACACGATAACGTCAATAACAATCAATTGGAAGCCTCAAATATGAAGGTACCTGAAACAATTGGAGAATGTTGCACATCGATTTGATCAGCAGAAGCAGAAACATCAAAATCATGAGGGAAAGTAACATAGAAATCCGATCCATCATCTCGAGTGCTGACAAAAACAACATGATCGCAGGAAGATGGAGAAGAATTCATATCCAAATTCAATGCCAGATCTGCGAGGATGACCAGAAATTCATCGGCAACAGCGAACACAATGACGACATCTACAAAACGAAATACATGAAGGAATCTACCTCAAACGCAACTACGCACGGAAAAACGAATCGGCCGGCGAAAATCGGAAGGCGACATGATCGCAATAACGGATAGGTCGTGAAGAACAGGAGGCGAGATGATCGCAAGAAGAGGACTACGTCAATCGCAAAACAGATCGGAAACTGCGAACACAATGACAAAATCTACAAACCGAACCGATGAAGAAATCTACCTCCGATTGCAACTGCGAACGCAACAACGAATAGGACGCGCGAAGATCGGAACGCGAACTGCAGCAAAAAAAGAACAGATGAGAGCGAAGAAGCTGCTCGAGGAGAGAGAAGGAAAGAGAAAGAGGACGCCAATTTGAGTAACTGCCAAAAACGAAGAGTAGAAAACGTATTTATGGAAGGGTATTTCAGACTTTTCGCGGGTATGTGTAATTACACATATGAGGTAATTAACCGTGGTCCTTTTTTCCAAGATAAGGTGAATATTTTATCCAGTATACTTGAGTACGTGAGCATTCAATTAATTGGTTTTAGTCAAATACTTCCTTCATCTCTAAAAAATGCTACAATTGTTTTGAGAATTTAATTTATTACTCTTCAATTTTTAATAGATAAATTTAATAATTTATATCTAAATGATAAATGAATATCTATATTTTCTATATATATATATTTAATTTTTTTAACAAAATCTTCCTAAAAAAATGAGTCAAACATAAATGCGATGTGAATCTTTCTAAAAAGGATGGAGTTATTGTAGTAATTAGCAAAATTAACTATTAATGATAACTGTATAATTGGATTATTGCGAATTTAAAGTTGGCAGTGTGCAAGTGTTTGTAGTTACATAATAGGGGGTTTCAAACTTAAACTTTTTTGGGTGAACAATTGATTTTTTCGTTTCTCCTTCACGTGAGTAGGACCACGTGATTCACCGTTTTCTACGCGGACCTCAAGCGAATAGGACCAAAGTAAACTTAGTTGTTCACGTGAGTAGGACCTCGTTATTCACCAGCGCTCCCAAATCTCTTGTTTTTGAAGGCCATCGTAGATTCCATCTGTTTTGCTGCCGTTCAGTAGCAAGGAACGCAAAGGTGATAATGGGTATTCTTTTTCCACTTTCTATACTTCATTTTCCATCGTTTTAGCGCTTGATCTCCTTCAATCGTCTCTTCCCAGCTTTAAACGTTACAAATTCTTCATGGGTTAGGATAGAGGTTGCTTAATTTTGTTTCGGCTTGCTTAATTTGTGTTGTCCTGAAGTTTATTTTGAACGCTGGTGGATCACAAATATGTGCGTTGCGCACGACAGTCCGCACATAGTTTCGCACAACGTTGTGCGCGACACACAGATGTGCGCACAAATAAGTGCACAATATAATTGACACACTTCCAGTAAACGCACAGTGAAGCACACAGGCTTGCGCACATGTTGAACTTACCTCTCATTACTCTCGTTTGTTCTTTTAATCATGCATAGCATGCCTTAAAAAAAGTCCTCTAATTGATTTAGATTTATATTTCTCTGTAATAGTTGAACTGTTGCTCAAGGACAGAAAAAACGAGCCGATGATCAAATATTTTTGGCATCTTTCGAACTACGTACATAACCAAAAAGGAGATAACATGTTCATGCTTTCCTGCATTTCAAAGAAAAAGACAGCCATGATTGTGGATTAACATATTGTAACAAAGTACTGTGCGCACAACACAGTAAAACGCACATACCAGCGCAGAACATGGAAACACATGAAAACTATTTGTGTGCGTAACACAACAAAGCGCACATATGATTACTACCTATAGTCCCTTCAAATGACATTCATACAACCCAAAAAAACATGTACCTAAATTACTTTCACCATACGAAATCAGTAGATAACTGACAGAAAGTTCTGGGGTTTATGTACAGTAGGTAGAAGAACGATATAAAATGTAAGAGAAAAGAGGCGGGAATGGTTGGGTGCGCCAAATTCACACCCCTTCAATTTCACGGGCTCCTCAAACTTGGGCTCCCATTAGGCCATTACTCACTTTTCTCACTCACCTCTCCGACCCTTAGTTATTAGGTGAAAAACTCATCCCCCAATTTCTAAATTTGAAACCCCTAACGAGTGTGAGATCAACAAAAGATGACAATGGAGTGAGCGTGAGTATGGAAAATATTTTCCTTCTAAAGCTCTGTATAGTAGGGTTAGAGGAAACTCATTCTATCTGCATACGTGTTATATTATATTGTTATTGATAGTCCCTTAATTAATAATGTTGATAATAACTACTAAAAATATAACATATGTACGGGAAGGACTTTTCTCCTATTCAAATAGAAAGAAAATATTATCCTACGTAATTTTATTTTCATTTTCTCTATACTAAATTATGTTTATTTTGATCCAATACATCTTCTTAATTAACAGGTTAGTAAACGGCAAAGGCAACTTAAAACCACTAATCACATCACATTTTTGACGAAGACTATTGCTTCCTTTTGCGGGTTCATCATTATTGATTAATTTGGATAACTATAGTGCTCCAATATTTATCACATACATTCTTAATTCCTTAATGGTTTAACGCCAAATTTCTTAATCACTGTCATGTTTTTTTGTAGAGGTAAATGCTTATATTATTAAATCAATAGAATGATAACACAAACCCAGATCAAGGAAGTTGCTAGAAAACAGAAAATAAAAGCTTAAGGGTCCATTTAGTTGGTAAAATTTTTTGTGAAATTTTTTAGAAAATAAGAAATAAGATGAAAATGCGTTTAGTTATTTTTATTTTCATATAAAAATGAAAACACTTTTGTAAAGGATTTTGAAAACAATTTTTTAATGTTTTCTTTTGAAAACACGGTTCACAACTTCTTATTCCACCACCGGACCGTCGCCGGACAACTTCCGGACCACTGTCTAGACCACTGTCGGACCACATCCGGACCACCGCCAGACTGACACCGGCCTCCGCCACTGGTCCGACGATGGCCTTGCGGTGGTTCGGCGACAGTCCGGCGGTGGTCCGACGAAAATCCGACGGTGGTCCGGCAGTGGTCCGGCGGTGGTCCGGTGACGGTTCAACGATGGTTCGTCAACGGTCCGGCGGTGGTTGCTGGAAGTGTAGGGGCCACCTGTGCACTTTACTCTTTTCAAAATACTATTTTCAACGTGTTGTAATGAAACGCGTTTTCAAAAACTATTTTCAAAAATTATGCATTGAAAATGAAAACTGATACGATAAATGAAAATGAAAATTGTTTTCATTAACTAAATGGGCTCTACGTGTCACACAAGGAGGCAACAAAACGTCCAAGCAAACAAAGAAACAAAAGCAACAAAAGACAAGCATCTTTTTTGCTATAGCAATGGGCCTAGAGATGAAATTTGTAAAGAATATAGTTTTGGAAGAGAGTATATTAATTTGCAGAATACTGCTTCTTTCATTGCTTTTTGATGTATTTGTAACAAGACAGCTAGGTCTTATTACATTTGATTTAGGAGTCTAGATGATAGAACTCCTATTACAACTCTACTTCTCATCCTAATCTGTTAAGCAATACAAATAACAGTAGGAGATGGCTTCATTCGATGACTTACCTTGCAAGTCAAGCTATTGCTACTTCAACGCTCCTCAAGTTGATGCATATGGATTGTGTATGCCCAACTTGCTGTTTAGAACCAGGAATTGATCTCTTCCTAAAGCCTTGGTTAACAAATCTGCCAGTTGAAGTTTGGATCTAACCTCATATGGTTCCAGTTCTTTTGATTGAATTTTCTCACTCACAAAATGACAATCATTCTCAATGTGTTTAGTTCTTTCAAGAAACACCGGATTGTTTGCAATGTGAATAGCAGCTTGATTGTCACAGTATAATCTCGTAGATTTGTCTTGTTCAACTGTTAAGTCTTTTAGCAAAGCCTTCAACCAAACCATCTCACTGGTAAGAGCTTCCATTGCTCTATATTCAGCTTCACCTGATGATTTGGACACTGTGGTTTGTTTCTTGGATTTCCAAGAAACTAGAGCTTCTCCAAGTTTTGTTAAATATCCTATAGTCGACCTCATAGTAGTGGGACAGGTAGCCCAATTTGCATCACAAAAACCTTGTAATTGAAGTGTGTTTTTCATTGGAAATAACAGACCTTGAGCAGGTGAATCTTTAAGATACCAAAGTATTCTCATGTCTGCTTCCCAATGTTCAACCTTCAGATCTTTCATAAACTGTCTCATCATAAACTGGCTCAACAGGTTTACTACATAAGTAATGTTAGGTCTTGTGATGGTTGGTTAGAGCAATTTACCTACCAGCCTTTTATATTTACCTGGATTTGCAATGTCTTTCACATTGGCCATACCCAGCTTGTGATTCTACTGTATTGGAAAAGAAACTCCCTTGCACTTGTCCATACCTGTCTCCCTTAGAAGATTTGTTACATTTCTGTCGTGACAAATAAATTCCAGTGGAAGATCTTACTGCCTCTAATCTGAGAAAGTATCTTAACTTACCAAGATCTTTTATTCTAAAAGTCTTGTGCAGGTAAGTTTTGTAGCCTCAATCATAACATGATCATTTCTAGCCAATATTATATCATCTACATACACCAATAAGGCCATAAATCTTGTACCTTTCACCATGGTAAATAACGAGTGATCTGATCTAGACTATATAAAACCATATTGAAGCAGTGCTTCAGAGAACTTATGGAACCATTGTCTCGGTGCTTATTTAAGGCCATAAAGAGACTTTTGCAGCTTGCAAACCTTTCCTTCTTATCCTTTGAGTCCAGGTGGAGGTAAAATATATATGTCTTTGTCAATGTCTCCTTGCAAAAAGGCATTATATGCATCAAATTGATGTAACTTCTAGCCTTTTACAGCTGCAATTGATAGTAAACACCTTACTGTGGTGAGTTTGACAACTGGAGCAAAAGTATCAGTAAAATGAAACCTTCAATCTGACTAAAACCTTTGGCCACTAACCTTGCTTTATAACGTTCAATTTCTCCATCAGCCTTGTATTTAATCCCGTAAATCCACTTAAAGTTTATTGCCCTTTTACCAGGAGGCAAGTGAACAAGTTTCCAGGAATTGTTTACTCTAAGAGCCTATAGTTCCTGATTCATTGCATGCTGCCATTTTGAGTCTTTAATAGCCTCTTCAAAACTGCTTGGCTCGAGCTCTTTTGTAATTGATGTAAGAAGTGCTCTATAGTTAGGAGAATATTTACTCGATGTGATATGATGCATTTACAAGAACCCTTACTTGAAGAGGATTGATTAGCAGTAGTGGTGATGGATGGCATAACCCCTTCAGGCAGTTCTACTTCATAACCTGACAGATGACTTGGCAATTTTCTTTTTCTCCTAGGTCTGGTTGTTATGGTAGGTTGGAGCTCAGGAACTTCTTCAGGTTCATTGTTTTGTATAGGCACCCTGAGATGGATGGTGTTTTATAAGGCCCCCAGATGTCCATGTGTATAAGTTCAAATATTTTGCTTGACACTTCGGTATTTGTAGGAAAAGAAAGTCTTGTTTGTTTGGAACGATGACAGGAATCACAACAGAAATCTTGATTGTTTAAATTCAAATTGGATAATTGAGGAAAACAAGAAAGTTTATCTAAAGGAACATGTCCTAATCTCCTATGCCAAATTTCTGACAATCTAATTGTACCTAGGGCAGCTAAAGTATCATAGGACTGCTTGAAGTAGTATAAGCCATCCTTCATCTCACTCTACCAATCATCTTCTTCAAGTTTAGGTCCTGCATCATGCAAAAATCAGGATAGAAAATAAGCGTACAATTCAGATCCTTTGTTAATCTTCCCACTGAGAGCAAGTTACAGGTGAAGGCAGGTTTGTATAAAACATTCTTTAGTTTTATATCAGACGACAGATTCACATCACCAAAAGAGTGGAAATTCAGAGTTTTACCATCACATAATTTCACAGGAAGATCAGAAGGAGCAGTTCTTATATTTGACAGTTCCGCTATTGTAGAGGTCATGTGGTTAGTAGCACCACAATCCAAAATCCATTTAGCATAATTATAAGAGGTGTTACCAACAAAGCTGACATGATTTTCTTGTTGTTGCTTCTCGGAGATGAGTGACATGAGTTGGTCATATTGCTTCTGAGTTAGAGTCAGATTTGACGAGGTGCTTTCCTTTTTGGCTCCATCAGTTTTGCTAATGTTTACTTTTTTGAATTTTGGTGCTTGAGATGGTTTGTCTCCTCCTGACTGCCTACTGCCTTGCCACCAGTCAGGATACCTTTTTATGGTGAAACAATCTTATGAGTAATGACCTAGCCTGCCACAATGGATGCACTTCTTCTTCTTCTTCTTCTTCTTCTATTAAATTTGGAGACTATAGTTGTTGCATCTTAATTCACAGCTCTCCCAAATTGCAACATTCTTCTGTTTTTCTTCCTTTGACACCAATACATATGCTTGTTGAGTGCTGGAAGTGGTTCCATGTTGAGGATTTGAGACCTAATGATTCATAGGTTCTCATTAAGTCCCATGGGCAAATTGTGGACGTTTTTTGGTTCTCTTTCATCAGAGAACTCCTTTGCAGCTCCACACTTGCAACCTCCACATGTACATCCAGGTTGAGGGTTGTAGTTGCCGAGTTCCTCCCATAGCTCTTTCAATTTTGTGAAGTAATCAAGAACAGACATATTGTTTTGTTGAAGGAGTGCTCTCTCTCTTTTGAGTTCATGGATGCGAGGAGTATTCCCTTGACCACTCTCCTTCAAATCTGTCCTGAGTTCTGCAATAGTCTTTGCATAAGCCACACTTCTTTTCTACTCTAGTGCAAGAGCATGAAAGACCCATGAAATAACCATGGAATTATTTTTGTCCCAAGCTAGTTGTAGTTCTTCATCTTAAGTTGGCTTGACAAGGGTTCCATAGATGAACCCAGTTTTGTTCTTAGCATTCAACACATTGATCATGGCCTTCTTCTATGTTGGATAATTATCTCCATCAAGAAGATATCCTGTAATTGTAGTGCCAAGATTATCTCCTGATCCGAGATAATAAGGAGAAGATAAAGTGATTTTGTTTGTCATTAGCGTGATCAATATGATCAGAACCGCTCTAATACCATGTAAAGAATATAGTTTTCGAAGAGAGTATATTAATTTTCAGAATACTGCTTCTTTCATTGATCTTTGATTTATTTATATACAAGACAACTAGGTCTAATTACATTTGATTTAAGAGTCTATATGATAGAACTCCTATTACAACTCTACTTCTCATCCTAATATGTTAACCAATACAATTAACAGTACGAGATGACTTGTCTTGCAAGTCAAGCTATTGCTACTTCAAAAAAATTTGTGAGTAGCATGAGGAAGTAGAGGCCTAGGAAATGTCCACTCCAACAGTGACATGTACCATCTTAGACGATTAGCAGATTGTCTCTACACCTGAGAGCAATTGCTACACTCATCATACAAGAACATAGAACACTAGGACCAATTCAAACCCTCAAACAACGAGCTTGAGCTATCCAGGAAAGTTCAAGTCCCAAATAGCCTACAAGCAACGAGCTCAATAATTTATCTGAGCAAGGTGAGTCTTTGCTAAGCTCTGTTAACAAACCAATGACCATTGTGTCCACATCCTTAGAAAACCGCGGCTTCTTTCTTCCTCTACCTAAACCCACACTCTTACCCTTCCCATTACCGCTCCTAAACAAAGGGCTTTCGAGCTATGGTAATAGGCGAAGCCACAGGTACCAATGGCGAACCATGCAAAACAAGGGGAAACTCCCGTAGTTCACCAACCTCTTCTACCATTACATCCACCATAGCAGGAGAATCAACCACCTCAGCTTGTTTAACATGGACTAGCTCTAGGATTGGCACTGAGGTAGAAGAGGACAGATCTAGAGAGGTCACAACAAGTGTAGGAGTTAGAGCAAAATCAGGAGGGGCTGAGAGGGCTGGCATGCTCCCGTTTAAAATCACATCCCGTGAAGGCGAAATTGGCTTACAGATCCATTCCAACACACGAGGCAAATGCTTAAGTTCCTTACCTCCACTCTTGAAGTGTAACCAAGGGCCAAACTGTGGAGTGGTTCCTGCCTCGACTGGTAGAGGCTTGAGGCATTCCTTCTCCATGTGAGAGCAATGACCACACCTGAAACAAAAATCCGACAGCCTCTAATATTGAATGAAAAACCATTCATTCTTTGACGAATCCCACAGAACCACACAGATGCCCCAACATAGTGGCTTTGAGATATCCACCTTAATATGTAGACAGAAAGAAGCACCATTACACTGAACTTCCTGCACTACATCGATCAAACAACCTAGAGATTACCCCATCTCCTTGGTCACCCACGTGAAGGTACATCCATAATATGAATATGAAAATCCATATGAGAAAAGACCATTGAATAAGGTCGATTAGAACCAAATACCCGACGAAAGATTATAAAGCGGTTATTAAATGACCACAGTCCCTTCTCCAAGATAAGGGGAATGTGGTTCTTGTTTTTCAAGTCCAAAAGGAATAGGTTCTCTCTATCACTTGGGCTGTCCGAAGGATGAAATTCACCCAGCTGCTACGCCAAGCCATACGAAGAGGCACGACCAGAATCTCTGCCTGGATTGGTCGTGCCAGCAAAAGCTTGGGTGCCAAGCAAGCTTTGACTAAAGGCCAACCGTGCAAAATAGTGACACACAACGCATCATCTTCCTCCTTTGAGAGGGCCAGTAATGCCAGTTTTCCGTCAATATCGACCATGATTGTAAGGGAATAGAGGAGTAGCACAAAATGACATGGGATGGAAAATAAAACAACATTGTCGCTAATGCAGGCACATAGATATGAGAATCTATACTCAAAATCAAGTTTAAATTTATATCTCGTTGACTTCCCCAAGAGAAGGGCTGTCTTTTGTAGACAAGGTGGATGAGATCGAACCATAGAGACTGAAGTGAAATCAAAGAGTCATTAACTAAATGCAATATTTTTGATTTTTTTGAAATAAGCATTTCGTCAAGTAAAATGAGATTTTGCTTAAAGCTACTATTCTACTAGGGTCGACTACCGTGAAACAGACAAGACAGGTGAAAACTACAGAAAGAAGATTCCCTTTTGGGGTTGTTCAGGTTTCTGATTACTAAACGCCATACGGAGTTGATGCTATATATATCCCTAAAGTGTGATCCTAAGGCAACTTTGAATCAGTCTCACATAGCAAGTAGCTGAGAGGGTTTATGTGGATTCCCAGATGTGAACTCAATTCTATCTAACTTATTCTGTTATCAAAGCTTCTTCCCTGTGGATTCACTCTCTCCATCGTAGATGGTTCAGACACGCCTGGTGCCACAAAATGATTGAGAACTAGGACGGGGTCAAAATTCATTTGGTTATTTCTATTTAATAAGTATTGGATGACCAGATTATTCAAGGAGGGGCGCACTACAAATCTGGACGATCTCTCCTTATCTAGTCTCTACAGTGTGGCATGACGTTCTCCCAATGCCCATTTGAAGGGCCCTTAGTGCGATCAGTGTTGGAATTCCCTAGCACACCAAGAACATCTGAGCTAATACTCCAGCTCAGAGGAGCTGGGAGTAACTTGAAAGAGAAGAAATGATTAGAGGACATTTTATCAAAGTATGAGTATTTTGGTAAATGTGCACTATTGAGCTTAAAGGAGCTCGAATATGTAAAATGGAAATAATTGGAATTACTTTGTGTAATTCGGACCCCATTTATCAATCATAACCACCTCTAAATCCACTTATCAAAGTAGGGGTATTTTGATAATTTTGGTGTAAGGTGTATGCACCTTGAACCATGGAATAACTCCATCTTTGCCAATTTATGAGGTTGGAAAATTATGAGGTTGACAATGTGGTAGGCAATGTGATTGACACATTTAAGAGAGAGCTTTTGATAGCTCTCATGAAGTGCCTCATTCTCCATTCTCTTATTCCATCATCTTCTTCTCCTTTTCAATCTCTCTCAAAGTGCCAAATTCTTTAGTCAAGTTTTGGAGCATTAAGGGTGGAATTATTTGTGTCATTCCACACAACATCTTCAAAGTGTTTCACATCTCATCCGTCCTCTTCCCCTCTCCTCTTGGGTGCAAGACACCATCATCACCATCTCTTGAAGTCGAGGGCTGCCATTGGAGCAAGCTTGAAAGTTTAAGGAAGGAGCATACGTCGGATTTGAGCATTGATTAAAATAACTAATCCTTAAGCGGTTTTCCCATTTGGTGCAAGGTTTGTTTTTCGCCTCTTAGTATCATGTTTAGGTGTTCGTCTTCGTGCCTTTTTGTTGCTGGATTCGTTGGTTTCATGATATGATTTGATTAAATAAAACCATGCTTATAAAGAAGAAACCGCCAATATATATTATGTAAAGTGGAGCATTACATGTGTATGAGAAAGATCAACATGAGAGCATGTTTGAGGGACCTCTAAAATCAACAATCAGTGCGTTCCTCTAATATCTCAGACCGTTTTCTGAAACACTACCCGAGACACCAAACCAGATCTGATATCTATTTGGTAATAGTCTCTAGATGCTTCACTACCAAATATTAAAAGGAAACTGTAGAGTGGTTGCCCTCCTAACTGCTGACAGAACCTCATTAAGTGCAAAAATGATTTCGAAAAATACAAACAACATTGATTCAACTCATATTCACATCAAGTAGTTCACAATGACTTAAACAACCCTAGGAGAGTATATATCTACTCACAACAGAGTATTCATAAACCCAGTACCAAAAAAAAAAAGAAAACATGAATAAAGAAGGGGTAGAGAGAAAGGCTTAGATCTGTGGAGAATGGCTCCTCCACAGCAACATCTACTTCAGATCTGGCACTTCTACTCCCGGGCAGGGATCCACCGCTCCATATGCTCTAAAAGATAGGGAAAGGGAAGAAAAGGAAGAAAAATATTGAAATGTGTGGAAATGGATGGTAGCGAAGGGTGAAGGGATTGTTAGGAGAGGTGAGGAGAGGCTCTATTTATAAGGAACAATGAGAGGAGATAGGGTTTTGAACATCTGGAGGCGAGTCGATTGCCTCGTCGGTCATCTAACCTGACAGAATCTTTTCTGACGCATCAAGTGACATAATTTACTTCAGGCGAGGCAATCACCTCTAGCTTTGCTACGCGCTCACCTAGTTTCCGTTTTCTTTTTTCTCCTCCAATTTTTGTCTTCTTGTCAACCTAGCCTTTGTCCTTTCTTCATGCTTGTCCAGTATTGGTTCAAAATGCCTCGTTTCTACCTTTTAGCAATTCCTCGGAGAATTGTGTTGGAATTCTTGCGCACCAAGATGACCTGGGCTAGCTAAAAGTAGCTAAGCACAGCTCAACTTAGCTCAATCTGAGTGTTTGAGCTAGAGAGACGTGTATCTGCTCTTAGTGAGCTGATATGAGCTCAAAGGAGCTCAATGAATTGTTTAATATGTCTTGGACTAGAGCTTAGTACAAATGTGTCTAGGCAGCTTTTGGTAAAGAGACGTGTCTCTTGGCGGAAAGGTGCGTAATTGGTGAAAAGGTGCCGAAGAGGCACCCAAAGGGCCAAGCACACCTTCGGCCATGCCGAAAGGGCACCCTAAGGGGGGCCTTGCACCCATTAGGCCATAGGCCTAGGGGTGTGAGTGCCCCTTCGCCCTTGGTGCCTCTAGGCAAGGGGATGCACATGCCTTGCACCATTCGGCCAAAGGGACATGTCTCATGTCCCATGGCCGAATGGACAAGGGGCATGGGTCACCTCCCTTGCCTCTTCACCATATTATTTGGATAATTAATTAATTTCCTATTAGACACAATTATTCATTTATTACTTTTCTAATTAATTACTTAATTGAAAAGGCAAAAGGCATGAGACATGTCTCATGGACTAAGGGGCATTGGTTGCAGCCCTTGGCCCTAGAGACATGTTACTTCGCAAATGAGGAGGCATTGTGCCCCCTCATTGGCAGCCCATCCTCTTCTATAAATAGAGGGAGGATGGCGCCATTATATCCATCCCTTTGGCAGCATTGCCTCTCATCACTTCTCTCTCAATAAGCCTTCGTAAGCATTCTACTTAGAGTTTGTGGGTGGAACTTCACAAGAAGCTTTTCACTTCTTGTCCGCTTCCTTGGCGCACTTCCAAGTCCATCCTCCATTGAAGTCTTAGAAAGTTCGAGCTTCCAGAAGAAAGGTACACACCCTTAATCCTTTCTTTAGTATCATACTAGGTTATTTGCCATTAGTATCATGCTAGGTTCTATGTATGATGCTAATGGATATATGACATGATTATGAAAAAAACACATTGTGCTATTACTTAAATGTAGTATCCATGTAATATGTAAGCATGACAAACATGTTAAAGAAGATCCGAAAATCAACAAATTGTACAAAAGATACCTGCACATGCTCTGGAAGTCAATAGTTCCACTTAAAATACAAGAAAATTGGCCATAAAATATAGCATTTTACGAAGTATTACACCCCTCTACTTACAAGTTTTCTAGTCCCAAGCAAACACATCTTCAAGAAAATTGACTCCAAACTTCCTTTATTTCTGACATTTTGTTAAAAACATGGTACATAAAGTTTAGCCATTCTCTTATAACTAAGAACTAGAGATCATTCTCTTTTACTATAGACATTGACCTTAAGGTCTTGGAATTCCTACTCAGGAGGTGATACTCGGGAGGTCGTTCCCTTAATGTTCACTCTCTATTTTGCAGGTGGAGCTGTGCTTGTGTGTGTGTGTGATCCAAAATTAACACCTTAGCCATAAGCTTGTGAGATGACCCGTAACTGCCTCACCTTCTTCCCCAAGGGGTTACACACTTCCCAAGTGACAAATGGTCTTTACATGGTTGTATCATGGTCATGCTTGGTGAGGGACGGAGATCTGTTGGAGACTTTTTGTAGGCGGAGCTTGTAAGAATTTTCATAGTATTGTAATCTAGTCTTCTCACCTCAAATTCCTCATTTTCTCTATTTTTTCGTATTTCGAACTAATCTTCTTTCTTGAATTTTTGTACTTGAGGGGTTATAACTTCCCTCCTTTTGATTGTGGGATATTAGATCTTCTTTCTTTCCTCAGGAGAGCTTACCCGTTTTCTTTAGATAACTCAATTTTGATCAGGGTCCAATTTGTCTTGTTATTATTTTCCCCCTCCTTTGCCCCCTTTTTTGTTTTACTCAAAATTCCGCCTTTACTTCCAAATCCCATTTTTGGTCTCCTCCAACTTAACTTTCTCATAGCCTCCCCCCAACTTATTCTTTTGCTAGATTTACCATACTCAATTCATTCTTTGGTTAGAAAGGACTAAATGGAAGGGATGACTTAAGATGAGAGTTGATGAAGAAATCAGGCTACAAGGCTCAAAAGAAGGGTGACGAATGGAATTATTGTAATAGGTGGACCTCTTATAAAATGGCTATGCCAAAGTCATCAAGAGTTGTATGCAACAGTGTGAGTTTGTAGCAGTCAAGTCACTCAAGTTCTAGTGCCAGCGTTATTCCAGATTCTCTCTTAGAAAACAAGTTTGGCACTCAAGTGTCAACTTAATTCCTCACTAGGTGTATATATTACCAAGTACACCTATTAATATAGGTAAATAAAATAAAATGTAGATATGAATAAAATAAAATGCAGAAAGTAAAAATTGAAGAAATTAGAGAAATAAAAGCCTTATGTGTTCACCAAATAGAATAAGAAGACTAGAGCAAATGAGGATTGAGATAATACTAAGTAGGGGGTACGAATAATTATCAAGCATATGTCTCATGTGTTCATTGCCATTCTTCCCACTGGAGCTCTTGGGGCTCTCACTTACCCGATTCACCCAATAGGAGCATTACGATCACTCACCCAATAGGAGCATTACGATCACTCGTGTCTTAGTATGGAAGGCCCTTGACGCAATCTAGTTAGCACCCTCAATGTCTCAGACTGTTTTCTCAAACACTCCTCAGGACACCTAGTAGAGATCCTCAATCTATCCGATAGCGGTCTCTCGATACATCACTACCGTACACAGATGGGGTTTGGGCTCGTAGAAGCGCTTCTACACCCTTCCAACCTAATCAAGCTCAGATCTCTCTACTACTTGTAAAATCTCTCCCCTACATCCAGATACCTTTAGAAACTTGACATGCTAGGATTCCATGGAGGAGTAGTTCATTTCAGTTATTTCAATCTCAATTGTAGTGTCCATAAACGAACCATATAACAAATTGAGATTTTCGGCTTTTATCCGATCCAATTTGAAAAACAGATTAACCGATCCAAACTGTCGAATATCAACTTGATTATTCGATCTTTTCGATTTTATCCAAATTGTGAACACCCTAGGCTTAGTTGATAATGAGATGTACTTAGATGATGCTCTTGTGGCATATCACTGGACGATCACATGAACATTGATCGTACATCTTGTAGGATTAGTATTTGATTTCACCTTAAAATTTGTACAGCTATCGATTGATCGTACATTTTGTAATCGTGAAATTAAACATTAACATAATAAAATATACAATCAATGTCAACGTAATCATCTAGTGACATACCACACGAGCATCTTCTAAACGCATCTCACTATCAACTGCAACAACTTTATACCCAATGACAAATTTACTCTTCAATAAACGCTAATGGCGTTCCCGTTTCAAAATGATTTTCAGTGATAAATTTAAATGCTTCAAAATGATTTTCAGTGATAAATTTAAATATTCTGTAAACTTTAGTACTAAAATTCTCTAATTCCTAGAGCAAAAGAATAAGTAAATATGCATGTACGTCCCAGATTTCTGTCACGGCCATCGTAGAAACCAAGTAAAGCCAACAAAAGAGAAATCAAAGTTCAGGCAGTCCTAGAGAGTCCATACCATTCCAGACAAAACTCACTCAAAAACTCGGAAATAAGATCGATTAATAATCGCAAAAACGATCTTATGTGCATTCTGGTACACCATGTTCTCTGAATTTTATAGTCAGCATCCCAAAAAATGTGGGGAGAAAAATGCAATGCTACAAAATTTTATTTCCTGAAAGATGTGGTGTAACCATAATGATGTGCACAACCCGCCTGAAATTCCCAAGCAGAAATTTTCCTATGGGCACAAAAAGATAAATATCAGATTACAAAGATGGACTAGTCTCTTAGAACCTTGAATCACGCCAAGTGATAGTGGCTTGAATCAAGCAGATCTGTAGCATGCTCTCTTTGCTGCACGGACTATATCATCAACCTAAACAAATGCAACAAAATTGACAAAAATTAAAGTAATGCGATGATGGCAATCTAGGAGCAGAATAGAATTAGGGCGGTGTTTGGTTGATGGATTCTAAGAATCCATGAAATTTGAAAATATAGAAAGTATCAATGATGGAAAATAGAAATTCATAAATTGAAAATCCTTATAATCTCTTGTTTGGTTAATCTCATTAATAATGATAATTCTAACAAACTCATGTTTGGTTGAAGATTTTAATACTCTATTGGGACCATTGTGTAAATTTTGCAAAGTTTAGAGACCAAACTTGTAGCTATATAGGAACCATTTTGTAAATTTTTGAAAATTTCTGGGACTAAATATATGGAGTAGTTTTAATGGACTGTTTTGTAACTTGCAAAATAATTTGGGACCAAATTGTAAATAAATGGAAATATAAGGACTTTTTTTGTAATTTTTCAACTATAATAATTCTATGGATTCTAAGAATATCATGTCTAATCAGGGGATTGTTGAGGATTCTATAATGTATAGTGAAGATTGTTGAGGGATACTCAAAATAATGCGATGATGGCAACAAAACAAAATTGAATAAATTTAAAGTAATGCGATGATGGCAATCTAGGAGCAGAATAGAATTATGTAGTAGCTTCTGAAAACAGTTTTGTCTCACATTTATACGCCATCTCATGTATTTTCATGTATGCCAGTCCCAGACATAAACTAAGGTGTTGAGACTTCTTTTAACATCAAAAGAAATTCTAAAAACGATCAATTCAGACTTCCCTCAAACGAAGATTATATATTGACCACTTTCAACGCCCCTAACCCCCAAGAAGCGAAAGAAAAAAAAACTCCCTTATCTTGAATAAATGCTGACAAGGTACTTTATTTACTCATTACTGATTTATAAGCACACATAGGAAGTCTCATAAGGCTTTAGTGCTGTTAGGTTCTTTTGATTAGCAAGCGAAGGTGGAGGCGGAGTTGAACTCAAGTCCTCCACCTTATATCCTTAGAGCTTTAACAATTAGGTTAGAGGCTCGGGACATGTAACACCAGAACATCAACTGCTCCAATTAGTCCTGAACACAATCCATCAACATAATTTCAACTGTAGTTTAGGGAAAATCTGGCATGCCTTAATGGCTTTACCCTTTGGCAGAAACCACCATGTGCTACTTTAGTACATTCACCAATTGCAGCTGTCAAACAAAAACATAAGTGTGCCTATTTGCAGAGACAATTTGAGTAAATTTGTGCTGTAATTGGTCTATTTATTAATAGGTCAGGTAATTGTTACCTTTTCAGACTAAGGGGTAAATTGGCATGCGTTGAGCCATTGGCGTAAACTATTCTCCCTCAAACCATTAAATTTGCCCATTTTTAAACATTTTCATCCAAAAACAATTGTCACTCACAAACATGCATATTCGCCCTTCCTACATAGGATCATGCAAATATCACCTTCTTATATAGAGTACCATTTATGAAAAGGTAATTTTGCATGAACAATCTTATCATGCCAAGCAGCACAGCATCAGGACTTTCAAAAGAAAAGTCAAAAATGAAAAATGTAGGGGGTGTTTGGTCCAGGGATTCTAAAAATCCATAAAATGTGGAAATATAGAAACTATTAATGATGGAAAATAGAAAATAGAAATCCATAAATTGAAAATCCTTCGATTGGTTCGCGGATTTTCAGAATCTGTGGAATGTTTAGGGACCATTTTGTAAAATTTACAAACGTTCAGGGACTAAATGGGTAATTTTTAGGGAGTATTTTGTAAAATTTTCGAAAGTTAGAGACTAAATATGTAAATATATTAAAGTTTTAGGGCTTTGTTGTAATTTTTTAAACATAATAATTCTACGGATTCTAAGAATACCTTGCTTTTGGATGCTATATTGAATCCAAAAATTTGTGAAAGATGAGTAATCTTAGGATTTTGAGAATAATGAAGAATTTATTTTCTAAAATGAACCAAACACAGGATTCTATAGATTCTTGGGATTTTGAAAATCCATATTCCTACAATCCTTGAACCAAACGCCCCCTAAGTGATAATGAATCAAAGGGGGTGATAACTTCACACTTGTCAGCCAGCCTCTTCATGTATAGGATTAACAGAAGTGAGAATTAAGATTTCAGCAGTTCTGCTAAATGTAGATTTAGGACTAAAATGTAGCAACAATAGAATTTAGGCTTATGCTGTAATATTGCTCAAGTTTAAGATCATGCTAAAATCAACCAAGTTATCCTATCATCAGGACCAGATTGGTTGAGAACATGTTAATCCAATAGGAATTGCAAGTGATGAAAGTCATCAATGCCCAAACAGAATCACATTAAAAGTTAACTTTCGAGCATAGGAGCTTCAAAATAATTACTTGAACTTCTACTATCTAGAAAGACTGCAGTAGTATCAATGACTTGAGCATTTAAATTTCAGGACTTCTGCTAAAAATCTTTTAGATTTTAGGAATTATGTTGCAATATTTAAGACTTTGGCTGTAACATTTCCCAAGTTTAAGGCTTCAGAAGTCAACCATCTTATGCTACCATCAGGAACATTGTTATTGAAAGCATGTTGATCTACATTAGGAATTGCAAGTTTGCAGACAACAATCCCCTAAGAATGCATAAATATTTTTTACTGAACAGATCTTCTGTCCTACGAACTTCAATATTATGATTACTTGGAACTAATAGTACTCAGAGAGTTCGTAATATACTATCATATAGCTTTATTTTGGCTATGCTCACGAGTTGGATATAAGTGGACTCAGTAAAGATCAGTGTAGTCACAAACCTGTGGAACAGCCAACCTCTCTAGATTTGCTGCAT
Source organism: Stellera chamaejasme (assembly GCA_024586325.1). Classification (NCBI taxonomy): domain Eukaryota; kingdom Viridiplantae; phylum Streptophyta; class Magnoliopsida; order Malvales; family Thymelaeaceae; genus Stellera; species Stellera chamaejasme. The sequence continues at coordinate 10,429,756 of CM044985.1, read as the reverse complement.
AAGGCATGGGAACATCAGCACCAGCAATTCTCTCAACTGGCGCATCCAGATACCCAAAACTCTCCTCAACAACAGAAGCACTGCAGAATCAGAAGCATTATGCACGAGTGAAGATTTAAATGTCATTGACCAACACAATTAACCAAAACACAGCATGTGCCCAAGCCAGAGAGAGAAATTACCAGATCTCTGCACCAACACCATGTTGAGGAAATCCTTCTTCCACAGTTACCAGTCTGTTTGTTTTCCTTACTGAAGCATTAATTGCAGCTCTATCAAGGGGACGAATTGAGCGCAGATTTATAACCTGAAGCAAGTACAGACCAACTCCATACAGTGAGATGAAAGAGGAACAACCTCCAACTCAAATGACAATGAATACAACAAAGAATTTGCACTTTAACTTACCTCAGCACTGATTTCTTCCTTGGCAAGTATATCAGCTGCCTGGATAGCAGTCACACAAGTGAGCTCTAAATGAAGTATAAATAGTACGAACAAAATGTGTTATAAAAAAGACTAGAAAAGACAATTAATCCGAACTTATCAAAATAAGATAAAAAGAATAAAATGGATTTAGTATCACTTAGTTATAGTGACATATTAATCGGTACCACCATATTTCCTTCCAGACAATTTCTTTTTAGAAAAGCGACCAAATGTCTTGTCAATAAATCGATCTTGTATCTTAAAACTCCTATCCAATACCAATGCGCATTGGGTAAAGAGCCATCACTAATAATAACATTTTGACTTAATATGTGATATTCACAAACTCAACACATCCCTAGCAAGCAGGCAAATGAGATGACTGAAAGCAGGCCTGCCTGGCCGATGTGACCTTTGAGGATAACTGGGTACAACCTTTTGGCAGTGATACAATGTTATAGCATCCAACCCAACACCATTAGAGCAATGAGTGAAGAGCCCACGCAACAAACAACCCGTAATTGACCCTTGACTTGACAACATGGAACACCATTTGAGCAATGAGTGAAGAGCCCTCTAACATGAAGGCTAGTGAGAGAATTGAAGAACTGCCCGGTTAAGTGGGTGATGAATAGGGTTCCATCTTGACAGACAGAATTGCAAACCTTGCCCACTAACATGCAGGCTAGTGAGAGAATTGAAGAACAGCCCGGTCAAGTGGATGATGACTAGGGTTCCATCTTGACAGACAGAATTGCAAGCCTTGGGCTCTAGTACTACATTAAAGCTTCCAACTCAAAAACCAATTGGCAAGGTGTTGAATGGCCTCACAATAACAAAACTGTTCATCGAGTCTTTGACATAGCAATGAAGGGTATTTTACATCTAAAACGCTCCTCACATGCAAGCCAGTGATATGACTACAAAAACCTTATCACATTGATCATGACAATGACTAGGACTTGCAACTTAACAGACAAGGCTTCATAACCTTGGGCTCTGATACAATGTTAAAACCATAGTTACCAGATTCGCCTAACTTGCCTGCATATCGGGAATTGGTACGTACGTACCAATACGCGATACGTGAGTGTACAATTCGCGGAGGGTACGCGAATGGTTCTTTCTTGGACGCGAATCGGTTAAAGAAGAAGAGGCTGTGGGAGCCGGACACTCGCGGCGGCTGCCGACGTTCTTTGTAGTTGCGGCGGCTGCAGACTCGAGAAGAAGATGACCAGACTTTAAAAAAAAAAAAAGAACTAGGTTTTCTATTTTTTTAATAATAAGCCATTAAAATTTTATCAATCTTTCGAATAGGTCCTTTAAGTTTTATTTATGTAAATTCAGGCATTACAATCTTCTTTCCAACCCATTTAAACCTCTAAGCATTTTCCTCCTAACAAAATAGTCCTTAACAATTTTTTAATTTATACAAGTAAGCCCTAAAGTTAAAGACTACCACACGAATCGGAAAAACATATCAGATTGTCCAACGTATCGGTTGAAACTACCCCCACAAATCCGATTCTTCTCCAACTGACGAATCGCGTACCGATACCCGTACCACGTATCGGAGCGTATCGCGTATCTGGTAACTATGGTTAAAACGTGCAACTGAAAAGCAACTGACAACAGGTGGAGAGGCCTCAACACAGCATGAACTATTAACTAAACTATTGATTTAACCGTGTGCCATTTTCCCGCTTTACACCAATGATACTGCATCTGTATCACATTTTTTATAAGGTTCACAGTTCACATGATAGAAGCCTTTTAATGGCACTCTCTAGAATAAAATCAGCATAGACAACAAACCTTGAGCGCATAACCAACCATCTTAGAGAAGGCTGTGATAGTTACATCTTTCCCTTCTCGTTCTATCTGTCATGCATTGACAAGTGAAAATCAAAACCACAATTTCATTAAGATATAAAAAAAGCAGAAGCATTTGAGCAGAAGTACCTTAGCTTTCCCTATCGGGAGACAGAAACTGGAATCAAGAACTTCTGCAGAAACTGGGAACGACTCGCCATATCTGCACAAAATTTCAATCAAGTTGACAACTATGAACATTAAAAAAAATTGTAAAGTTTTTCACACATGGAAGTAATTACAACAAATCATTATCAAATTCATTCATGGAAGTACTTACAATAACTCATTTTCAAGAAAAACAACAGGGTCTGGGTCCCTAATAGCAGCTTTTAATAGGCCACGGGCATCTTCTGCCGAATAAGGACTGAGCACCTTTAGACCAGGGCATGATCCATACCACGGGGCAAAACACTGGGCATCACAACAAAATGAGTATGTAAGCATGAAAGATTTTCCACTTTGCAGCATGTTCAGGTTGATGATGCTCCCAGCTACCGCAAAATTAACTTTCCAAGTACATAAGATCATGAATGTGGAACAAACCTGAGAATGCTGGGCACCAACTCCAGCGGCAGCACCATTTGGTCCTCTAAAGACTATAGGGACAGACATTTGACCAGCAGACATATAATTCGATTTTGCAGCAGAGTTTATGATATGGTCAATTGCCTGCATATGTGCATAAAAACTGATGTCACATGACTTCAGAAACAGATGCAACATGATTCAGGTCCTTAATCATCAACCAAAAAGTTCTACGTAACCAAAAATTGTTATACTTGGAGGTGGCAAGCAGTCTAGAACTGGGGTCCAAGCATACCTATTTCTCTATGTGACAAACACATGGACACATGAGTGCAAGTAATCTTTTCAAAATGAGAATAAGTGATGCAGCAATAAAGAAGAGAGAACTGGCTTACTGTAAAAACCAAAAATCACTACTAAGTTCTCAGTGCGAGACAATTTAGAAAGAATGCTTATCTCCTACAATTTAGAAAGCTCTGTAACGAGACGTATGTCCAGCTCCATCTTCCAACATGTTCTGCCTATTGCATGTAATAACTAAAAAGATATCAAATTCGTTTCTCTCTAGTCCTTCCAGGATCAGAAGCTGCAAGGTCTTTGTGACAATAAATCTCTCTTTTCATTTCCTTGATCTCTCAATCTCACCGTCTTCCGTAGTTTTTTCAGTTCATCTTTCTTTTCTGTATCTTCAGTTTGTCATCAGCCAACCTCTTTCTTCTGTGTTCTTACAAAGGTGTCTCATAATACAGGGTAGAGAGTGGACACAAGGCTACTATGATCTGATGCATTGTCTGGCAAAGATATGGTACAATTACCATCACCCGTTCCATGTCAAAGAGACATGCAGGGATGTCAACCAAGTGGGTTTGGTCGGGTTATTCAAGTTTGGGTTGGGATTCATTCGGGTTGGTTGTCTCAGTTCAGGTTACTCTGGTCTCGGTTCATGTTGAGTCTAGTTTATTCCAGTTCAGGTTTGAATCTGGTTGGGTGATTTCATTTTTGGGTTACTTTCTGATCATGGTAAGGTTAAATTTGGTCAGATTATGGGTGTGTTCTTTTTAGAGTTATAGTTTTTGAAAATTGATGTAAAGCTTGAGAGAAGAAATTGAAGGGAAAGATGTACCTATATATCATTAATCTGCATATGCAAGATTTTTCTAACAACATTTACATCTATAGTAATGAAAAAGGCAAAATAACAAAAAAACCACTAAACTATCCGTTTATTCCCGATTGGGCCAACTAAACTTTTGCACAAAAAACCACGGTCTCGACTTGGACAATACTGTTACTTTTTGCTAACATGGTAAACGGATTCCAAGGCAAAATTCATAAATTATCCCTAATCTTTTTATTTTATGCTAATTCGGCATTATATTTCCACTTACTACATGAACACCATCATCATTTCCCTCAATTCGTCGACCGGCCTAAAGCTCTCCCTCTAAAAGCCTCCACAGACGCTCGCCGCAAGCAGATCTTGGGGACCGGTGGCGTGAGGCTCTAGCATTACCAGATCTAGGCGGTGGCCAGGGTAGATCCGGCAATCATCGTCCTCAAAAGACTGATTTGTGCGACAGCATCAGTGTTCCGGTGGAACAGAGTTGCCGACGCATGCCACCATGAACTGGTCACGAAGCTGGAAGCGACGGACGCTGGTGCAACGGCAGTGAGATCTAGTTATGGGATGCGGAGAGTCAGGGGAGAGGGAAGAAAGCATAGAGATGGGAGCGAAAGAGAGGATGATGGTGCTAATGGAGGAAGCTGAGATATAAGGCCTAATTAGCATAAAATTGAAAAGTTAGGGATAATTATGAGTTTTTCTTGGAAATATGTTAACCATGTTAGCACAAAGTAACAGTGGTGGCCAATTCAAGACAACAAATAGTTTGATGAGTTTTATAGCCAAACGTTTAGTTCAATGGCCAAATTGAGACAAAACGAAAAGTTCTGTGGGTTTTTATCTTTTTGTCAATGGAAAATAATAAGTGAAACAACTAGATCTAAACAATAGAAAACGATTTTGAGTAAAAAAGAATTGATATATCCAATTACGGGACAAAATATAGGTATCACACTCAAGAATGTTGAATTGATGATATTAGACCTCTCATTCTCAGAGTTATTTTTATGTTCGGGATATTTTGGGTTTGTTGTGGGTTCTTTCAGATTCAGGTAATCTCAACTTCAGGTTTGGGTCATCTCACGCTTTAACTTAATCTAGTCAGGTGCAGGTCGTGTTCAGTTGGTTGCCTTTTAGGTCGGGTCAGCTTTTGACATTCCCAAAACATAGGCATGCATGGGATAACTCCCAGTTGAAGTATCAAAGACATCAGGTGCAAGATGCGTTCCTAACCAGTTATGCTATACTGCAAACTCAGCATCATCAATAAGCATTTACAGTTCTCCTCTCCATCCTCTTTTTACAGTGTTATTCATAAATGTGGCATAATAGAAAGGCCTAAACATAGAAGATCCAAATTAGAGGAAGAATTTAGTAGCCTATAACAGCAAAGTCAATGGATGAAAAAGATCCGAACCAATTACAATCACCTAAGTTGTCTTTTAGAAGATATTGGTATGCCAGAGATAACCACTAGTTGAAGTACAGATTTAATAAAAGAAAAGTTTCCAGAAAGATCAGCTATGTTGTAAAGCAAGCTCTCTAACACTAACAATTTATATGGCATGTTTGTCTTGTATGGCAATACGATTAAATTAACCTTTTATAAATCTATAACTTGCACAGGTCAAACAAAATCATATAATCTAGTTTCGAAAGGAATCAGCTGACCTGCATGGAAAAGTTGAACGTCATAAATTCTATAATAGGCTTTATACCATGGTAAGCAGCACCAACTCCAATGCCAGTGAAACCAGCCTACAATATAGGTAATATATCATCGTCTAAAAAGGTACCATTCTGGACATGAAACTGTAACAGGGCCTGAGAACTAAGCTACCTCCGTAATTGGTGTGTCAACAACTCTATCAGGACCATATTTCTCCAACAGACCTTTGGTAATCTACTCAAATAAAATAAATAAATAAATAAATCAGAAGAGTAAAAGACAAAATTTGTAACAAGAGGAGAGATAAAGAAAGAAAACAAATGAGAGAGGTTCAGAAACACTCCTCTAACCTTGTATGCACCTTGGTATTCTCCAACCTACCACAGAGAAAAAGTTCATCAATATATCATGCTAAAACATTCAAGAAAAATGGAATACATAAGAAACAACGCCTGAATGATACCTCTTCTCCCATTATAAGGACTTTAGGATCTGCAGACATTTCCTCATCAAGGGCAGAATTCAGAGCTTCTCTGACTGTCATCTGCAGGTCATCAGTGATCAACGTGTTTGTTAACAATGAGATGGAGAGATGTATACATAATAAGGACTTAATATCTCTGAATGAGCTAAAGTCCTCTTCTAACTAGAAACAAGACCAGAGAAGTTAGGCAAAGCATATGCACTACAACAAGGACCAAATAAGTGGACTTACAGATAGGAAAAATTGAAGACTATCATTACAAGATTAGTATTAAGACAATCCAAACAACATCACGTACACAAACAGAAGGAACCATATAATATCATCACAAGAGCCAGTTGCTGACCATTTAACAATAATATGTTACGCTTAAAAAAAACAAAGGATCGTATAATTAAATCAAATCCACACCTCTTTCCCACTGGAGGAGTAATTTCTGGACGCACATAATGCATGTCGAATCCTCTGCAGAAACAACTCAAGTGAATCATTAACCAGAACTTCAATCCATCCGATTCAAAGTCAAATCACTAAGAGCTCTCACCGGAGCAGATGACAGAGCGGCTCTAGCTCTTTGCCTGAGAATACCCAACATCCTGGAAGCGGATCTGAGAAGCTGCGACCGAGATTCGAGAGTGGATTGAACAAAATCCGAGAGTGGAATCCGAAAGAGAAGGTACAGGGAAAGACGAAGAATAGAGAGACCACCTGGTAGTTGGCGGCTCGGGTCGATGAAACTTGAAACGGCGGCGAAGGGTAGGAACGGTCAACGGCGGCCACCAACCAAACACAGTTCTAAGAGGTGGTGACTGCGTAAGTGAAAATTGTACAAATAAGCGGAAAATTAGGCCGACAAAAAAAACAACACTTTTGCTTCTCAAATTTTAATACTCCCCTACTAACTCGGATTTCTATTCCCTTTTTTTTATCTCGGTAAAAATTGGAGAAAAACCGTTGAATTTTGTTATTGTTAGTAAAGGGGAAATATTCTTGTTATAGTCCCTAAAGTTTCATCATCTTTTCCTAACTGGGAAATGGTTCATTTCTGCTATAAAAGTCCATTTTCACCATTATTTTAAAAAATTGTACTTTTTTACCATTAGTATTACGTTTTATGAACTCATTCTACCACTTAATTTATTTTTTGGACCCATTATGCCACTTATTTGACTAACGGTGGAAATATTCTCAAATATTTCGTGACGGACATGTTTAAAATAATCCCTTTTTACCAAACATTGATGGTAAAAAGGGACATTTTCCCTTTCTTAACTAGTCAAAAGTGAGATATCTAACTTTTGAAATCTTTCTACCTCCGCTCTTCATTATATTATATTATAAGTTGGGTGCAAACGGGCCGAGCTGAGCCCGAGCTTGTGAGGCTCGAGCTCGAGTGTGTTTAGGTTGGCTCGGGCTCTAAGCTCGTCGAGCTCGTGAAATGCGGCTCGAGCTCGGCTCGAAGGCTCGGTAGGCTCGAAACATTGTGAGACAAGAGTAGGTCAAGCTGGCTCAATTCAACAAGCTTGACTCGTTTAAGGCTCGAGTTGCCTCGTTAAGGCTCGGTAAATGCCTAAGGGGTAAGTTGGTAATTATACAATGGTTCGTTTAAGGCTCGCAAGCAATATGAGCCGAACCTTGTTGGCTTGAGCTCGCTCGTATAATAAACGAGCTCGAATTTAGGCTCAGGCTGGTAACTCGTCAACCTCGGTTCGTTTACTATTATTCGAGCTTGAGCTCGAGCCAGCTCGCGAGCGGCTCGACTCGTTTTACACCACTAATTTATAACTATGTACTATAGATGAAAGTGTTGATGTGATTTAATAAGTGATTTAATGAATACAGTAAATTTTGACTTTTTTGTATTCAAACATCAAAACACCATAATCTTTCTTTTCCTTTACATTTAAGGCATTGAATTTTGTTTGTGACACATATGCATCAAACACTACTCTTGTTCAGCCAATGGTCTAAATGAAAATAAAAATCCTTAAATGATTAAGTTATGGAAGTGTTGATGTGATTTAATGAATACTGTAAATTTTGACATTATTTTGGTAAACAAACATCAAAACACCATAATCTTTCTTTTCCTTTAAATTTAAGGCATTGACCTTCGTTTGTGACACATGCATCCAACATTACTCTTTTTGAGTCAATGATCTAAATGAAAATAAAAATTCTTAGATGATTAAGTTGATGGGGCTTATATTTTTCCCTTGACCTTTTTTCTATTTTATGTTTTAGGCTCAAATTTTAAATTGACCAAAAAGACTCAATTTTTTCTTAACTTTTACACAAGAGACACTTGGATTTATGCATGTAAATAAAATTGCTAAAATTGGTGTCAATGTTCATTATAGTGTTATTTTGTTTGCCTTAATCAAGTTAAATGCTAATGTCCTTTTCTTTTCAAACTAGTTCCTTTATTTTTCTATGTTTCTTCCCAATTTATTTGTATATGTCTATCCTTCTCTTTTAAATAAAATTTCAATTTCCATTAAAAAAATAGAATTCTTTTTTATTAAATCTGTTTATCTTATTTCATTTCCCTATTAATTCCCTTTACCTTTCTGTTGAGTTAATTTGTTTGGATAGGTAACTTTTAGAAACTTACCAAAGCTCTTTGCTCTTTTTGTGAGTAATTTCTCCATTTACTTGGTGTTTATTGGAATTAAATTATTATTTTCCCTTTATTTGTTTTAAGATTGCACTTTGTTTTTTTTCTCTTTTGCGCTATGTATAAATGTTTTTTGCACACCAAAGTGAATTTGATTAGATTAGAAAGAAGGAGAACTAGTTCTAATACCCGACTTCGTCACAGGTTCACTGATTAGATATGAGAAAACAAAGGATGGTGATTAGATTAGATATTAGAAAGAAGTGTGTTTAATTAATTTTTGATTGGGGGTGTTTTGATTATATTAATTACATATGAGAAAACAAATGAGAGTGATTAGATGTTTGCCTTAACTACAATTGAAAATTTTGGAAGTTACCATATTTAGTTGTTACCTTATGAGATCAGGAAAAAAAACTCCAAATCTGATGTGAAGCTGAGGTGGAGCACATGTGACGCAATCAGGAAGCGAGTTTCGTTTTTTTACAATTAATGCAGTTATCCTTATTAATATATAATAGTAGATAGTAGATGGGGGTGTTTTAATTATTTTAATTACATGAGAAAACAAAGGAGAGTGATTAGATGCTTGCCTTAACTACAATTGAAAATTTTGAAAGTTATCATATTCAGTTTTTACCTTATGGGATTAGGAAAAAAAACTCCAAATCTGATGTGTATGGAGCTGAGGTGGAACACATGTGGCGCAACCAGGAAGCGAGTTTCGTTTTTTTTTTGGCAATTAATGCAGTTATCCTGTATTAATGTATAATAGTAGATATATAATACTCCCTCCGTCCGCAAAAGACTCCACCATTTCTTTTGACAGTTTCACAGTATTTAATCTATGATTTTTTTTACGAATGTTTAGACACCGAAAATTAAATATTTCATATGTGTATCATAATTTGAAATCTAAATTTTCTGAATATATTTTTTCTGAATTTTTTAAAACTATTTATCTTTGTTAAAATTTGAGTCAAACATTGAACCTTGAAACAACAAATTCAAATGGTGGAGTCTTTTGCGGACGGAGGGAGTAGTAGATAGTAGATGGGGGTGTTTTAATTATTTTAATTACATGAGAAAACAAAGGAGAGTGATTAGATGTTTGCCTTAACTACAATTGAAAATTTTAGAAGTTACCATATTCAGTTGTTACCTTATGGGATCAGGAAAAAAACTCTAAATCTGATGTGAAGCTGATATGAAGCTGAGGTGGAACACATGTGACACAACTAGGAAGCGAGTTTCATTTTTTTTGGCAATTAATGCATTTATCCTGTATTAATGTATAATAGTAGATGGAAGTGTTCACAGAATTCGCTCCACAAGGAGAGAAGTGAACAAGTAGGAATAAGAAAAAAACAAAAATACAACCGGACTTTCCCACCCCTCAAAAGGGTAAAGTCTACTTTTAGTCTCTTAGCTTTCCAGTTTGTCCTACTCAGGTCCCATTTTAAGAATTTGTGTCATCCAAGTCTCGTAGCTTTGGTTATTGTATCATTTGTGGTCCTTTCGTTAGTTAGACTGTTAAGTTGACCGTTAGTTAAATGAAATGACGAAAATAGCCTTTTTCTTAATTTTCAACTTACCCCTGATTTTATGAAATTTTGACAAAACTCACACACACGACTCACACTCACACACACGCATGACCTCTTCTTCGCTGCTGCCGCCGATCGCGTCGATCTGCCCAACTCCCCAACTCCGCCATCGCACGTCGTCTCGCCGACCACCCTTGCACCGCCGACCTCGCCTCTTCTTCCTCCTTCCCCCATCGCACAACAGGTATGAATCTGTTCGTGCCTCTCAATCCCAACCTGGTCCAGACCGAACTCGATTCGATTCCATCGCCGGCGTCATTGATGAATGGGGCGAGAAGGCCGACCCACTCCCGAACCGGAGCCCACGATAGCGCCAGATTCGGATCCTCCCGTGGGCGAGGACGAGTGGGAGGAGGAGTGCGTGACGGGTGACGGCAGCGGCGGAAGGGGAGGAGGTGGCGGTGGATGACCGGGTGGCGGATTTGAAGCGCTTCTTGGTGGATACTATTTTCGGTACTGAGCTGGGGTTCTGGGCGAGTCCGGAGGTCAGAGCGGAGGTTAAGTGAAGCGTTGATTGGCAGTGGGCTTGGTGGTGGCAGAAGTAGATGAAAGAAATTCTTTGGATAAAAATGATAATTTTTTTATAAAATTGGGGATGAAGTTGTAACAAAGGTATGGGCATTTTCGTCATTTCACACACACAACAGTTAACTTAACAAATCAAAATGACGGAAAGGACCACAAACGATACAATAACCAAAGTTATAGGATTTGAATGACACAAATTCTTAAAATGGGACCTGAGTAGGACAAACTGAAAGCTAAGGGACTAAAAGTAGACTTTACCCCCTCAAAAGCACCAACCTAACATGCACAAATAGCAGCCAAGGAACAACATAATAATACACATAGCAGCAGAACGACTAAGCAAAAATCATCTCACTCCCTGTACTGCCCGGAGCAAAGGGGACAACCGCCAATCCCCCCATGACACATGCAGATTTTTGAATCCATGAGTGATCCAAAGGAAAGAAAGAACTTGAATGTCAGCGAAAATTCTAGAGGGTCTCCATGGTAGTTTCTGCATAACTAAGGTATTCCGCGCTTTTCACAGGAACCACGCCGTAATATCAGTGATGGCTTGACAAACCTGAGCTGTTTTTGGAGGTGCTTGAGAACTGAAACCGTCTCCCAGAACCTCAACCAAATCTAGAAGGCCCGTCAAATCCATGTTGCACCAAAGCTCGACCGCTTGCCAGATTGCTACCGCGTGAGAACACCGAACTAGAATGTGATTTGTGGTCTCTGTTGCGTCCTGGCAGAGCGGGCACAACACTGTCTCGATCTCCACTCCACGCTGCCGTAGCTGATCTCGCATTGAAATGTAACCTCTAGTGGCTTGCCATATGAAGATGTTTACCTTCTTAGGAATTTCGTTACATTAACGCATTAGGATGTCATGGCTCGCTAAGAGCTTTACATCAATAAGAGAGGAGAGTTGACGGACTGTGAATGCTCAATCTGGTGCAGGAGTCCAACGGCAATTGTCTGGGATGTCTCTTTTTGGAGTGAAATCCTCTCAAAGGTCTCCTCCAACATAACTCCCAACTCCACTCCTCTTCCGCCCACTTAATCTTCTCTAAGACCCCAACTATTTTGATTAACATCCAACTCAAACAACCTCCTAAATTTTGACTTGAGCAAACACCCACCCATGCAAACGTCCTCCCCGAACCTCGTGTTGTTTCCCATTCCCACTCCCACTCTTCTACCTTCCTATTGTCTTTCCAAACACTCTAACCCTTCGAATTCTCTCCCCATTGCAACGATCCAGGCACCCCCGCATTAATGGTGGATACCAATTTAGCCAAAACCTCCTTGCTTCATTAAGCCACCCCCACTTCCACTTTTCTAACAACGCCAGATTTTTCCCCTCATGCTACCCACTCTCAACCCCCCAGCTTCACTATCACCAAACAATCTTTCAATCTTAGCTTAAATCAAAATTTACCCTCCCCCGAGACCCCAGAAGAATTTGTTTCTCGATTTCTTGATTTTCCTCACCACACCAGCCGGAGCGTGAAACACAGATAAATGATACAAGGGAAGGCTTCCAAGAACCGAGTTCATCAACATTTTGCAACCGCCGATTAACAGGGACTTGATCTTCTATGTCTAAAGTCTCTTCTCCACTTTGTTTAAAACCGGATCCCAACTTTTGATTCGACTCATATTCAAGCCTACCAACATCCCCAGATAGATAAAAGGTAAAGTTTTCGTTGTGCACCCTAGCAAATGAGCAAGTCTTGTAACATCCTCCAACCCCACCCCTACTCCGAACACTCTACTCTTCTCTAGATTTATCTTTAAACCAGAAGCCATCTCGAAGTAGTGAAGAATACTCATCAAGGATCTTGCATTATTATCTGACCATTCACCACAAAAGACGACGTTCTCTGTGAATTGCAGGTGGGAGAGGCATACCATATCATTCCCCACTTTTATTGGCCGAAACAGACCTTGGGCAGCAGTCTCTCCCATCATAACATTTAGGGCTTCAGCAACCAAGATAAATAGGAAGGGTGACAGGGGGTCACCTTGGCGAAGGCCCCTTTCCAGTGAACATTCTGTCGTTGGCTGCCATTCACCAAAACAGACACCCTAGCTGAGTTCAAGCACCCTGAAATCCATCTCCTCAAATTTAATCCGAAATTCATTTATTGCAAGATGGTGTCCAAGAACTGCTAGCTAACACTGTCAAAAGCCTTTGCGAAATCCACTTTTAGAAGGAGCAATTGTCATTGTTTGTTTTGGCACCAGGAAACAGCTTCATTTAAAATAAGAATACCATTTGTAATCTGCCTGCCTTGGATAAACGCTGATTGTGTCTCTCGCACTAACCTTGTCAAAGTTCTTACAGCCTTTCTGCCAGCAGCTTAGCCACAATTTTATAGAAGCATCCGATGAGGCTGATAGGACGATAGTCGGAGATCAGGAGAGGGTCCTTCACCTTTGGAATCAAAGCAATGAAAGAGGAAATACATCTTGCCCCAAATCTTCCTGTGGCTTCGAACTTGTGCACTTCCTTTACCACATCCTGTCTCAAAACCTCCCAATTTGACTTTCAGAAATTGAAATTAAAACCATCAGGAGTTGGAGCCTTGTCACCTCCGCAAAGCCATACCAACTTCCTAATTTAGTCTTCCAAGACCAATAACAAGAGTATTGAGCCTATTTTGGCCAAGGCCCACTCTCCTCCTTAAAAAGTGGTGCCCTTTTTACTTGGAAAACAAGTTGAGAAGCTTCTTAGAGATGTTTGGAGAGGAGGGAGAGGCTACCTTCTTACTTGGAGAACAAGTTGAGCTTTGCTTACAAGTTACTCTTATTTTACTTAGGAAAATTGTAATCTCTTAGATTTTTTTCTTCTAGGCTCTTTTTCTAACCCTAGGCCACCCCCTACTCCTATAAAAGGAGCATCTTGTTCCACTTCTCAACTCAGAACTCAATTGAAGCATTTGTGAGCTTTTCTTCTCCAAAGCTTTTGTTCTCATTATTTGCTATTTTCGCCCTCTCCTTGATTCCATCAAAGTGGTTTCAAACTTTATTTCTAGTATTGTTCTATCTTAGAGTAGAAAAGTGTTAGAACCATCTACACCCTGGCATTATATTCTCCATTGCCAAGCCGAAAATAGCTTGGAGGTGGTGAAGGCCAGCCTTACATTATCACTTTCTCAACAAGCTAGATCCTCTCAATTGTGAATCACTGAAGGTTCATATCAGAAGAACAAACAGAAACAACAATAATCTATTCTGAAAGCAAGTCACCTGGAGCCCTAGCCAAATATCCTGTTATGCATGGCCGCACTAAGCATATTGTCCGCTCTGGGCCTTAGGCCCACACGAATTTGCTTCTACCCGAGTCCACAGGGAGTAATGCATGCCTTATAAGGGTGGTTGCTCCTTAACCTCACAAGACGCATTTTACCTGTGGATTCATATAGAAGCAAATCCGTGCGAGCCTGGGGCCCAAAGTGGACAATATCTTGGCACTGTACACGGTCTGTTACAAATGCTATAAGAGTCTGATTGTACAGTGTCCATGTGCTAGCGGGGACACTGGACTCCCTTGGATGGGGGTGGATGATGTTGGCCATCCCACATGGAGGAGCTAAGGGAGTAATGCATACCTTATAAGGGTGGTTGCTCCTTAACCCCACAAGACGCGTTTTACCTGTAGACTCAGGTAGAAGCAAATCCATGCGGGCTAAGGCCCAAAGCGGACAATATCTTGGTATTGTAAACGGTCTGTTACAAAACACGTCAGGTCAGTCATTGGGTCTTATGTCCTTATAGCTGCCCTAACCTACCGCCTATCCCGAAGAAAACATTTTATCTAGAAAATTCATTTTGTCCCGTTTTGAATAGGGGTGTTCAGAAAACCTGCAAAACCGAGAAACCGAACTGAACCACATGATCCGAAATCGAAAAAACCCGTGAACCGAAGAAACCGATAACCCGCGGGTTCTAATTTTAGAAACCCGCGGATACCCGAACCGATCCGCATATGCCTATTTACAAATAAATTATCTAAAGTTGCTAATTTCATCTCAATTTTCCTTTAAGTTTCTTTTATATTATGTGTGAAAACCCATTTCATATAACAATAATATATGATTTGCAATATTATATTATTGTTCTATTTATGCAAACTACTTTTCTTCATTTTGATGCTCTAGATATGTACATTTATGATGAAAAATTTTAGAATATCTCCAAGTAAATTGAAAAATTTTATAGAATAATTATACTTAGGAATACCCGCGGATACCCGCAATCCGAACCGCAAAAATCGTGAAAATCGGGTACCCGCATTTAGGGTACCCGCACTCGTTAGGGCGGATACTATTTTTCTCATTATCCTCCTCGTCCCGCCTCGTGCACACCCCTAGTTTTGAATGCAATCATGTGATGCAGTACATCAAACAATATGTCATATCCAATCGTGATGCATGACCACTAGTCCGTTTAATTAATAGCCTTTAGGCGTGATGTCATGACAATCATTTAGAATTTAATAGTTGATTTACTTGTGTACACTCTTGTCTCGTGAGTTGTAATCCAATCTTGCTTAATTATCGTTTTCGCGCCTAACTCATTGTCTATCGGCTTAGAGTAACTTTTATGATCCTATCATGATCTTAATGCTTGGTTTCAACCCTAAACATGATATTACCCCATTTTGGACCTACACATGATTGTAGCATCTTATTAGCTTTCCAGCCCTAACATGAAACTAACGGAGTTTGTTTAACAAGCCTAACATACCACTAGCGAGTATAACGGTCCTAGCAAGATACTAGCGTTACATACAACATCCAGCGTACATATCATACATGTATTTCAATCAATCAATAAAACAACCCAAGTGATAACAATTCCTAAGTTCAAAAGTGTTGACACCTGATTTTGTCCGGAGTAGTAATTTAGGTGTTTTTTTGTATTTCTCCGTATTTTTATTTCATGTGATTTTTGTCATTATTTTATATAATTTTTATCACTCTTGTGTCTTTTCGGTGATTTCGTCATTCTCATTATTTTATCTACTTTTTCTCTACTTATGTTATTTTATGTGATTTGTTTTGTCATTTATTTTTTTTTCATGTGTTTTTGTCATTTTTTATTATTTTATGTACTCCTCGTCTTTTTTGTTATTTTATGCGATTTTTGTTATTTTCATTATTTTACATAGTTTTTGTCATTTTCATGTACGTTTTTTATTTTTATTATTTCATGTGTCTTTTATTATTTCATGTACTTTTGTTATTTTCATGATTTTTATGTGCTTTTATCATTTTATTAATTAAGATGTGTTTATTTTATTTTATTTTATTATTTAAAAAAGGAGAGAAAACTAAAAAAAAAGAAAGAAAAGAAAAAAAAGAAGGAAAAACTTACAGCAAACACGAGCTGCTCCTTCTTCTCCGCCGAGCCACCTGCAACCTCTGCCCATCACCCATCCATCAAGCTTCGAATTCAAACACCCTCATCATGGATCAAAGCTCCTGTCAATCAAAGATTTCGGCTATAAATTGAGCAATTTTCGGGAAGAAACGGGGGGGCTCGGTTTTTGTTCACCGGCGACAAAAACGCCATCCACCTCCACCTCGCGTTCCGGCCACCCTCGTCGCCGAACACCACCCCCATCATCACCGCCAGCCTCCCACGAACTCAAAGGTACCCTCCTCCTTATCCGAAACCGCCGGAAAACGGAGAAAAACGCCGCCGACCTGCCGGACCTCCACCTCCCACTTCCCTCTCCAGCCACTTTTGCTTCCAACAACCACCACCATTAGCTTCGTCACGACGAGAGGAAGCCAGAACACCATCCCACGTTGCCGGAAATGCTCTGACGAGGGAGCAATCGGCGAAAAACCGTCCCAACCATTTCACGTTTAATAGCCTCGACTCGACGCTCCGGCCATCCTCGCTGCCGGAAAACTGCCGGAAACCACCATCCGGTCGCCGACGCATCTCCCCAACCCAGGTCTGCCGCTGGAAGTCAAGCTCCACCGCCGGCCGCCACCCACTCCACCGCTGGTTCGTGCGAAGTTTGAAGAAGCGGGAGAGTGACTTCAGTTTTTTTTTGGGAAAATTACAACCCTAGTCCCCGTCCCTTTAATTTCTCCATTGTTTTACTAAATCCCTTTATTTATCAATAGTTTCACCTAAGTCACTGTTTCAAGTCAAAAAAACCAACTTTGGGCACTAGGCCTAAACCTTTTTATCTTAGTTAATATTTTTGTTATTATGTCGATATAAATTATTTTAATTTTATTTTTAAATATTTTGAGTTTTATTAGCTATGTAAATTACTAAGAATCTTTTTTCTTTTATTTTTAGTGTTATTATTTATCTTTTTTTCATTATGTCTTAAAATCAAGCAAAAATCTAAAAAAACCCGTGGTACCAATTTTGGGCGTATGAAAATTAACCATTTTTGTACGTAACTGATAAACGATTCCAGATCTCTCGTAGACCATTTTTAGGTTTCCAATCGACCTAGGAAAAAGATTGATGGCGACTCCTGTCAAAAACCACGTCGCTACAAAAAGTATAAAGTATCAAGAATAACTAAATACGCTACCCAAGTTGCCTGTCCAAATATTTTATTAAGCCCAATTGTTTAACTTAGAGTTCATTATTCGAGAGTTTGTTTATGAAACAGATAAAACGACTCAAAGGACAAACCTAACGATAAAGGACTCAAAGGACAAACATGAAAGTAGCCAGGATTATGCGTCAGCTAATAAATCGAGGATGTCCGGAAGCATCTGTTGGAGTTGGTGCTTGGGGTCGAGAACCTAACGATAAAGAGAAATTAACAAGAAATTTTATGAGATTCCGCAAGAGAATGCTTACCTATGTTGGAGTTGCATGTCTTATTAGGGTGGTTGCTCCTTAACCCCACAAGACGCATTTTACCCGTGGACTCAGGTAGAAGCAAATCCGTGCGGGCTGAGGCCCAAAGCGGACAATATCTTGTTATTATAAACGGTCTGTTACAGATGGTATCAGAGCCTGGTTGTATAGTATCCATGTGCCAGTATGGACGCTGGACTCCCTTGGAGGGGGGTGGATGATGTTGTTTATCCTACATGGAGGGGCTAAGGGAGTAATGCATACCTTATAAGGGTGGTTGCTCCTTAATCTCACAAGACGCGTTTTACTTGTGGATTCAGATAGAAGCAAATCCGTGCGGGTCTGGGGTCCAAAGCGAACAATATCTTGGCACTGTACACGGTCTGTTATAGCTAAGGCACCACTTCATCATAGATTTGATTACTGAAGGGGCGATCAAAGTGGTGTTTTGTAGCACAAAAGAAAAATTAGCACATATATTTACTAAAGCCTTGGCAGTAAAAACATTTGAGCATTGGAGGAAATGATTCTATAGCTGATGGTGAAGGATTGGCTCAAGCAGAAGAGAAGATTAGAGAAAGTATTGAGTAGGAAGAGTTGGGGCCGTAAGCTTGCTTGTAGGACAAGTCAGAGAAGTAACTTGGGATTAGGATTCCTATTGTTAGATTACTGCTCTAATTCTAGTGGAGTTAGTAGTGTTAGAATATTAGAAGTAGATTACAACTATGAGAACTAATTGTATTAGAAGTAGGATTATGAAAAACACATAGTTGGTCTCGCAAGTCTAGTGTTCATATCTTCTTGCAAATCTAGCCTAACACGAGGGAGCAGTGAAGCTCATGGACCGATTGGTTCCTGTCCATCTAGAGAAACCAGCAGGTAATCGGAATAAGGAGCGATTTCACATCATTAATTAGATTGCAAGTCTGTCTTAAGCCAAGTCGTCCAATCATCTACGGAGGCCTCCGTAGGTGCAAGGCTTGAGCAACCCAACTCTGTCCAAACTCGTCATGGAAAGGAGCATTTCTACTGGAGGTGACCAATCGACTCCACTCCAGGTAGAGGTGTGGAAGAGATGTCAGTCGCAAAAGAGGTAGCCAAGAGAGAGGATGAATTGGATAGACTTAAAAACTTTTCGCTTTAACCAAAAATGTCTAATTTAAAGTCACTCAACCCGTTGACAAAAACGTTGAAACAAAAAGCAACAATAAAAAGAGATACCGGAGATTTTACGACCTACGTCCTCTTCTCAAGTTTACCACTTGAGAGTTTCTTTCACTATACTTTAAACGGTTACACAAATCGAAAGTACACAATAGTTTTTCCCGAGGCTCAACTACAACCTAACTTTGGTTTTCCCAAAGGCTCACCAAAAAACCTAACACACCCCAAAATAATTTACCTGAGGCTCACTAATAACCTAACACAACCTGTTTTGGTTTAAAGGAAGCTCTTGTTTGCAAACCTTTTAAACATGCTTTGCATTCCTTATTTTTGTCAAACTCGATCTTGGGTGAACCACGCACCAAGTCCTTCTTTGACAACTTTGCAATGGTGTGCATGCTTGCATGTCCCAGCCTTTATGCCACAACCAACTATCATTTTTGTTAGAAGCAATAAGGCATTTTACATTAAATGAGGATAACACATCTAAGCTAACAGTGTAAACATTTCCGCGTTTATTGCCAATGAACTTAACTTGATTGACTTTTGATCAATTACATGACAGTGGCCAGATTTGAATGTAACATAATAACCACTATCACATAGCTGACGTATGCTCAACAGGTTGTGTTTTAAACCTTCAACTAAAAGCACATTATTAATAGTAGATGAATCATCCTTACCAACCTAACCAATGCCAAGTACTTGACCTTTGCTATTGTCACCAAATGATATTGTACCTCCTTTCCTTGGTTTAAAGCTGAAAAACTTGGTTCTATCTCTGGTCATGTGTCTTGAACACCCACTATCCAAATACCAAGTCTGCTTCTTCAAAACCTAAATAGGTTGAACATTCTATCTAACGTTTGGTGCCCATACTCTTTTGGGTCCAGAATGGTTAGTAGCATTCTTAATAACCAAAATCTACTTAACACCATAACGAAAATACCCATTTCAGAAAAGACATTCATTTTCATTATGCCCCTTTTGTTTACAATTTTAAAAGTCACAATATTTGCAAACCTAGTCTAGAGACTTGGCTTCTTAGTTTTTGGTTCATACCCTAAACCTGTCTTATCAAAATAAGATTTTTGGCTTCCCAGAATTATGTCTAAATTCTTATCATTCACAAAATCAGATAGAGTGTTTTCCAATTTTTCCTTTTTAGATTTCAATTTAGTTACCTCATTTTATAAAACAATATTATCAGCTTTAAGCTTTTTAACAAGAGTATTATAGTCTCGACATACTTCTGCAAACTCTTGAAGCATTTGAGTTCTACCATTAGTGCAAGAAGAAGAATTAGAAGAGTCAGCATCAATCATCACCTATTTATTCCTCATTTGAAGAACTCTCTTATGATTCCTTTGCCTTTAAGGCAATGGATTTGTTCTTCCTATTCATATTTTCATCTTCTCTATTCTTCCTTTCATATATCATTAGTTTACGAAATAATTCATCAACACTAATGGTTTTGATACTACTTCTCTCACTGATTGCTTCCACTATGCTTCTCCAGCTTGGTGGTAAGCTCCATAAAATCTTTCTAACCAATTCTTCATTCTTGTAGGTTTCTCCATATTGTTTAAGTGGTGTGATGATCTCATTGAATATCCTATGCATATATGCAATGGTCTCTTTCGGATCCATGGTGAACATCTTATAAGCCTTGACCAGCATGAACATTTTAGTATCTTTGACTTGTTTTATTCCTTCGTAGGTCACCAACAACTTGTTCCAAATCTCATATGCACTATCACAAGTAGAAACCGTATTAAAAACATGACGAGTTAAAGCACAAAGCATTACATTTACCGTGTAATCTTTGAAAGGCTTTGGCTCAATTTTCCATCATCAGTAGTAATAGTTAGAATATGTGGTCATGCTTTGATAATTCTCCACAGTTGATGATCTTGCGGGTGAACATGGATCTGCATCCTTGTTTTCCACCAATTGATTGTATCCTTCAACAAGAATGCTTAGAGTGGATTCCATCGGATCTTTTGATTTGAAACCACGAGGTTTTGATCAAAAATCACTCACTCTGATACCAAATGTTGTCCTAAGTAGGCAGCCATGAAAAGGGGGTGAATTGCATGGACTCAAAAACTTTTCACTTTAACCAAAACCGTCTAATTTAAATTCGCTCAACCCGTTGACAAAAACGTTGAAACAAAAAGCAACAATAAAAAGAGATACTGGAGATTTATAGACGTTCGGTTTACGATCTATATCCTCTCCTCAAGTTTACCACTTATGAGTTTCTTCCACTATACTTTAAAACGTTACACAAACCTAACACATCCCAAAATAGTTTTTTTTCGAGGCTCAACTACAACCTAACTTTGGGTTTCCTAATGGCTCACCAAAAAACCTAACACACCTCAAAATAGTTTTCCCGAGGCTCACAAAAAATCCTTACAAAACAGTTTTCTTTGAAATATTCAACCTATTGAGTAGTTTTCAAAAAACATTCGAAAACCTCTTCAAATCACTTTTTCACTCTCCTAAAATTTCTTTGAAAAACACTTTACTCTCGAAATTGCAGAACTGACTGGTTTGAGCTTTGCTTGAAAGCTTGAGAGATGAGAGAGGTTGAATATAGAAGTGAAGTCCTCTTGTTGCTGACTTCGATATAAAGGAGGAGCACGTTGGACTTTGTCAGCTACGTTTCTTTCTGTTTTGATCTCCGAAAATCTTGTAGCCTTAGCCACATAATTTGCTGGCCTTCAACAAACCGAACAAGCTGCCTTTTTAAATCAAAGATTTAAAAAAGAAAGGGTTTGAAACAAATACAAACATTTAACAGCTAAAAACAAGCCCGGATGATTCAATTAACTAGGAGATGGGCTTTGTCAAACAAATGGCTTTGAAACTGAGATAACCGAGACCCAAAGCCCAAATTAAAATAAACCATGAAATACTAAAAAAAACACTACAATTTTCTAAACTTTTGTAATTATCCAAACTTCTTTTCCTAAAGAGGAATTAATCCATCCAACATGTGCTCTGTCAAATGCATCTTCCATTTTCAGATTGTGGAAGTATTAAAGAATATGGGTTTGGCATATATATGCCTAGGCAAAGTTTGCCTTACGGACTCTGTTAAAGTGCTCCGTTAGAAAATCCAAAATTAACTGGAAAACAAAAAAACCGGGATAAAACCATTTAAAATCCCTCCCTACAATAATGCTACAAATCCCCTATAATCCAGACTTTCCAATTCAATGCCAAAAACCATCAGACATAACCCACCCCCAACCGAGTCTTGACATGATACACATGCCAGAGACACATAGTAGATTAGATGCCTAATTTATAAAACAGTTTCACCAAATCCACTAAAAATACTAAATGTCTAAAATATCCCTACATACTTTCTCTATATATTACTATGTATACGTGGAGTCCTGTCAGAGTGCCCATCAGGTATTAGTACCCCGCTCACGTGGAGGAGATGTGGAATCCACGTCTGACTGTGAGTGGATTATAAGAGTAATGGATTAATAACAGTTGAAGTCCTTTAATAAATTACAGCAAAGGTCCTCCAAGAGTATTGAGCAAAGTAGAAATAGCATGGTTCCACTTCCCACGATCTACGTATCGGGAAAAAGGCGAAAGAAAAAACGAAAAGTCAGACTCACACTTGAGCTTGATTGTTGGAAGGCCTTGAGGAAGTGAAGGAACCTGTTCCTCTTGGTTTCCCGTTCCGCGGTGGTTCGGTTCGCCACTGCGTTTCGCGTGCTAGATTCCTCGTCGTTTTTCTATCGCGAAACAAACACCGTTCCGATACTAACCTGTCGATGTCTCACGCTCCGTCGTCTCCGCTGCTCCTGTGTCGTCATAATTAAGATCGAAGCCTTTTGAACTATCGAAACCCTAACCGTATGGCTACGACGGCTGAGTCGTCTTCATCCAATCACCATTCTGCAACGAATGTGTCACCGGCCTGGGTCCAGGTCGTTCGTGGTGTGACCGGGCTGGGCTCCGCAGCTCATCATTCTCCGATGTCCCCATCGCAGCCGTCATCTCCTCCGCCGGTCGCTTCTTCGCTGGAGCATGTATCTTTTTTTGATCGCTCCCCGTCTAAGCCTGCGTCTTCTTCCACTCTTTCTTCCCCTCCTTCTGATAGGCCTGTGGCGGCTGAGTGTACAGACTCCAATAACAACACAGGGATTGTGCGGCCTAAGAAACAAGCATGGAACAAGCCCGTGAATGGTGTGGTGGATGTTGGTCCTGTGATGGGAGGCGATTCTTGGCCTGCTTTCTCTAAGTCCCAAACTAACTCACCAAAATTATCAGCGGATTCTTCTTTCAAAGCTACATCCGAAGGATTCGTCTCCACCCCTCAGGTTCGCTACCAATTTTCTACACAACAGGATTTTGGTTGTTTTAAAGCTGAAATTATCCACTAGATTCGAGATTTTTATGTCTGTATTTAGTTTTGGGAAATGGTTATTTGTTATTGGATAGGCGTAGTTGTTTTGTGATTTACGTAGCAAAGGGCATAAGAACACATTGAATCCTGATTGCAGGGTCATGGTAACCATAATTTAACTGAAAGGCAAGCTACAAGCAATGCAAGCCTAAATTCAGTTCACAACCGTGGAGCTCATGGTCGCCTAAGATCTTCTAAGCGTGGTGGTGGAATTACGTCAGGGAGTTGCGCAGAGCAGAGTGGTTTTTCAAGCGCACCTGCGCCCGCACTGCTGCCAACTTTTCCTGCTCTACATATGCTTCCAAATGGCTACGGTGCCTTTGTTCCAGCTGTCCCAGATCCTCCCAGAGAATCTCAATATAGGGGAAATAACATGGAAGGCAGAAACGTTGGAGCATATGTATCTAATTCACACACGAGGAATGATCAGTGGCATTCCTCTCGGAGGAGCAACAATGGACAACGCGGTGATGGTGGCTACCAGAACAACTTTGGAGGCCGTGACAGAAGTCGGGGATTTGTAAGGCCTCCGCCTGCCAGTGCACTCACATTTCCGCCTCGTATCTGTGAGTGATCGGTTATTTTATTTCTTGTTTTGTAAGTCAGCTATAGAGTAAGCCTAAAACCTTGTAGTGTAAATGGAGCACAAAACAAAAGTCTTTCAAGGTTCATGAATTTCTCTACAATGGTAGCCTGACGGAACAAATTTGGGACTAAGGCTTAGTTGATTGATTTTATTATTTGACACTTTCTTCAAATTAAGCATTATATTTTTCATCAACACTGAAATGCTTGTACTTGTAAAACACCTTAAACTTAGGCAGTCATTGTTTTCAGAACTTCAACCAGACGATTATGACTGCTCCACATAAACGTTACAATTTTGCAAATTACTTCATAACATGCACTCTCTCTCTCTCTCTGAGTTATTGATAGTTTTTTTTTCTGTTGCTGGAACAGATATGGGGAGCATGCACATGCAGCATATGTTACATTTACATATGCTTATGCTCTAGAAACTGCTGTCTTACTCAGTGTAAGTTGCCTTTAACCCTCATGTGATGGAATAACAGTATTGTTCCATCAATAGGAAGAAACCTGTGGAGCTATTGTATAACTTGATTTCATCTGTGATTTGTAGCCTGCGCTTGATGCTGGATTTGTGTTATAAATTAATTGATATGCTGTGGAAACCTAGCGAACTCTCTATTATATTTTCATTTGAACACAAAGGAGATTGAATCAGAAGAGTTGAAACAGAGAGCAAAAGTAGTCTACTAATTAGTTTGGGGAATGTGGTGGTGGGTTAATGTCTGCGGCTGGTATGAATTCTCTACCAGCTGAGGCATTCCACACACCCGTTTGTTTTTCTTTTTCCTATCGATGTTTTTTTTCTCATATATTTAATCTGTCCAAATGATTAAACTCTATCTACTGCTTGAGTTTTTTCTTTTGGTGTTTTGCAATGAAGCTACATTTTCTGCTTTTGGGATTTTCAGGGAGCTACAATTGTTGATCAATCTGTGTGCATAATAAATTGGGGGTCATACTTGGACGATTCATATTCTTGGGATGGTCCTACATGGAATCATTTTGATAGCAATTCAATGGTTGGTCTTCATTATCCTGTGAATATAATTGTTGCTTGACTTGCACTCCTCTATTACTCTGAATGTATTTGTTTCGATGAACACTATTTTCTTAACCTTGTATCTGACAGTCCTCTATTATGGTGTCAGGTGAGTCATGAAAAGCAATTTGTTTCTTCCCCTGGGGAGGCCGTGACAGTAGCTCAGGAAGTGGTGAAGACGATGATCGCTAAAGGGTATGTATTAAGCAAAGATGCATTGCGAAAGCAAAGGCTTTTGATGAGTCCCATGGGGTATCAGCTAGTGCAGTAGCCAAGGTCGCAGAACTGAGCAACATGATCGACCTCACAGGCAAGATCAATGCTGGGATGGAAACTGTAAGATCCGTGGACGAAAGGTATCATGTTTCGGACATCTCCAAAACAATGGGGTCTGCATCGGTAACTGCAGCAACTTACACTGGAAGAAGTGCAAAAGCAGCGGCCACTGCTGTGGTGAGCAGCAGCTACTTTGGCAAGGGAGCTTTGTGGGTTTCAGATGTTTTGGCCAGAGCTTCTAAGGCAGCAGCTGATATGGGCAACCCATCATCAGGTCAGGAGCTCGAGAAGTAGGAAACAGTTTGTACGCTGCATGCATGCAGATGTCAATAATGTCATTCATAGTCGCTCCAAATGCTTTAAAAAGAAAAACCTTTATTAAAGCTCATTCCTTTTTAATGCTTCAAACGAAGAGCTAAAAAGGCAGCATCCTTTATTCGCCAAGTAACATGTTGTGGCCTTTCATGACCAACAGAAGTTGATACCCATTTAATTTATTGGTGTGTTTAGCAAACAACTTTTTGGAAGTGGCTATTTGAAACAGTTATTTGAAACAGGAATGAATATTTATATGTCTATCTGTTTTAGTTGTGGTCTGCATAGCAGAAACAAAGGTTTAGATGGACTAAAACAATGGGAAGCCTACAGTCATTCGGACGGGCTTATGTTAATTTAAGCCCAATATATTGGAGGCGAACCCAAAAACAGAGTGTAAGAGAGAGCAACAAACAAATATAAGAGCGTTCGAATATAAGAGAGAGCAACAAACAAATCATCATTATCAAAGTTTATCAAATAAGTGCTTTTTTGTGTGAAAATGGAAAAGAGAGAGCATTGGAAAATGGAGATTTACCGTAAAATAAGAAACAAATAGTCATCATTATCAAAGTAATTCGAATATAAGAAAACATGAAATCCCTACTGTTTTGTAGAAGCGAAGTACGTGAAAAGGATGTTCTCGATGTCCAAATTCGTAAACCAACGATCTCCGACCAGAATGCTAAATGTAAGAAGTAAATTCATAAGCATAATTTGGTTGCCCACATTTAGTTTCTAAACCTTAATGGTGTAGTTATGCCTTCCTTCATATGCAAATCGCAGAAAGCAATCTTGGCTTTGTGAGTAATGTCATCCTTCATAGTGTTGATTGGACTCATGAAAAGCTTACGTAGTATGTTCAGTCTATCAATTTGATGAGGTGGCTGGTTCAAAAAGAACAAATGAGTCGATAGTAAAAATAGTTAAATTTATAAAGTGATACAACTAATAGAGAGTAATTGTTGAAAGAAATATGATGAAACGAAAATAAAGTCAGATTTACCAGTATATCAAAGTTGTTTGAACTTCCTGTGTAGCATCTCATCATCCAAATTGCCGAATCGCAACTATGATGTTAAAAAAATTTAGTTACTTTGAATGGAGGTATGACTGGATTTGAATGAAAAAAATCAATAATGTAATAGCTAGAGTATACCTTTCTTCTTGTTGTGGCACATTATTTGGAGTATCAATTTCGAAGCTTGAAATTTGAGGTAACGTGTATCCAGTTATGTCAACATAAGATTTAAAGGTAAATTCTATTTGTGCCAACATAAGATTTAAAGCCCTGGAAATGAGGCAAGAAAGCAAACTTCATTAGTCAACAAGGATAGATCAGCATACAGAGACGTTGGATCTTTGAGCCCAGCTACAACACAAATTTCTGAAGATTTACAATTTCCCATAGTGTGGCATCCTCTAAACTATCCATGTTTAATAAAGTCTCTCCAACCCAAAAATAAAAATCAGATTGAATCGATTGTACAACTTAATAATGCCAAGTTAGCATCTCAAGGAAGAAATAAAAATAAACAAGAACACATAAAATAAACTAAAGACCTGCCCTCAACAATGTAATCCATAACAAGAGTAATTTCCATCCACTGCCCTAAACACACATAACTACAAGAACAGAAGTCCAATGACTGCACACTTTTCTTTCCTTTTTCTATTAAACTTTTCTTTTAAAAAGATCCTACACTAGTATTAGCAGTTCGGAAGAACATGTAGGTGAACATTAAAACTTCTCTCAGATCACAAAAAACTAGAAGTTAATGTTAAAGTGACTAGCTTCCACCTGTGACTAAACACTGTTACACAATCTGGCAATCCCTTAATTATTCTTGTTAGCCAACCAGTTGTCCTAGAAATAACTTCTTTAGATAAAAATTACCAAAGCCTGCTAGATTCAAACTCAGTAGGCAAAAAAACACAGAACAGAAATCAATCTTACCAACTAGCAGATCTGGCTAACACTGCAACTAGTTCAATCACAGAAACAAAATATGAATGCAGAGAGAAATTTCTATATGCAGACCTGTATTTCTAGAGGAACAATCACACTCATTGAATGAATAGATGATGATCAAACAAAATAGAAATGACAGCCACTAAAGCTAAGGGCAGCGAGAGAGAGCTGAATATACCAGTAAAACATATCATAAACTGAAGAATGGGATGCTCTTTAGTGTAGAGAGACTAAGGGCAGAAGATAAACAATCAATCTATTAATATACATGAAAGCAGGATCTTTACACGAGGTAAACTTCCATTGCACAATTCCTATCTATTTTGAAAGTCCTAAATCATAAAAATCCTGTGAGGGCGCAACATGAAAATTTGCAGATTACCCATAAATTTGAAACATTTTAAATGCCCCGTTATGGTTTTACGATGATCAACAATTTCAGGAGTAAACAACAGATATAATTCTATATTCATTCACAAATAGCACACATCTATCAAGCAAACTTAGCACCAATAGCAAACAGAGTCCTAAATCACGTAAACTTAAGCACCCATACATAGCAGACTTGCAACTTAATAATGTCAATAAAGATGTCTAACAAAATTGTCTTGTTCTAATACCAGTACTCTTTGAGACCCTAAATCATCTACAAAATTAAAATAGCAAGTCATATATATCATATCAACAGATTGTTTATATCACATGCAGAAAGTAGAATGATAGTCAGTCTACATAAGGCAGATCAATTTTGTATCCTTACCCCCACAACCCCACTCCACCCCTTTTCTATTTTAGCATCTCAAGGAAGAAATAAAAATAAACAAGAACACATAAAATAAACTAAAGACCTGTCAGCTTAAAATCCATTCACCTGTTCTTGAGTCGGTTCTATGTGTAAAGACAGAGAACAATAGACAATTAGAAGGAATTCAACATACTAAAAATTAGCTAAAGTGAGGTGGTAGTGTGAAGAATTGTCAAACAGACTCAACTTCTGCGTTGATTGCAAGAAAGTTATCATTTCCTATTTTCTTATTTCAAGAATCTCCTAAGATTGTGAATATTTCATCAACTAATGAAGCATAAATGCAAGTAGACAAATGACAAGTAAATGACTCCCAAAGACACAAGAAGAACTAAAATTTATATTTTTTTATCTTGATCAACATATTCAACCAAACCCCATACTACTTACAAGATACAATTTCCTAGCCACTGTCTCTAAACATCAGACTTGGTATAAAAAAATCTCAGATTCCCTTCTCTTAGACAATAAAATCCTTTGCTCCATTTCTCTCCAAGATAAAACTCCATTACCAAAACTACTGTCTATCTCTCTCTCTATAAAATCTATCTATCTATCTATCTATCATGTATCTACGAACGGGACATAAAATTAAAATGATTTAAGATCAAACAACCATAGCAGATTAATCAAACTGGTAAGAAATAGATCTAGTAGAATGAAACCGAAACAACAACAAAAAAAAACCCCACGATTAAAGCACCAGAAACCATAAGGCTTCCCCCAGGTTTCATCAAACTATCTCCACAGCAAGAATTTCGAAACCAAACAGGCACCGTAAACAGACTACGAGCTCGTGCCTTCAGAACCCTAAAGCTAATCTTAAACTATAAAAGGTCAAGACTTGACGAAACCCATGTCAAAAAAATCAGCAATCAAAGAACATAACCTAAAGTTAAATGAATCACACTGGAATCTGATCTAAAATCAAATGAAACTACATAGAAGTAATTATCAACGAGGATGACTACTACTGATTGACCAGGACCAGCATTTCTTTGAATACAAACATAAACAGATCAAAGTGATTAGAATTAACTAGTAGAATATATAAAAAGCGTAATTGAGCATGACATAAGGCAATTGGCTTCACCATTCAAGCCGTTCAACAGATCAGCTTTCATTGGACACTCAGAGTAAGTGAAGTAGATGCTAGGAACGGACAGAGTGAAGAATTAGATGCTCACCGGAGGCTGGTGGGAAGTTCAACCATATACAACCCCTAATCAGGAAATTTTGTGTTCCGCAGTGAGATCAATCAAGGAACGCCCAAGCTGATCGAAATAAAGAAATGTATTAGCATTGCAGATCACTTAAATCGAAACAAAGCTACAAAGCAAGTCGCGGCAGCGGAATCACACCACAGAGGAAGTTTGCGTTGGCGACGGCGCGAGTGGGTCCGATCGCTGGTGTAGGTGGCGCAGAAGGGAAGCCAACGGGGAGAGCCGAGAGATTACAAGTAACTAAGAGGAAGAAATGAGGGAATTTCAACAAACTGTTGAGGCACAATATCATGAAATCGGAAAGAGGGCAGCTTTGGAGTTACCTGAACATGAGGGGAACTGGGCATGGAGCGGAAGAAAGAAAAACCCTAGAAGAGATTGAAGTCTACGAGCAAAGAGGAGATGGAGGGGAAGTTGGTTCAGAGCGTGCCAATTCGGCTTCTGGGTTTAGGTAGATTGATCCGAACAGGATGTGTAGGGAGACGAGCGGTGAGATTTCTAGAAGAAGGTGGAGCGATCGTTGAAGAAGTACAAGACAGTGCGGTGGCCGGCAGCATTGCAGAGATGTTGTAGAGCTTAAACTTGGATGAAATTTGGGGATTTCAGTCGGAAATTTGAGCGACCGTTCCCTCTTCGCCTTTTCCCCGATACTAGGTCGTGGGAAGCTGACCCACGCTATTTGTGTTTTTCCCAATACTCTTGGAGGACCTCCGCTGTAATTTAATAAGGACTTCAACTGTTATTAACCCGTTATTTTTTAAATCCAGTCAGCCTCAGACTTGGATTCCACTTGGACTCCACATGTGCAGGGTACTGATACCTGATGGGCACTCTAGACAGACTCGTATACGTACACATATGTGCACCATATAATTGATACCCCCAACCCTCGATCTCCCCGACCCTCACATCGTTGTCGTTCCTCCAGATGAGTAGACATCATCCACCGCTAGCCTTTGTCAGACATCATCTCAACCGGTCATCAGAGGACGTTAGCAACCTCCATCGAGACACGCACCGCTCCAAATCGGCGACAGCAGGGGGCAGGATCCAGACGTCGCTTGTGTCGATTTGGTGATTTACGATGGTCTAGTAGTCGTCGGTGACGGTGGTCGAGTTCTATGACGCCGTCCGATGTTGAGGTCACCGGAAAAACAACAGGTTAGCCTGATTTTGGTTTATTTATAGAATTTTTAAATTTGAAGGAGAACCTAACATTGCCTGGTGATATACATTCTGGTTGTCAGATAGTAAAATTCATCCGTCTGATGTGAATTTGGATTCACTATTGATGAAAGTATCTGATGGTGATATACATTCTAGATGATATACATTCTAGTTGCGTCTGATGGTTTATGTGCATATTGACTGACATAATCCGCAATTTGTCTTACAATTTGTAAATTTGAAGAAGCCAATCAGACTAATTGTTCTATATATGTTTGGAACATGATGTTGATTGTTCTATATATGTCATTTTGTCACTGTCAAAAAACAGTGTGATGTATAGTAGCTGCAAGTAAAATTTGTATTGTAAATGTGTGGTTTTGTCTGGAAAATAGCAGAATATTGTCCGATGATTTCCATCGTTTGTCTTAGATTTCAGAGAGTTGCAATCACATGATATTTCACGATTTACAGTGGGTGCTTTGTTTGAAAATCTACTTCAATCACTACGTAGAGAAGTCAGATTTTACTGCGGCGGAGGCCGCAGTAAATGGCGTTTACTGTGACCTACTGCGGCCTCTACCGCAGTAAATTTCGCAGTAAATGTCATATGTGTTAGATATTTTGCAGTAAATTTCGCAGTAAATCGAGATACTTCTCCCGCTGATTTGTTAGATATTTATACCATATGTGTTTTCTGACTTTGTATGATAGTATATAGCTTCCTTGCACATCGTCTGATTTTTAACATGACTATTGTTTGTCACTATGTTTGTATTGTCGGTCGTTTGTGATAGGCTATAAATTTTCTAAAATTTTCTTTACGGAATGTCTGATATGCTGTCGTTTTACATTTGTATGAGTTTTTTTTTCATGCAATTGTCTAATACTGTTATGCTGATAGTTTTAATATTACTCGCTCATTGTCTGAACATGTTGTAATATCGGCATGAAAAATATAAGATAATAAATAACCAACAAAATTAGTATGAAAAATATATGATCAAGAATAATAATAAAATGAAAAGAAAGACGAAAAAATATATACACAATATAATTAAGTGATCAAGAACATTGTATTAAAAATGAAAATGGAAAATGGAAAGCAATAAAGATGGAATGATATAGGAGTGAAGCGAAAAAAAGAAAGAACATGAAAAAGAAAAATTTAATGGTGAATTTATTGTGGTATTTAAAGACTTGAAGTTAATTTGCAGTGATTGTGTCGATTAACTTTTAAAGGAAAAAAGAGAGATTAAAAAGAAAATTAAACTAGTTCTAATACCCGACTTCGTCACGGATTCACTGAATTAATAATTATCAAAAATTTTAATGTATTAAATAACAATATATCCGGTGTAATAAATTTATAGAAATTTAGTTCGTTTTTTAAATTTTGGCTTAGATTTATTTAAATTTATGAAAAATTAGTTCACTTTTAAAAGTTTTGGGTTAATTTTATTATTTAAATAATGACATTTATATCACTTATATCTTTTATCCAAGAAAATATATCAGTTCTCTCTCTGATGATTTAATTTGTTTTGTCACTCATCCCTAACTCGACCACGTCAGGGGTGGTCATCCCGTGGACCACTTTTGACCATCTGGGGTCATATTGGGAAGCTTTCGACGGCGAGCCCAAGCATCATATCATTGACATAACTTACACTTTTTGTTCACAGTAAATGACTCTGCTCGAAGCGCTTGTTACCCGATTCGACGACACGTCGCATCTCCACCTCACCATGAGTGTCCCTAGTGGCGACTAAAAGAACATGAAAGAGATCGGAAACCAGATGGAGAAATTCGCATGATTGACGGTAATGAATAAGAGTTTCTTAGAATACCTTTCGTGTTTGGTTGATCATTCTCTACTCAACATTTGTTACTTGGTATTTATTAATTCTTTCTTTAATGGCTTGGACATCTACCCCTTCAATGAGATTAATTACTACAAACAAATGACATGAAAAGGGAAAATGTGAGTAATCAAACATACAAATAAACAAATGTTAGCACCATAATTTTCTTTTAAAAGTATTGCTACAAACATGTCCATAGTGAGTGCTCTTTCCACAACAACTTATGCTAGAAAGGGCACATTTCAAAGGTAACCTTTTAAGAACTTCATTCAAGTCTTTGCGAAATTTATTTTTCCACACTTGTCTTAAAAATTCAAATAAAATGATATGCTCAAATCCACTCATCAAATGAAGCCTAAAGGATAAGCGTAGTTTATCTTAAGACCTAGACCTCGAGCAAAGAAAGGTAACCGAATTTCTCTGTATGCACAATTGTGTATACTCACCCAATCGCCAAGATGCAAAATTTATTACCCTTACTTGCTGTCAGTGTTGCTGCAAAATCTTCATCCTGTTTGATCAGCATAAATTTTTTTGTGCTTCACCGTTAATATTAATTGAAAAAATTCATCAATTCTTTTGATGACTATAAGACACCGAAGGAAGAGGTGATAAGCGATAATGAATAAGACTCTCTTAGAATTACCTTTCGTGCTTGTTTGATCATTATCCGCTCAACATTTGGGTGGAGAGAAATTTGTTAATCACTCGAACATAATAATCTTATATTTTAATTGGAAATAAAAATAAAAAGAACGGAGAGGAAGGGCTTGCTAACATAAATTCACTATCGATCGGAAATGTTAAGTCATAATTCATCCCGCCACTAAGCCCGACAAGCAGTCCCCTCGCAACCTAAGACGTTTCAGATCTGGAATAAACGATGATCTTCGGCATCGATTCATCCCCTCCCGCCAAGTGTCATTGTCGCACCATCGATTCGCATGCCTCCCACCGTCGAGTTCGCACCGATACTCAAATCGAGCGCTTAGCATTGTGGAGGACTCAGGATGAAGGGTTTCTTCATGTTTCGGTGATGGCAGGAAATAAACGGATGATGAGAGAGAGCGGAGTAATCAAATGCTGTAAAAATGTGTTTTAATTATTTTTTGATTGTGGGTGTTAATTATTTTAATTACATATGATAAAACAAAGGAGAGTGATTAGATGCTTGCCTTAACTACAATTAAAATTTTTGGAAGTTACCATATTCAGTTGTTACCTTATGGGATCAGGAAAAAAAACTCTAAATCTGATGTGGAGCTGAGGTGAAGTATATGTGACTTAACCAGGAAGCGAGTTTTGTTTTTTTTTTTTGGGAATTAATGCAGTTATCATGTATTAATATAGAATAGTAGATAGTAGATTAAACGATGTTAGTGATTTCATTAAATAGCAAATTTTGCCAAACCGAAAATAAGAATATGCCAAAGAATACGAAGTGGGGAGAGTTCATATCGGTCAACGAGAATCAAATAATTCGATAAGCCATTACTAATATGAGAAACTAGTCAAAACTTTTAATAAGAGTGGACCATGCCACAAGTTGCAAGCTCGATTCTTCTGGCAAATTGGCAATGGTTGGTATTATACTTGGTCCGTATAATATACCTTCAAGAAGCTACGTACGTACCCTAAAATCTCACCAAACAAACAAATTTGCTCAAAAGCCGACACTTCATATAGTCACTTACTACACATTTATCTTTTTTTCTATAAAAAGAAATAATATTTATGCAATAAAAAGAAAAAATATTTATAAAACGATTGAGATATATACTTTCTTCTAGTTACTTCCTCTCGAACCTGATCTCCTATAGAAATAAATACATCCTCCAGTGAAAATCGATATACACACACATGTACACACCTTTTTGAAGCATTCTATATATAAAATACATTTCCTTTCAAGAAGCTTTTCATATATATATATTTCTGAAGATTACTCAGTGATAATGGTGGATCTCAGATCGTCGCCACAAGTGGTGATTCACGGATCGATAATTGAAGCAGACAAACAGGAAAGGGTGACTCACAAAAAGTTATTGTTCAAATCACATCGCTTCATCACATCGTTCATCCGAAAAATAATTCAAAAGTTGCTATTCAAGAAAGTACGTCACACGTCATGGATGAAGTCTCGGCGGATTTCAAAGATTTCAAATCCGAACTCAGTTACTATAAATACAGAGGCTCGGCCAGTGTATTACTCACCCCTTACACTCCTGCAAATCTGACTACTCTCTCTCTATCTCTCTTTGTAAACACTTGTAATCTCTTTCATTATCATACTCTGATGTGTATTTTTAAGTAAATCTCTTTTGTTAGGTATTGGGTATCTAATCCATTTCCAAAACTTTATTAAGAGGTTTGTAGTTTATTTCTGCAATCCTTTTGCTCATCTTGAATACTTTTGACCCTGCAAAAATTCTCTTGAAAGAAAGTCAGGCAGGCTATTGGACTCTCCTTTGATAAATTCTATATCAAAATCAAAATTACTAAGAAGAGCTTGCCATCTGGCAAAGATCTGTTTTGAAACCAGGTTTTTGACATCCTTTTCAATAATATCCTTTGCAGATTTACAATCGATTCTTAACAAGAACTTTTTCATGTAAAGATCATCTTGAAATTTATTAATACAAAGTACTACTGAAAGGATTTCCTTTTAATATTACCGTAATTAACTGAGTTTGGTTTTAATCAAGTAAATCTTACTAAGGATTCATTATTTTGATTATATATATACTATTATTATATGGGTAATTGAGAACTATTCATTTATGGGATTTTATCCTATGGTGTTCCTTCTCTTTATTATTATACATATATACATTTGTGGGTAATTGTCATTGATAGGATTTTATCCCATACAAATTGGTGCATGGTGTTCCCTTTCCTTATTATCCATTTTTTTATTTTCAAATTTATTCTCAATTTTTTTTCTTTTCAAATTTATTCTCTTTTTTTTTCAAATTTAGCTTAAAGTATTTCATTTGAGTTTTTTGCACATATATAAATTCCCAATATTTTATTTTACATATTTTATTAAACTTTAATTTATCATTTTTATATTTCATTTTTCATTTCAAATCCTGAATTTATTCTGTTTCCATTTTTTTCGGCATGTTTAGGGAATTTGTTTGATAGGTTTAATCCCACATGTGCATAGTGCTCTCTCTCTCTTTCCCTCCCTCTCTCTCTCTCCCCCCTTATTGACCATTTTTTTCATTTTCAAATTTATTCTCTATTTTCTTCTCTTCAATTATTTTTATTCTCTATTTTTTCTCCAAATTCAGCTTATTTTTTACTAGATTTTTTTGTCACAATTACGTAATTCCCAATATTACTTGACACATTTTATTTTTCTCTTTCAAAATAAAATATAATGTTTCATTTTTTTGTCATTTTGTCCTTAAATTCCCTTATGTTCCACCAAAATTTAACTTTAGATTTTGAAATTTCATTTTTGTTGTTGCTTCTTTATATTTCAGATGTTTCTCACATTATATCCTTTTTAATATTTTTGCTTTGAATTGTACAGTAAGTGTATTTATTTGCTTATGTAATTTTGTTAGTAAAGAAAACTTTATTTTACCGAATCTTAAGAAATGGTTCTAACTTTTCTATACTTTCCAAGTACAATTTCATAATTCTTAAATTTTTATTATTCTAACTGTGCAATCTTTTTATGTTAAACTCTAAAATTTGTGTGGCACTTGAATGAAAATCTAGCTTTTTTGGCAATATGACCATGCAATTGCGTTTTGCTTTTATTTAAATTTCGTTTAAATTAATCATTTTTTACTTTTATAGGCCAAATTATGGATTAGTACCATGAACTTTGATGATTCGTTCAAATAATGACATGGATTGTAACTCGTCCTGACTCGTACCTTGAACTATTCAACTCGGTGCAGTTAGGATCTCAACTCAGTAATTCCGTAAACGGTGTTAGATTTCTAACAGTTTAATGATCAATTTGTCATTCTTACAAGTTTTAGGTCTTAAATGATAAGTTAACTAACTTTAGAAACTTCATAATAATAAATAATCAAAATACCCCTAAACTATCATAATTGTTCATATGAACCAAATTCTTTTTTCTTCCTCTCATTTCTTTCCCTCCCTGTACGCTTTGTCACCTTCATCCCCTCCACCTCCAACCATCGTGCAACAGACTGTGTACAGTGCCAATATATTGTCCGCTTTGGGTCCCAGGCCAGCATGGATTTGCTTCTACCTGAATCCACAGGTAAAACACATCTTGTAGGGTTAAGGAGCAACCACCCTTATAAGGCAAGTATTACTCTCTTAGCCCCTACATGTGGGATGAACAACATCATCCACCCTCCAAGGAGTCAGCGTCCCCAAGACATGGACATCGTACCACCCGGCTACGATACCATTTGTAAGCATCGTGTACAATGCCAAGATATTGTCCGCATTGGGCGCGCCAAGACGGATTTGCTTACTGAATCTACAGGTAAAACGCGTCTTGTGGGGTTAAGGAGCAACCACCCTTATAAGGCATGCATTATGCCACAAGACGCCTTTTACCTCTAAATTTAGGTAGAAGCAAATCTGTGCGGCCTGAGGCCCAAAGATGACAATATTTTGGCACTGTACACCATCTAATACAAATGGTATCAAAGCTTGGTTGTACGGTGTCCATCTGCCAGTGGGGACGTTGGACTCCCTTGGAGGGGAGTGGATGATGTTGTTCATCCCGCATAGAGGGGCTAAGGAGTAACGCATGCCTTATAAGGGTGGTTGTTCCTTAACCCTACAAGACGCGTTTTACCTATAGATTCAGGTAGAAGAAAATCCGTGCGGGCTGAGGCCCAAAGCGGACAATATCCTAGCATTGTACACGGTCTGTTACAGAGATTCTCGTCAGTGAGGGGGTATTTTCTCCAGTAGTCGGAGCTGATCTTACCCTTCTTCCAAGATGTACAAAAAAACAGATGATCCTCCACATCTGGTACGAACGCCAATCATAGTTTTCCTAGAAGAGGAAAACTTGTAATTAATAATTATATAAGTGTACATTAATGAATAAAATTTATATTAATCTAGCTATACTTTACCGTAAATTTCGCCACCCATGCGTCCTTCTCTTCTTGCGTGAACTCCATGTAAGTCACCAGGATACCGACATAATGCTCTCGGAAGACGGCTTGAACGTCTTGGTAGACGTTGTGAAACTTCGATCCAAGTTTACACAAATAAAAAGGAAAAGACATTAAGACAATAGGGTGTGTATATATAAATTAAAAATTTAAATTAAACATATAAATTCAAACACTTACTTGCGAATCTGGAGTAGTCTCTAGAGGTGAGAGAAACCTCGCGATCGCATCATCTATCAGGCCGTCATGCGCCTTAGCCTCCACGATGCGCTCCCAACCATCAGTATGAGAGGATGCAGCTCACGTGGTGGACCGCGGAGTGCGATACCCACCATGGCCGCTATCGGTGTAATCCCCTAAACGGCCGCTACCGGTGCAACCCCCTGAACAACCCCCGCCCGTGGAATCATGTCCTGATTCATGGGCGCTATCTCGCGGAGGAGACGTCTTATCCTTACAAGAAGTTCAATAGTTAATGAAAATCCAATTAAGCCCATAACTTTTACATAATATTCAATTTAACCCCAAACTTTTAAAAATGTTCAATTGACTCAAAACTTTTCAAAACTTTCAATTTGACCCAAAGCTTTTAAAAATGTTACTTACCTATAACTTTCAAAAAAAATTCATTCTCACCCAAATTTTTTAAAAATATTGCAATTTTACTCAAAACTTTTAGAATATTGCAATTTTACCCAAAATACATAAAAATGTTCAATTCAAAACAAAATTTTAAAAAATTTGTAAATTGCACCCAAAACTTTTCAAAACTTTCAATTTGACCCAAAACTTTTGAAAATCTTTACAAATCTTCATTTTGCCCTAGTGGTGTAACACGAGTCGAGTTGCTCACGAGCGAGCTCTAGTTTGAGCTTGAATCACAATAAACGAGCCGAGTTTCACGAGCCCGACTCGAGGTCGAACCCAGATTTTGATTCGAGTCCTAAAACGAGCCGACCTCGAACCTTAGAGGTCCGGCTCGAGCCCGTTAGCAAGCCTTACCGAGCCACCCTATAATTACATATTTACCCCTAATGTGAAATCCCTATTTATCCTAATTTCAGATCTCACTCGTTGGCTTGCTGCAACCTATCCCTCCTCTGATCCAAACTCAAACCCCTCCAAAAACCATATCCCTCCGCTCGCCTGAAGATCCCATCTGCTTCACAACATCTTCGTTCAATCGACTTCCTCCGGTTAATATCAGTTTTGAAGATTTTGGAAACCGGTGTGCAAGAAGATCGACAGGCCATCAAGTTTCTCCTTTTCTTCCTCACGATCTCTGTTGTAGCAGTTGAAGCTAGCGAAATTGATGTGTCATCTGGCCGTCGTCCAAACCTCAATCCAACAAAAACAAGAACTTGTAGTGGAAGAACAAATTCGATGACCCACCTTGAGTTTTCAACATAAAATTAACATGTAAAAAACATTCAAAACTACAAATTAATTTTTCAGCAAGATGAGAAATTTAAGAAAACCCAGATGGGCATTTCGACTAGAGAGCCAAATTGAAGTGTAAAAAGAGGGATCTTGCAGAAGACCTAACACAAAAGATAAGGCTTTTTAAGGCTTCAGTCACAGGTGCTGCAATTGTTGGCGGAGCTTCTGCACGATGGCTTTTGGTCAATGAAGAAGATAACCTCCTGTGGGATAAATTTTTTTAGTCCTTGTACTTCCGAGTTATTTAACTTAAGGCACTAAATTTTTTCGATCCAGTCGAACATTCGAACCGAACTTGAACATTAGACGAATTGAACACGAGTCATCTTTTTCGAGCTCGGCTTGAACAAGTTGGAACTCAAGCCACCTTTCACATACTCGAACATGTGATGTACGGGCTCGGTTCGGCTCGTTTACACCCCTATTTTGACCTAAAACTTTTCACAAACTTTCAATTTAACGCAAAATCACCAAAAACTCACCAAACTTCACAAAAAAGCATAAAAAATCATCACAATTTATCAAAATTATCATTTTACCCAAATCTTTTCAAATGGGCAAAGTGCACGGTTAGTCTCTTATATTTGCCTTTTGTCCTATTCATGTCCTATTTTAAGAATTTGTCCTATTAAAATCTTTTATCTTTATATTTTGTCTCATTTAAGTCCTTTATCGTTAAGTTAATGTTAAGAGAAACAGAATTTTAGGAAAATGATTTTTTAGGCACCTATACTTTTCCTTTTATACTCTTTACAACACAAACTTAGGTATACAAGTATCAAACCACCAAATACCTTCAGGCCACCACTTCTCGCACCGTCGACCACCACCGGCCACCAACAACACGCACTGGTGCCACCAAGCCGTCTCCACCCTTGGTCGCCCGAGCTCGGCCTCTCCAAATCGACCCAACCCGACCTCAACAATCCACCGGAGCCTACTGCAAATGCTTCGATTCGCTGTTCTCCGGTGGCCAGGGATGATAATCCGCCAAGGGAAAGCCACCAAGTGGCCGGTGAGCACCAAAATCTGGCTAATCGTGAAAATACGAGTTTCACTATCGCCACGTTTTCGGCCCAATTCCGGACGAATTGTTGGCCAATGTTGGTGAATCTCGAATGGGTTTTCATAGACACTCTAGTGACAAGTTTTAACCATCAATTTTTAACATTATCTCTGAATGTAATTAATCAAATTTTAAGGGTTTCAAGAACCCTAGAATTTCAGAATGTGATTCCTCTCAATTTAAGAATAGTTTGATTATGAAACAAGAGGGGTTTTGTCCTTCGAGAATAGGACTTCGATTCCGATTAATTTTTACACTCCAATCGTGAAAAAAGGTGAGTCGAGAGGTGATTGAACATTGATTTACGAGATTGTGAAGGGCCGAAAAAGCTTAGGCGAGATTGGAAAGAGGTATTGGAAGGGCGGTGAGGCGACTAACCGCCCGTGGGTAGGGTAGAGGTGGTTGGCTGTCGCTGGGTGGGTGGCCGGAGTAGCATCAGGTTATCGGAGTTTTGGGTAGGTGGTTAAAATGTTAATTTTTAAAACATTATGGTGCAAAGACAATAATAGGAAACCTTTAGTCCCTAAAAAATCATTTTCCTAAAATTCTGTTATTTTAACATTGAGTTAACAGTAAAGGAATTAAATGAGACAAAAAAAAGAAGATAATGGACTTTAATAGGGTCAATTCTTAAAACATGACCCGAATAGGACAATAAGCAAAAATAAGAGACTAACCTTGCACTTTACCCGTTTTCAAATATAGCAATTTGATCCAAAACTTTTCAAATACTATGATTTCACCGAAAACACATATTCAACATTAATTCCTAAAAATTCCTAAACACATATTCAACATTAATTCAAAAATTTTTCCAGAAAATACATTAACACATATATTCAACATTAATTCCTAAAAAATTCCTAAAAATACATAAACACATATTCAACATTAATTCAAAAACATTCACCAAAAAACAGAAAAGGTTAGAAAGTCACCTTGTTGTAGAGGATGTCAGCTGTCTAAGTAGAGGAGGACGGAAAATAGGGGCAGGCTGCGAGATTTGTGCACTTTTAAAACAAGACAAAAAACTTATAAAACTTGTGAAATAAACGGAGAAAATGAAAAAAAGAAGAAGAAGAAGAAACGGACTCACCTTTGTCCAAGGATGAAGATTTGTGTTGAATGGAGGTGGAATGACGCCAGAATCGTCCCCAGAGCTCTAGTGCGGCGGCGGTTCGAGGCTGGGAGTTTTTGGGTGTGTTGAATCATAGAAGAAGATGACCAAATATCCAAAACTACAGACCAATAGCTTGATCCAACATACAAATTAACTGAGTATTTCAAAAATCGAGGTGAATGAGAAACAATGGAGAAAATTGAAGTCGGGAGCAAAACTTTTTGTCTGCTTCCGAACTCTAGATCTGAAAATGAAGGGAAGAAGGAAGGGGAACTATTATGGAGGGGTAGGGGTTACCCGCTACCAAAAGCACTACCATTGACACGGAGGCCAAAGTGGCAGCTTTTGCTAGGTTGGTAGCGGGTATGACGTTACCATTCTGGTAGCGGGCCAGCCCGTCACCTTACCCGCTACCGTTTACAAAAGGTGACAGTTTGAGTAGTAGGCTACCCATTTCTTGGCGTCTGAGGCTTTTTTGGGACCACGGTAGCAGGCTCCCCATTACCAGGCCCACTATCGTGGTCCATACAATTACGTAGTGTAATCTATATCGATACACGATTTTACACATAAATAAATAATGTTTTTACTCTTATCATTTTAAAAAAACTAAGCATATACAAAATAATTAAAGTGTACTAAATAGAAACATAAATTTTCATTATTTTTATAGTTCATACTCCCTCATTCCCAAAAACAATATGATACATTTCGTTTTCGAATTTGTAATTGACTCAAATTTTACCTAGAATGAAGTGGCCAAAATAATGTAAATAAAATATATTTAGAAACTATAAATATTTAATTATCATTTGTATATAAATTATTTAATTTTATATAATAAAATCTTGAAGAAAAAATAATAAATTAAATTTTGAAAATGAAATATATTATCTTTAATTTTCAGGATGAAGGGAGTTGTACTCCATATAGAAAAAAAAACTTTAGCAACAAAACGTTTAGGCCTAAACGAGTACATGCTATTGTTGTCAATTAGCCGAAGCGAAATTGAGCTGTGCTCTCCTCAAACTCAGCTTGGATGTTTCAGATTGAGGTCGAACTCAGCTCGATAGCTTGACGAGCCTTCATGATACAAGCTGGATCTCAACTCGATGCAATGACAGAGTTGAGCTTGATAGCTTGCGAGCTACTAAAAAACCTGCATATTAAATCCTCCAACATATGCTCGGATTCGGTTTGATAGCTCGCGAACTGTTGGATAAGGGTTTCTTAGCAAGTTAGTCCTTATACTCCATATAAGTTCAGTAAAATTAACCTTACTAATTTTACCCTACTATTACTTACGTCTGAACCTTCCTATGTACCTTTTAGTATATATTACTCGATATATCGATAAGCATTCAAGTCAAACTAATGTTTGTTTTAACACGACTCGATGAACATAACGAGCTCTCATTTCCGCTTGAACTAGATTTCAAACTCGATAAAATACAACTCGATAAGTTTGGAGTTAAATTCAAGTTCAAGAAAATTCAATAAGGGTTCGGCTCATTAACAAGTCTAAGTACAACTATCATATATGGTGTTCTTTTGGTGAAAAACTTTCCCTAAAACTATCAATACAAATTTTCCCTCTAAATTTTCAATTACCAATATCCAATTAATTTTCAAAAAATTCCACTTTTTCCTAATACTTTTCAGATTAAATAAACTATATTTCATTTTATTATTGTGGCTATTCCAAATATTTAAGTACAATTTATGTGTTGGGCACGTTCAAATTAAAGAAACTTACACTTAGCCCTCTCGAGGCTTTCCTAACCTACAATTACCTTCCCCTGATTTTTAGAATCCTACGAAATGCCCCGAGACTTAGTGAAATCTACAATTACTCCCTCAAGCTTTAACACCGTTAAAATTTCGTTAAAATTTTTGGAATAATCTTCTTGATTGTTTTATTACAAAACTAATCTTTTAAATTAACCTTACATTTTTATAAACCTAACCATAACTATTTTAACCCTTTACAATTTCACCCTCATTCCCCATCCTCCACCCCACACTGTTGGGACACTTCGAACTAGACGGATACCACCGATCGCAACACGATTCTGCTGAACAACCAAGAGTGAGCATTGGAAGATCGCAGGTGAGCAAAGCGGGCACACGACAACACCCAAGGTTAAGTGTGGTGTGGCTCGAGGCTCGCTCACAATGGCATTGGGTTAACGCATGACAACCTTAGAGTCGCTCACGACGCCTGTTTGGAGGTGGTCCAGCTTGTTCGACGCTGGTAAGTGGTGGTTAGACCATAGTCCAGTGGGTGTAGACTGTAGAGTTGAGGATCGGGAAGGAGTGGTGAAATTTTAAAGGGTTAAAACATGTAGGCTAGATTTTTTAGGGTTAGAAAAGTTTAATGCTCATTTAGAAAATTAACCCATAAATCTAATAGAAAATCTAACAATGTTCACGGTGAAGAGGGGTATTTGAAGGTTTCACTAAACCTCGATGGTATTTTTGTAGGACTCTGAAAAATATGGGAAGTAATTGTAGGTTCAGGCAAACCTTAAGGGATAAATGTAAGTTTCCCTTCAAAGTATAACTCTTAAAGTACCATTGTCTCAAAGAGCTTAATTAGCCTAAAGGTTGTTTTTACATATTGCGATTCTTTCAAGAATTTTTTAGTATTTCAAACTTAACCTTTCATCTACTATCTACTATTATATACTAATACAGGACCACTACCATAAATAACCAGAAAAAAAAGTGAATGGAGAGATTTGGTGAAGCCAACCTCATATTCACATCAGATTTGAGTTTTTTTTTCCACAATCAATGCAATCATTTATATCAATGTAATCAATTACAAGCAATCACCTTCTTTTTTTGGTTTTTAATTAATGTATTTAATATTTCCAATTTTATGTGAAAATACCTC
This sequence comes from Stellera chamaejasme, assembly GCA_024586325.1. Classification (NCBI taxonomy): domain Eukaryota; kingdom Viridiplantae; phylum Streptophyta; class Magnoliopsida; order Malvales; family Thymelaeaceae; genus Stellera; species Stellera chamaejasme. The sequence continues at coordinate 10,385,559 of CM044985.1, read as the reverse complement.
TACAAAGTAGGAGTAGATTGATCAATTATCATAAATTACAATTATTTCTTCCTATTTACATAATTTGTGATTTCATTTTGATATCCGTTTCTTTTTCGTTCTATTTCTTCTCTTTCATCGTGTCTTTTTCTCTCTTTAGTTTCTTTGTTGTGCATCTCTCTCGCTTCTCTTTCTTCCATTTCAGACATCTTCATCCTCTGATTTTCCTTTGGAAACTCAGTTAATCACAATTAATTCATTTCTTCTCTCTCATTCCTTTTTTTATCACTTATTTTCACTTCCTTGATCCTTCAGCTCTACTCTCTAAATGTGGAGATCTTACCGTTGACCATCACTAACTTCTCCAAATCTAGAGTGTCATTTCGGCACGAAATGAGCGAGTATCGACATAGGAAGCCGGGGAATAGGCAGATGAGGGGTAGTAATATCCTCTTCTATGATTATGTTTATTTTATTATTATTATCCGCACTGTCAATTGGTTGGTTGATAATTTCAATTGAAACTGATGTTTCTAACCATCAGTATATAGTAATTGAGAACGAGTCTTTGCCCATATATTGTGATGATAAGCAAATGAGACCATGGTGCTACTTCACTAGTAGAGACAATAGGCTTTCTGGTGAGTTAGGTTTCTGTTTGAAGGAAGCATGATTTACTGATTATTCTATATTTAGACGTAAGTATTGGAGTTTAGGTACTCGTGGAGCCACTTGAAATGGAAGCATGTTTTACCATGTTCTTTTAGAAATGGTGAGTAATTTAAAGCCATGTATTCATCAGGAGCCATTTGAAATTTTGCAGATGGAGCGGTTGCTCGGTTTGAGTGCTAGGCTCAATCTAAAAACAAGTTAGAAAATTAAAAGATAAAACATCATGATTTTCATATATTGTTAGTACCAGTAGCTACTGCCCAATACAATGAATATTAGCTTAATTAAATAAATGCTAGAGATTTACACCATCATAGCAAGTGTGCTTTACAACTATTTTCTTTTAGAATTTTTTTTAATGTTATTATGCTCTATAGTTACATTATATCTGTGGAAGATGTCTAGAATCAGAAGATGGTACTTTGAATACCATTTCAGCTAGAGTATTCTAATTTTCTCTCTTTTCTAAATATTCTCTTGATGTCTTCCTTATTGTATTTCATTTTATAGTTTTGTGAGAATATTGATACTATTTCTTTTATACACCATGCATCATTCTAACCATCAAGATATTAGAAGAGGTTGTGAAAAGAGTACTCAAAGTTGAAGAAAGGAAAAACCGATGCATATGTGTTTAGTTTGTTTTACTTTTGTTTGGTGCTTAGTAGATTATTCTATGTTGTTTTTTTGTGGTTATTACCAGATTTTGCTTTGATGATTTTAGTCAGGGGCATCATTTTCCATTGTGAGATTGTTTATTCAATTTGGTTTGCTTTTAGTGGCCTCTGTCTATTTTATTGAGCTGCCCTGCTATTTTTACTCTTGGAATACCTAAATGAATTTTGCAAAATCTTTTTTTCCTGAAACTGTTTGTCTGGGTTGCGTCCAAAATATTCCCTATATTTGCTTATGTGATTTCGGAGTTCAACGATGAATCTTTATTGGTGGCCGAAGCTTAATGTTTCATGATTTTTGAAATTTTCTGGTGTTTTTTATTTGGATTTTTTTTATTTTATCATTGCATTTTCTTATCCACTTTTCTAATTGCGTCTTTGCTTTTGCCCTTATGTCTCTATTTTTAAATCAACCATCTACATTTTGGTTTTATGCATTTTTTCAGCCTTTTGATGCAGTTTAGAACCTAATGGTTGGTGACTGGACTACACATCTGTTACGCCAAACTTTGTTAATTGGGAAATAATTAAGTAATGATGTGGTATATTAGTAACTGCCCCATTGTCTTTCCTTGTGATTGTATAATAGGGCAATACATTCTTAGCAGATGACAAGTACTGCTGTAAAAAGTTCCATAAATGTTTGTAAGCTGAGCTTATATTAGAGATCATGATTAGTTGGAGAAGGAGAAAGACAACGTAGAAAACAGGTTTGGGTTTGAAGTCTGGGTGTGGACAGTGTGTCAGTAGTTTAGATGTGAAGGTCACTTGGTAAAGGCAATTAAACCCCAAAAAAATGAAAGAAAAGAACTCATCCGCCTTAACTTGAAAAATATTCAAGAGGATCATCTACATGACTACATAAATATCATTATGTAGTAGTTTTATTATGCTGTTTTTAATTTATTCTATTGAAACATTTTATTTTTATTTTATGTCAGGCCTGCAATTTTAAACAATCTAATTGTGGATCTTAGAAATCATGTGTATTATAGCTAAGCATATGTTAAACTAATTTAGATTAAGACATTTCTTTATCATTTCATGTACTTTTCATCCTTTATTATATTTTTAATTCATTTTTTGGATGATAAACAAAGTATCGTTCTCACCGAACATAATGTTATTATTTTATATTAACATGTTAATATTAACACGATTGATTTCTATTGAAAAAGTAAACCTATGAAGAAGTCGGGTATTAGGACTAATTTAATCTCTATTTCAATGGTAAAGTACGTCATTGGTTCCTTATCTTTAACCATCGTCCTTTGCAGATTCAAGTTTAAATTTAAATCATATTGAAGTCCTTTATCTTTCAGTTTTACTTACATCATAATCTGTTTCGTTAAATGCTTAATTAACTTAACGTTGTTTCTACATATTGTGATTCTTTCAAGAATTTCTAAGTATATCAAAGTTAAATAGCCCTCCTACCTTAATTTGCTTTTCTTATAAATCCCAAAATGTTACATGTGTTACACTTAAGTCCATTTTTTACTCTTTGTAGGTCAATGAACATAAATTTCTCTAAGATATCATATTAGATATCATATTAGAATGATGAATATAACTTATCTTTTAACATTACAGCTGAAAAACATAGTAATTTGTTGTCGATTGATTTTGAAGATTGAATTCAGTATTTGCTCGTGTTATTTATTTTGTAACACTATTTTTTATTAGAATAACTTAAATGCTTATGCAAAACTTCAATAATGGTGAACTATATGTTTATCTTTTAACTTTATAGCTAAAAAATACTTTTTATCCATAAAATGTTGGTGCATTTCTTTTTCGATATTGTGGTAGATTCAAATTTTTATTATAAATAATTCATTAAAAATTCAAAAATATATGTTTAAAACTATAAATGTTAATCTATATTTTGCAATTAATTTCCTGTTTATTTTCTATATACGATTTACAGCTAACTACTTATTTAAAGTTTAATTTAGTTTGCACCTGTCTTTTGTCTTCTCTAATTTATCTTTTCTTATTTTTGCATCTCTCATTTCCTTTTTTACATCTTAACCCCACATATTTCATTTGGTTTTTCTTTTTTACATCATAAGCCCGTATATTTCATTTTCCAGTTATGAATAAATAAATAATTTAAAATCTTATCAACAGCAATGAACGGATTAGGGTAAAAGTAAAAATTTATTAATTGGCTAAAACCAAAAGAAACACAAAAAGTTCTAACGCAACAAAATGAGACAAACAAAAACAAAAGTCCCATACAAGAGGTAAAACTCAAAGGGGTGACCTGCGACAGTGTCGGTATGGTTCGCAACCCTCCGATTAGTGGACAAAAGCAGAGCAGGAGAGAGGTAGGACCATGCCCGAGAGATCCCAACGTCGATACCCAAGGCCGACGCTGGGAAGAACCATTGAAATGGAAAAACGGCGGCGGCGCTATTAGGTTTGGAAGAGCACTGCATGAGAGAAAACCTCAACCTTCATTATTATCTCATTATTAAATTTACAAAACCATGGAAACATTATTTTCGTTTAGGCTCCCCGAGTGTATAACAATTTTCATAAAAACATATCAAATCACATTTTTTTCATTAACCCTTTCTCTTATAAATATCAAATACACACATAAATTTTAAATTTTCTACCTCACACTACCACCTCTTCTACACAAAATCCATCACACCCATAAAGAAATGTAGATTTTTATTTTTGTTTTAGTTTTGAGAAGAGTATTTTTCATTTTTGAAACGCAAATAAATTGTTAGTCCACATTTTTTTAGGCCCCACCTTTGTTGGCACTTAAAGCTGATCAAAACAAATCCTTGACAGTTTCCTTACTTAAAAGACTACACTTCTCTCGACTCCCCCACTTTCCGTCTATTTAAAACCTTGAAACCACACGGCTTATTCCGCCACATCCGTTACTCTCGCTCCTCTGTTTTCCCCTGTTTTCAATGGCGAACCACGAATCCCAGAACTTGAAGTCGTCTTCGAAGCCGTCCGGAAAGCTCCACCTTGGGCTTCAGATCGGAGTGAGGAGCATCGCCGTCGCCACCACATTGGCCGCCGCCTGGTCCATGTTCACAAGTGACCAGATCACTGAGATTTTCGGTATACCGTTTGAAGCTCGCTACAGCTATTCCCCTGCTTTCAAGTTCCTCGCCGTCGCCAACGTTGTCGTCTGCTGCTTCACCGCTCTGTCGTTAGTGGCTTTCGCCGTCAGCGTCTTCGCCGGTTCCCGTTCTGGCTTCAGCCCCGGCAACTACTTCGGACTCTTCGTCCATGATCTGGTACAGCATCTCTGTTTCTCTTACTGTGTTTATCTTACTCTATCACAGAAAAAAAAGATTTATTGTTAAGAAATTATTTATTTGAAAGGGAAAATAAGACAAAGTACCTCAATTGCATGTTGCCATGTTGGTGGCCATTAGTACCTCCAGCTAGAATTGTGTGAAGAACCTACTTCTGTTTAAGGGTCCGTTACTTGACAGATCATCTTAATGAGAGAAACTTTTACACGATTTTTATTGTTAAAACTTTAAAACACAACTAATTAAGTACTTATTCTTGTAAAGTTACAAACTTTTTTCTTCCCTGATTAAAAAGCCGGTGTCTTTACTTTATCTGGTTCTGATGGGCATGCAGTTGGTGATGTCCCTGGAATTGTCCGCGGCGGCGGCAGCGACGGCGATCGGATATCTGGGGATGAACGGAAACTCGAAAGCCGGTTGGTTGCCGATTTGCGACCATGTTCCTGGATTCTGCTCCAGCATCACTCGCTCTCTGGTTCTAGCTTATGTCTCCCTCCTTTTGCTGCTGCTTCTTACTCTTCTCTCTGCTATCAACTCTAGACATCAGAGTCCTTCCATTTAGTAGTGTAAACTTTCAGAGCAATTGTGTACCCAATAAATTGCATTAATGTGTATGTGTTGTATTTTATTTTTACTTGGGATTCAAAAAACAAAAAGGGAAGATACAAAAGATCATGGGAATAGGATTTCTTTTTTCTTGTTTTGGTTAAGGTGTGTCATTGGCTCAATTGAATGATTTCGCAATTGGCTTGAAGTACAATGTAACATTTGCGTGGAAAGTGAATTATATTCTTCATTTAAAATATTATCTTACAACATATGTGGAAAAACACATACTTAAATGTACTACTAATTAACTAACTCAACTAACTAATCTATTAAACTAAAAGACTAAAACACCCTTTGTAGAGATTTATTAAGAGGGTAAATTTGACATTTTTATGATATGTGTTTTTTCACGTATGTGGTAAATAGACCCCCACATATGACAATATACTTAAAACGTGAATTGCACAATCAAATAACCTTTAAATATCAAAGAATAATCATGATAAGATTTTTTTTGAACATGAAAAATCTATTTTATTAATGAGAATCATTAAAAATAAATCGTAGACGACAAACTAAAATACATAGAGAAAATACAAATAAACCAGCCCGCTAGAGAGGAGCATCCATATAAGAAGAACCACTAAGATTAGGACTTGACTCCAAAGGATAAACAATCTCATGATGTCGGTCAAGACCACTATGACGAAAAAAGATCTCGAATCCCGCCCCCGGTACCCTGCACGCCCAAAGGCTAAATAACACCAACGCACCATAGTGGGCTAAAAGGAACACTAACCTTAGTAATAAAGGTAATCGCAACAATTCACATATATGATGACTACCAATCCAAACATACAAAAGGGAAAATGTCCAATTTTACCCTTAACGTTTGCTCGTTGGACCCTTTTTGCCATTATTTTGAAAACATGTTTTTTTACCACTACCGTTATAGTTTATGGGCAATTTCCAAGGCAATTAAATTAATTTCACACTAAACCCTAAAGTTTTTAAAAATTGACAAATTCGCCCACATTTTACAATTTCGTCCAATTCCACTCCTACAACGACCTAGGCTGCCGCCTCAATGCTCCCTTCACTGGAACTACGACCAGTCCGTCGGCACTGTCGACATCACCTACCGCGATACCGGAACCACCTCCTTCCGTTGGTCCGTCTGGGCTCTCAACCCTTCCGGCGCTACCATGTCCGGCTCACAAGCCCCCATTGCCTTCATTAACTCCTCCAGCCTCAGCAACCCATCTATGGTGCCCGACAATCTGAGCATTCGACCAATGGTGATAACGTCAATTCTGTCTGAAGCGTTAATTTTCCGACTGGTCAAGCCGTTGCCATCGGCAGCTTTGGAAATTCCACAAACATGGGGAGAAATTTTGGGTTAATTTTTTGGGGCTTAGATTGTAACTTTTACAAATATGGGGTTAATTCTTTCATTTTTAAAAGTTTGTGATCAAATTGAGCATGAAGATATACCCCGTAATGGAATATTCCAAGAATATTCTCTCCGTTAACGGCTTTAGTGGTAAAAAAGGTCCTAAAAGTACACTTGATGGCAAAAAGGATCCAATGATATAGTGTTAATGACAAAAAAGAACTCGTTTTAAAAAAAATGGTAAAAATTTGTCCAACCAGCAAACGTTAAGAGTAATTGGTACCTTTTTCCTAGAAAATATAAACTAAAACTGACGCAACAACCAAAGTAAAAAATGTCCTAAATAATCCAAATAACAATAGCAAAAAATGGAGCCGTAAGCAAACCGAGATTAGCCAGGTCGACTCTATAGAGATAAGCCAGGTCGACTCTATACCCAGTCAATCCCAATGGCAGATAATTATGGTCGTGGGTGAGGCTGGACACATCCCAACCCGTCCTTTGACACTCCCATGACCAAATTTGGGATCTTTTTTTATCACCTCACTATCTTCAATGAGTACTCCAACCGGACCTCGGCCCACCGCATCTGCCACCATAGCTCTCCGTGGATGGCTTCACCAGCGAGCCCAACACCCAAGGAGACCACCATCATTTGAAACGCTGGAAAGCCTTGACAGGTGACATCTCCTTTCACACGAATAGAGAAAGCTCCGTCGCGCTCCGATCTAGAACCACCCACTGCACCGAAGTGTCAGCCGCTCTAGTGCGCCCATGGCACACTGCGATCGGTCCAAAGCACCCCCGTCTCGCTCGCATGAAGTCTAAGAGTTTTTGGTGTCGCTGCAAGAAGTTGATCGAAATTGGGAGAACAAAAACGGCGACCTAAGAAGGTTTCTCAGCGCCACTTGGTCGTACCCAACCACCAGCAACTTGAGAAGTGCTCGCCGGCCATAGAGAGGCGGCGACGACACTCCTAGGGTAAGAGGAGAAAGCATCATGATTTCCCCCCCTTTTATTTGAATTTTTCACACTGGTTGAAGGAAAATATATTGTTTCGATTTTTTAATACAATCATGATAAAATTTTGATGGAAAAAATATGCAAATACTCCCTGAAACAACTCTTACTAGCATTTGGCAGCATTTTTCTAAAGGTCAGTTCTCTGTTATTCCTATTAAAAAGTAGTGTATTATTTGTTGGAACCTCTGGGCCTTACTGGAACGTTAGGGCAGATCTACGGACAACATTAGAGGTTGTTAGGGCGTGAGGCGGCGAGTAGGGGTGAGTAACGAATCGAGCCGAGCCGAGCTCGGCTCGAGCTAGAGCTTTAACGAGCCCGACGAGTCGAGCCTCACGAGCCTCGAGCTCGAGCCGGTTTCGAGGCTCGAATAATATACGACCCGAGCTCGAGCCCGAAACGTTCGGCTCGTAAGGTTCGCGAGCCTAACGAGCTCACGAGTCTAACGAACTCACGAGCTCGTTTGGGGCCGAATCAAGCCTAGCCGAGCTCGCGAGCCTAATGAGCTCGAGCTTGCGAGCTCGTTTAGGGCCGAATCGAGCCGCCTAGCCGAGCTCGCGAGCCTAACGAGCTCGAGCTTCACAAACCTTCGAGCCGAGCCCGAATTTCACGAGCTCGAGCTCAAACTTGCTAGGCTCGGCTTGGCTCGAACTCACCCCTAGCGGCGAGCGGCGGCAAGAAGCATGGGATGAGGTTCAACACTGAAACCTTACTTCAGTCATCAAACGTCTCTAGATTATGCATTCTAACCCATCTCCATCTTTTTATTAGCTTCAAGCCTTCAACCCTTAAAGCTTTAGATTCTTACAAAAATGGCACTAGACCATTGACAATTTGACGGCGTTAACGTTATGTGGGGTGCAGTTGCGGACCTAGGATAAAGTTGCTGTGAGGGCAACTTTCACTGTCCAACTTTTTTTACTTGATTTGTACTCAATAAATTCGCCCAACTCAAATTAATACTCAGAAAAAAAATTTATTTGAATGAAAACTAGAAACAATGAATTTTCATTAGGATCTATACCTAATGTTTTTTTAATAGGATAAGAAATATCATATATTAGATGTTGAAAACTACTTCCTCCGTCCCAAATAATTATACACTTTGTTTTTGTTATTTTACGGTATTTAATTTATGATTTTTTTTTCATGAATTTTTAGACATTTAAAATTAATAATTTATATGCATACTATAATTTGAAGTATAAAATTTCTAAATATATTTTTTTCTAAATTTTTTAAAACTTGTGATCTTTGTTAAAATTTGATTTAAACATCGAATCTTGAAATATCAAAGTCAAAGTGTAGAAATATTTGGGGACGAAGGGAGTAAATGAGTATTTTCTTAAAGTACGGATGAAGTATTTAAATAGTGATGGGGTCATGGGTTTGAAGTAGGGGTGTGCACGGGGCGGGGAGGATAATGGTTAAAATGTTATCCGTACACTGCGGGGCGGATACCCAATTTTAGTATCCGAAACCGTCCCGCACTATACAGGTACACACACCACGGGTACCCGCACGATGACGGGTTTTTGCGGATCGGGGTGCAGATACACTCACTATCAATAAAACAATATCATAAAAAAATCAATTCTTAAATCCTTAATAAGTAAATGACAAATAAGTAGTCAAATACACATCAAATTCACAACCATTATGCAAATTATTCAATTAAAATTTATTAACGGATGAAGAAAATAAATGTTGAAAAATGATCATCATCTGATCATCTCATCACCTTGTAACTTATTGAACAAATCATGTATCAGTAAATACGCACAAATACAAACATACAGTATTAGTAAAAAACTGGTTAAACATGTAAACTCATGAACTAACACACTTAAACCGGTAAAACATCAACATGCATACTCAGTAAATACCGGACAAAAAAAATCAAATTCATAAATTGTCCACAATGATCTTAGAACATCCCTCATTTTACAGGGACCTAGCCTGCTGCCAAAAACGAACAGGAAGAGTTTTTTTTTTAACCACTTAGCTCTTGTCACACTTATTGACTACTGAATACTAATTAGCTTGCTTAGGGTACTTGTGCAAAAAGTTGAGCAGAGAGGACCAAAGTTTTAATTACAAATTGGAGAATTACTCTGTAGTTAGGGACTTATTGGCTTAGGGTAGTGAAGCATAAAACAAAAAGTAGAGTTTCAAACTAGGGGTGGGATTGGGTAGATATGGTGTAACATCCAGTCAATGAATAGATTATATGTAGAGGTGGATCGGAGCGGGCATCCGCAGTTTTTGAATATTAAAACCCGAAACTGATCAGCTGCAGATCGATTACCCATTTTTTCAGTTTTTCGGATTCTCGGTTCTTCGGTTTCTTGGGTTTTTCGGTTTCGGATTGGACGGTTTAGAGCGGGTTGACGGTTTTTCGGTTTTTCGATTTTTTTGAACACCCCTAATTTGAAGTGATTAGATCGTATAGTAGGGTGTCGAGTATAATTTCACCTAAAGTTTAAAGATATGTGCAGTAAGATTTTAATAGTAATTTTGCGGAATAAATTACATATAGGGTTCAAATTTATAAAACATATATATATATATATATATATATATATATATATATATATATATATATATATATATATCATATGCTTTGTTAAAATTCAATGGAGGTAGTTGTCCCCACCTCCTCTCGCCATAGGTGCGCCTATGGTGGGGTGAGTTACCAAGACGGAAGATTTAAGTGCATATAAACTTGCATAGTTTGAGAATTGAGTCATACCAATTTATAATTCAAGGATTAATATGCACTAGTTGCTATAACTAAGGTGAGTAACAGATAATATGCATTTTTTCTCTATACATACAAATGAAAGTCCACAATGTTTTTTTTTTCTACTTTCTTATTTTGCCTTTTCTTTATGAAGGAGGTTAGAATGCGCCAATACTTTGGCGCTTAGGATGTGCTCCGATTTCCTCTTTATTTATACCCACGCCACTTCCGCTTTTTTCACTTCTTTAAATTATTTTTATTTCATAATTAATAATTAAAAATAATTAGTCCATTGGAAAAAAAAAGAAGATAAAGAGAAAGAGACGCTTATGTACATGTTTTGATACTTTTTTCGGAGTCTGTTTACACCTGGATATGTTTTTTTATTCATCCAAATTAATTAAAAAATTCATACTAGGATCATGAAATATATGTTTAGCCGGAAAACATATATTCCTGAAAAAGGAAATTCTTGGGGGTTAATAGTTAAACAAAACATGAGGTAATTTTGTCGTTGTAATGAAACTGTATCTACTAATAAGGAGTTCATCCAAATTTGGTATGAAATCAGATTGGGAAATTGGAATGATTGCTTTCATCGCGCAAGAAGACGGTGCTGCTAGCCGGCAACCAAGGATTGGGTGAACCTAAGTGTGTTCATGGGACTGGGTGGGGCGGATAGTAGAGAAAATACTATCCATACACAGTGTGACGGATATCCAATTTCACTATATGTAATCGATGGCGTAGGTACCCGCACGATGATGGTTTTTTACAGATCGGGTTGCTGGTGTTGTGACCTGGATTTTCAATACTAGAAAATCCGTGCTACAACTGAAGAGATTAAAAGATAAAAGACTAGAATGGAATAAATAGAAAACTTGTGGTAAAATTTGGAATTTTAGTTAAATTTTAGTGATTGATAAAGATAGAAGTAAAAATAGAATTGTAAGATTAAAACTTGTGATTTAGAGGCGAGATGTGGTTTCTGGTGAAATTACTTAGTGGCTAAATAATGTTACTTAGCGGTTAAGTTACGTCACTTAGTGGGTAAATTACGGTACTTAGTGATTAAGTAACATTAGTGGTTAAATTACGTTACTTAGTAGTTAAGTTACGTTACTTAATGGTAAGTAACGCTACTTAGTGGCTAAGTTACTTCTAGGCTAAGTAGCTTCTAGGCTAAGTTACTTAGTAAGAAAGAAAACGAAGTCTAGATAAAGGGAAGAGGAGGGGGATGTTAAAGAGCCAAGTAAGAGAGAATTTAGAGAGAAGTTAGAGACAGAAAGAGAGAGGCGAGGATGGAGAGCAAGTAGTCTGTAGAGAGGCTCAACGACTTCAGGATCTCTTATCAGGTTTCTCTTATGTATGTTGAGCTCCAGTGTTGGAGCTTCATTCCCCTCTCTCATAACTGGGAAGAGAGGGGAATGAAGCTCCAACACTGGAGCTCGCACATGAGTGCGCATAACTGGGCATGGGTTCCATGGTTTATATCACTGAGAAACATGCTAAGATCACTAGGAAACCAAGGGAATAATGACTGGACACTGAACTACTGGGAAATAGAACTGCAAAACTTGAAGATAGGCACTGGGCCGAGTCATGGAAGAAGAGTAACTGCTTTCCTGGCGGGGATGCAACACCACCCTTGTAAGTCCTCCGATCTCTCTCTTTAATTACAAGCTACTTGTTTTATAAGTAATTTCTTCGTCTTCTCTTCTCCATTTGATCCAAGACAAGGCATGGGTTCACTCAAAGTTGCTACCACACCTTAGAAGCCATGATCATGATGAATTTTAGCTCCAATCTCGGCACTTTAGCTCTTGCAAAGAATCTCATCCAATGATAAGCAAGAGTATGTACAATGACCAAAGAGAGCTTAAAAGATGACTAAATGTGGCTAAAACACCTTGAAAATATGTGTGTGTGTGTGTGTGTTTGTACACATAACACACCCCCAAACCCAAATTATTGCTAGTCCCTAGCAACGCAAGCATCTAGGAAAATAAAGACTCAAAAACTCCTAATCTATCCACCTACACATTTACAAAAACATTTGGTTAGGAAAGTAAAATATAATCAAGGTGTTCATGCATTATAGGAATCTACTATCCTCCTAAATCCTGACTACTCTTAGAGAAAATTCTAACTCTTGTGAATTGTGCAAGTGAACAACTTATGATAGACTACTAATAAGATTGCATAGAACAATCATGAAGACACATTGATCTTGAGCACTTATTACATCCTAAAGAAACTTGACTCCTAATTTGATAGATATTGACTACCCACGAGATTAAGCAAGTGAATGCAGTTGACGGGTGTTTTACATGTGTATGAATTAAGTACAATATCAAGTAATAAAACCCATTCAACCTCAAGTGCAAGGTGTGCAATTGTAGTAGGGTGAGTGGGGTCGAACCCAAAGATTGTAGTGCAATTTATGAAGTTTAGTTAAATGCAATATTTTTGGTGTTTTTGGATTTAGATGACAAGTGATAAGATAGATGATAAATCTAAATTAACTAAATCTACTTCTATCACTAATGCAAATAAAACTAGGATGCAATGCAACAAACAATTATGAAAAATAAAAGTTCCTTAAGGTTAGTTAGAGTTGAGGTTACTAGGTGGAGTGTTTGGTTGTGATTTATGACAAGTTAGAGGAGTTGGATAATTAACAAGTTCTAACCTCCTAAGTTAGAACCATCTTCTCCATAGAAGACCAAGTAGAATCTCTTCACTTGCATCAACTATGAAGGCATTAAGTTTAGCCAATTGATGTCTCCTAACACCCTAGATTATATTCTCAAATAATCCTAGAGTATCTAACCAATTTTCTTTGGTCAATTCAACAAAATGCTCTCTCAAGCATTTCATCGAACACTTGGTGGGCATGGTAGAGTAGTTGGCCTTCTACTCTACCTCTACCTTCCTTAAGCCCAACACATGACACCGTAGCCTCTTGTCACCTTGATTATGTAAATCAAGATGAGATGACTAAGTTTCATCGAGTTTGTATGATCACCATACATCCTAGTCTATGATTGGTGTAAGCATTGGCTTACTTGATAACATTTCATGGATTGTGACATGTTCTCCTTTTATTTGATAAGGGGAGTACACTTTTGGTGTTTTAAAAGGGAGAAAAATGACACACCTCCCAACCTTTAAGTGGACATCATTCCAAGTGAGAGTGATGTAAGTAAAACATCAAATAGTGTTCATCTGGAACTTCAGTGTTCTTTAACCATGAAATGCGACCAAAGAAGAATTTGTCTTGCTATTAGGAAATTGTATCAATAAAACCACTTGGATTGGTTGTTGAAGGTCTTAGAAGAAAAAGACTGAAATATCCTCCATTTGGGTAGTTGAGTTGGTATAATGACCTAAGTAGTTTAAGTTAATAGGAAAGACACCGCTTTGATGATACACATGCTCTAAATTAATCTTGTGCCCAAATACTATGTGTAGTATGATTTAGAATAAATTATGAGCACTTGTGAATGAGATCTCAGCTTCTTAATACAATCATGGATTTCAAATGGTTGAAATTCAAGAAAAAGACTGATTGTGATTAAGTGAAGTGTGTCATTGTGTCTGGGGTCTGTAAAGGCACCACTTGGTGAGTTCAGGTGTGTTACAGTCACCCTGAGCGGGTGGTGACTTCTGTGAATCCCGGGGCTCCGTTCCAAACATGCGGGACATATTTTCTGTTGGTCAGACAGCTCCCGGATCTTTTCTAGGTAATATTTTCGGGAATGCTTATATATTTGAGGTCGCACGAGTCCCCCGCACCTTTCCGCGGAAAATATTTTTCAGGGTCGGGACGTTCGTTCTGGGAGGCGCTCGCCGGGGCTCGGGATAAAAAATTTGTGGCGCCAATGGTGTTGGGTGTGTTATGACTCGGGATGAGTAATGTGGTGATAATCAAGCACACATGACGGGATTATTTGGTCGGGAAAGCAAGCACACACGTCGGGATTTGCTCGGTTAAGTTGGCGCGGGATGATACTCTAACACTTAGGAAATTTTAGATTCGGCTTGGCATGGTGACTAAGGAGGTGTGTGTGTGCTTGGCTAGTGACTCGCTATGCTGACTAAGGTGTGTGTGTGTGTCATAAGTAAGGAAGTATAAAAGGTTTAAGGATTGTTCTTGGTGTAAGCTTGAGCTTGAATCAGCAGTTTTGGAGTAGTGCGGGACTTTGGAAGTCACACTACCGCTCTTTGGAACGAGCATCGGGATTTTTTCAGGATTCTTCTGCGGATCGGTAATACTACGGAGTACCTGACCACCAACCCGCAGAGTGATTCTGGGGTGTGTTGTCAGATTCTGTTTCAGCAGCAGTAGTGGTACGTGCGGGAATCTTCTGATCCCGGAGTTCCTCCTAGATTCCGCACTTAGGTATTCTAGGGTTCGGTTCTATAGGTGTATATGCATGCATGTCATTTGTTGGATCATGCTATGTATCTTGGATACATTCTGTTTCTGTGTTCATATCTTGGATACTCTGTAGGGTTGGGGAATTGCCCATGACAGTGGAGAGTGGGACCCGGGGTGTGATCATATTCTGATGTGTTACACACATTCTATATTTGTATGATTCTGTGGATCTTATGAATGATGTTATCCATGAACTGTATGTTTGGTGATGGTAGAGTGCTCGCCTATTTCAGTGGGGCGGGGCTCGCCATGGATAGTTAGAGTTTATACTGTATACTTGCCATGTTTGGGAATTATAGGTTGCGGGTCGAAACACGACCGAAGAATATTGGCGCATAACGCTGTCTGCATACTCCCTGAGCAAAGTGTTCTCAGGCACCGGGCCTTCGAGAACGAGACTTTGAGGGCCGGGTCACGGGACCACTACACTTAGCGGGTTTCGGTTGGACCGACCGCTTCTGTTTCCGCCGTAGGTTCCGCTTCCGCAGTCGCAGGACGGCCCTGCCTCCGCAACCAGGCGCGGGCGCGCCTGTGACAAAGTGAGCTTGAAGAAGTTCAAGCATGTTTGATGCGTTCATACAATACACCGTTCCTTAATTGGTTCAAGCATGTTGTTATTTTGAAGATGACGAGCTTTCATTGTGAGTCTAACAACCACAATGAAAGTTATTTTATGTGTATACCTTGGGATCGCACCCTTAACTCTATGTGTGAATGTACTTGTTTACTTTGGCCTACATATGTGTTAGAGAGATTTTATTTGAGTGAGAGTTCACAATCAAAAGATAACTTAGTGCGAGTGGGAGTTTGTTGGAATTCTTAGCGCACCAAGTCCTTTTGAGGTAATGTTTGAGCTCATCTCAGATGGAGAAGTGAGTTTCAGCTCAAGGTGAGCTGAAATGAGTTCTATGAAATTCAACTATGTGAATTGTGGCTATATGGAACATTTGTGATGTTTCATGAGTAGTAACTACTTATTAGCATCCTTTTATACAAAATAAGAATATTTGGTAAAAGGACATGACTTTGGCAGTTGAGGTGCATGGTGTATGTGTTGGAATTCTTGTGCACCAAGATGACCTGGGCTAGCTAAAGTAGCTAAGCACAGCTCAACTCAGCTCAATCTGAGTGTTTGAGCTAGAGAGATGTGTATCTGCTCTTAGTGAGCTGATATGAGCTCAAGGAGCTCAATGGATGATTTAATATGTCTTGGACTAGCTCTATGTGAGCTTGGTACAAATGTGTCTAGGCACCTTTTGGCGAAGAGACGTGTCTCTTGGCGGAAAGGTGCGTAAATTGGTGAAAAGGTGTCGGAGAGGGCCAAGCACACCTTCGGCTTAGGCCGAAGGGTGCGTAGCACCCTTGGGTGCCGAAAGGGCACCCTAAGGTGGCCTTACACCCATTCGGCCATGGGCCTAGGGGTGTGAGTGCCCTTCGCCCTAGGTGCCTCTTGGCAAGGGGGTGCAACCCTTTCCTTGCACCATTCGGCCAAAGGGACATGTCTCATGTCCCATGGCCTATTGGGCAAGGGGCATGGGTCACCTCCCTTGCCTCTTCACCATATTTGGATAATTAATTAATTAGTTAATTAATTTCCTATTAGACACAATTATTTATTTATTCCTTTTCTAATTAATTAGTTAATTGAAAAGGCAAAAGGCATGAGACATGTCTCATGGACCAAGGGGCATTGGTTGCAGCCCTTGGTCCTAGGGACATGTTATTTCGCAAATGAAAGGGCATTGTGCCCTCTCATTGGCAGCCCATCCTCCTCTATAAATAGAGGGAGGATGCGCCATTTCTATCCATCCCACAACCAGCATTGGTTCTCTCTTCTCTCTTCCTACTTCCTCTTGCGAAACTAGAAGGCATTCTAGGAGCATTGTGAGTGGAACTCACCTTGGAGACAAATCATCTTCAAGCCGCCCTTAAGGTGTTCCCCACGCCGAGTCTTCTACATCAACAAGGAGCAAGAATCTCCAAGATTCTTAAGCTGCGTCCAGAAGAAAGGTACATACTCTTAATCTCTTCTTCGGTATTGATGAATGCGAACATGAGAAGCATGTTAAAGACGATCCTAAAATCAACAAATGGTATCAGAGCCAGTTTTCTCTTTGTGATACATGCTTACTTGTTCGACATGTTTATATGAAGCATGGTACATGTTAGTTGAGTTCGAAATAACATGTATGAATGTATGATTGTGTGTAATCGGACTAAACATGAATACATGTAAATTCGGCCGAAACATGCAAGTTTAAATGAGACCCCCGGTAAGGTTATTCGAAGGGGTTATAGTCGTTTAAATGGAAAAGGGAAGCATGAATGTTATATGTGTTTTGAATCATGCTTGAATGTTGTATGATGAAAATGGTTGTATAACATGTTGACTTGCCTATTTGTTCCATGAATGATTAAATGAACCTAAAGAAAATGTGTGCCAAAGTTCTATATCACATTATACCTTGAGGTAATTGTCGGAATGTGCTCTGTCTAGGAGGTGGGTTTTAAGTGGGACCGTCTGTGACCCTCCATCTTTCCCCGGGAGCGCTCCTCTCGTGGTTCCTAAAGGTCCATGTGTGACATAGACTTGGCATGCATGTGACATTTATTCTTTACCTAATTTAAGAATTTCAGCCCCTTGATAGTCTTAATACTGGTTTTGTACCACTATGATGGACTTGAGGGAATTGAAGCTTAAATTAAGTGAGGGAACATACGTCTATTGAAACAAGAGATTCTACCTTAAGATAGTTCAAGTACTTGTACGGTGAACTTGAAGGACTTGAAACTTGATTCAATTGATGAGACACTTCATTAAACTAAGGTCTCTAGGGATCCTGTCAAGCTAATATAATGTTGTCTAAGGAAGTGGTACTTAAGTGAGACCGTTTGTGACTCCACCAACGACCTGGGCATTGTATTAAGGAGACTTATGGGTGATGAGACTAACGTTTAAGTGAAGTGCTATGGTTGTTACGATCACGCATGAGTGCGTGATTCAGGCCTTCTTGGAAGGTCAAGTGAGGTTACAAACTGATGTATGTTTGGTTGCCCTTAATTGATTGAATGTATAGGCTTGTTAAGGGTATGTTCATAAAATGGCAAAGTTATGCTTAGGCGTTTCTAATCGGATGCTATAAGCATACCTTTTGCTACGTCTGGGTATAAACTAAGTTATTTCATGAACATATTGCTTGAATAAGTCTAATTGTGTGAATTGGAATCTAAAACATGTGAATTGCATATTTGTAGATGGCTACTAAGAACATAGTAGCAGAGTTGAACCGTGACCTCAAATTGGATGGTGAAAACTATCTAATTTGGCAGCAGAAGGTCAAGTTCATCTTAACTGAGCAAGAGACACTTGAGGTGCTCGATGCCGAGGTCAACCCCCGGAGGAAGGGGAAGTAGGGTGGCTTATGAAGCCTACCTTAAAACGAACTCTATGTGTAGAGTCACACTCTTGTCCACAATGGTGGATGAGATCATGGTGGAGTTCTCCATGCTACCCTCGGCCAAAGGCATCCGGGATCTTTGTGAAGGCCAAGTATGGAGATGTTTCCGTGGAGAAACAACGCTCAATGATACTAAGGTTTGAGAACTATGGTAAACGAGCAGATCAGACCATGAGTGCCCACCTTCGTGAGATGTCACGAATGATTCATCAGCTTAAACAAGCTGGGCACGACCTCACCGACGAGCAGCAGTGCAAGCAATAATAAGGTCCTTACGATGAGGAGTGGCAGTTGATGAAAGTCAACTTACGCCACAACCCTCAGATTAAGACCTTTGATGACATCGCCCGTCACCTTTTACTTGAGGCTGAAGTAATGGCTCTCAAGGACCACTCCAAGGCATATGTTGCCAATACCTCCAATAACAAATGGGGGTAAAAAGAAGAAGTGGTTCAAGGGTGGGAAAAAGGGTGGCTTCAAAGGCAAGGGTAAGGGAAAAGGAAAAGGAAACGGGCCCGGAAGAAGAAAAGGGACGTTTCGAAGCTCAAGTGCTTCAACTGTGGCAAGAAAGGACAGTTTGCAAAAGATTGCAAAAGTGCACCTAAGGTACGTTTTGAACCCTCTACTTCAATAGCACATGTGACGTCATGTACTATGCTAATCGAAAGCAATTCTTTGTGGATTGTAGACTCGGGAGCAACAGACCACATAGCTCGGGACAAGTCCTGGTTTGTGGCGTACCGCAAGCTCCCAAGAGGTGTGAAGCACGTCTCGGTGGGGAATGATGCAAAATTAGAAGTAGTAGGAATAGGAACTGTAAGGTTCCCTTGTGTAATAGATATTTGTATCTTGTGGACACATTATATGTACATGATATTTGTAGAAATTTAATTTCTATTTCTGCCATGTTGAAATACAATTATTGCTTTCAATTCTTTAATGATAGTGTAACTATATTAAAGGATAATCAAGTTCTCACAAAATGCTTCGTTAATAATGGATTGTATGAGTTAAGGCCCGATGGCCATTCTGTTGCAACTCCTAGTTGCCACGTGACTAAAGTCATAGATCAAAATCTGTGGCATGAACGGTTGGGACATATAGGACAAGATAGGATGAATAAGTTAGCCAAAAGTGGCTTGCTTGAATCCTTGACCAAGGTTGTCTCGCCAACTTGTCAACCTTGCTTAGAAGGCAAGGCAACGAGAAAGCCCTTTGGGAGGGCAACTAGGAGAACCGAGGCACTAAGTTTAGTCCATTTTGATCTTTGTAGACCTATGAGAATTGAATCCAGAAATGGGTTCAAGTACTTCATCACTTTTACTGATGACTGTACACGATTCACCCACGTCTTCTTACTCAAAACCAAGGCAGAGGCCTTAGCATATTTTCAGAAATATGTACACTTGGTTGAGAACCAAGTAGATAAGAAGGTGAAGTCCTTAAGGACTGACAGAGGTGGTGAGTACAGTTCACTTGCATTCAAGGCCTTTTGTGAGTCAAAAGGCATTGCTAGAGAGTTCACCCTTTCTTGGACACCCCAGCAAAATGGTGTGTCCGAAAGAAAGAACCGAACTTTGATGGACATGGTACGTTCCATGATGGCTAAAGCCAACCTGGATGTGACCTATTGGAGTGATGCGCTGCTATGTGCGGTGCACATTCTCAATAAGGTACCTACCAAGGACATCGACTCCTCTCCATATGAGTTATGGATGAAGAGGACCCCGAACTTAAGCTACTTGCGGCCTTGGGGTTGCTTAGCTTACGTACATGTTCCCGACCATCCGTTGGGAAAATTGGGACCAAGAGGAAAGAAATGTGCTTTTCTCGGATATTGTACGGAATCCAAGTGCTATGTGTTCTTGGATCTCATTATAAAGAAGGGTTTGGTGTTTGATGCAAGAAACGCCAAGTTTGTGGAAACGGAGTTTCCAAAAGTTGGCGAAAGTGATGATTTAGCCTCAATAGGCCCGATCCTAGAAGAAGGTCAACCGGCACTTCACAAGTGCGGTTACAAGGACTGTACCTACTCGGAGGGAGTACCTCAACCGGAACAAGCCGAGGCTTTCCAGAATGAGCCCATAAACATGGACTCAAATGAACAGGATCCTGAAACTGAGGGATCTGTACAAGAGGGAGTTGAGGTACTTCAAGAGCCAACACCTCCACCCCAGTTGAGAAGATCAACTCGGGAGTCCAAAGCACCTAAAAGGTGGGGACTATCGGAAGGTGAGACATACTTGGTCTCGTGCGAGATCGATGAGCCAAGTAATGTCAAAGAAGCTCTTGAAGGGGCACAGAAAGAAGAGTGGCTAAAGGCAATGAATGATGAGTTGCATTCAATGCATGAAAATGAGGTATGGGAATTGTCCGATCTTCCTCGTGGCAAAAGCGATCGGCAATAAGTGGGTTCTTAAAATAAAGAAGAACTCGATGGGAGTATCGAAAGGTACAAGGCCCGGTTGGTGGCCAAAGGCTTTACAGAAGGAAGGTGTTGATTTCAAAGACACTTTCTCTCCCGTGGTTAAGTTTAATTCCATCAGATTGCTACTTGCGATAGTGACAAACTTGGACCTTGAGTTGCATCGATGGATGTGACCACGCCTTCCTCAACGGTGAGTTGAGTGAAGAGATCTACATGAAACAACCCGAAGGGTTTGTACAAGTAGGTCAAGAAGACAAGGTATGTAGACTAAAGAAGTCTATATATGGTCTCAAACAAGCTTCAAGACAATGGTACTTGAAGTTTCATCATGCAGTCACAAGCTATGGTTTTGTGATGATGCATGAAGACCATTGTGTGTACTTGTTCTTCAAAGAGTCCAGTTTTGCCATTATGACATTATATGTCGATGACATTTTAATTGCAAGTAGTAGCTTGGAGTTGTTGCTCGCCATCAAAGGATGGTTGTCCTCCACCTTCAAAATGAAGGACCTGGGGGAAGCTTCTTATATCCTAGGTGTTAAGATACATCGGGACAGAAAGAAGCATATGTTAGGACTTTCACAAGAGCTTTATATAGATAAAGTTCTTGAGAGGTTTAACTTGACCAACTCTAAGCCAATGAACACCCCACTTGCATATGGTTGCAAAATTGGAGAGGACTTATGTCCTAAGACTCCAAAAGAGAAGGAAGAAATGACTAAGATACCTTACCTTAGTGCCATTGGTAGCCTTATGTACGCCATGATTTGTACACGGCCAGACATAAGTCAAGCGGTCGGTTTACTTGCTAGATATTCTTCGAACCACGACATGGAGCATTGGAAGAATGTCAAGAGGATCCTTAGATACCTTAAAGGTACTAAGGATTATTGGCTATGTTATCAAGGAAAAACCCTTGGTTTACACGGCTATTCGATACCGATTGGGAGGAGATAGAGATTCTAGCAAATCTACAAGTGGTTATATTTTCTTGCTAAATGGGGCGCCACTACTTGGTGTAGTAAGAAACAAACCGCATGACCTTATCAACCATGGAGGCAGAATTCGTTTCTTGTGCCTCGGCTGTCCAGAAGCCACGTGGCTTGGTTATTTTCTTAAAAACTTGGAGTCGATGGTCAAAATAAGTAAGCCCATTACTATCTACGTGATAGTATGGCAGCTATGGCCTATACCAAGGACCCCAAGTATCATGGAAAACCAAACACATTAGCATGAAATATAATTTTGTTCGAGATGCAGTTGAAGAAGGTGAAGTCAGAATTGAATACATCTCAACAGACCTTATGGTGGCAGATCCTCTCACTAAGCCATTGCCACCCATTGTGTTTGCTCGTCATGTCCGAGCAATGGGTCTTAAGAGATTGTAAATATACTAATTGTTGTATGACTTTCACCACTTTGGTGTCACTCATGTATATATGTATAATGATGATCAATAAAGAGGTTACTTGATGTCATTTACTTGGTTCCATTAATAACACACAATGAACAAAATGAACATGTCCACCATAGGCATTGAGAATGACTTTCTCACACCAAGTCATTCGCCCTTGATCTTAAGTAGACCAAGGATGAGACTACCAAAGGCTCAATAGTGTGTTGTTTCTTCAAGAAACATGTGACATGCAAAGTTACTCTATTGAGTGGGAGTCATGTTACAACACATGACACTTTGGTATACTTTTATGTCGCCTTGATTTGAATAATCAAGATGAGGTGCTCTGCACTGATTTTGTATGACACTGATACATTCTAGCCTATGTGTGAGTGTAAGCTCGGGCTTGCACAGACATTTCATGGCTTGTGACATGTCCTCCTTTTATATGTTAGAAGGAGCACACTCTGAGGTGTTTTAAGAGGGAGAAATGACACACCCCTCATTCTAAGTGATATCACTCCAAGTGGGAGTGGTGTTTGTAAAACACCCTAAGAAGTGTTAATAGAATCTTTGTAAGTATGTTGCAAAGATCCTATGACCATGAAATTCGACCAAAAGAAGAATTTAAGCAAGTTGTCTCTAACCTTGCGTAGTGTGAGAATTCTTCGATTGGACCCTTAATCACTTTAACTCGCTGTTAATGATTCACATTGACAAAGTTACTTTGATTGGTTGTCGAAGGTCGCAGATGAATGCGGCTGGAGTATCCTCCTTTGGGTAACTAAATCTATATGGATCATTAAGCGGTAGAGTGTAAAGGAAAGACAAGTGAAACTTGGTACGTGAGTCCTAAATTCAACCTTTGAGCTCACATGTTGCATTGGTACAACATGATAAGGTCTGAATTGGGGATAATACGAATTAAAGAGTACTGACACTTAACACAGTCATCATTAAAATGAAAGAGACTGACTGTGGTTAAGAATACGTGCCATATGTCTTGGGGTTCTAAAGGCACTACTTGAAGTAGTTCAAGGAAAGTTTGAAGATGTTCAAGCATGTCTTGTTAAGTTCAAGAAAATTTGAATAACACACAAACACTTGAAGTGTTCAAGTGAGTTTGAGAGGACAATCTTCCATTTGAGAGTCTAACAACCTCAATGGTAGAGGTAGGGTGTGGATGCCTTAAGGTCGCACTCACAACTACTTTTATATAGTTTGCCAACGTGTTTGGTTTAGTATGAGGAAGTGTTTTTTCGAGTGGGAGCTTGTGCTCAAAGATCATCATTGGTGCGAGTGGGAGTTTGTTGGAATTCTTGCGCACCAAGATGACTGGGCTAGCTAAAGTAGCTAAGCACCAACTCGGCTCAAACTGAGTGTTTGAGCTAGAGAGATGTGTATCTGCTCTTAGTGAGCTGATATGAGCTCAAGGAGCTCAATGGATGATTTAATATGTCTTGGACTAGCTCTATGTGAGCTTGGTACAAATGTGTCTAGGCACCTTTTGGCGAAGAGACGTGTCTCTTGGCGGAAAGGTGCGTAAATTGGTGAAAAGGTGTCGGAGAGGGCCAAGCACACCTTCGGCTTAGGCCGAAGGGTGCGTAGCACCCTTGGGTGCCGAAAGGGCACCCTAAGGTGGCCTTACACCCATTCGGCCATGGGCCTAGGGGTGTGAGTGCCCTTCGCCCTAGGTGCCTCTAGGCAAGGGGGTGCACCCCATGCCTTGCACCATTCGCCAAAGGGACATGTCTCATGTCCCATGGCCGAATGGGCAAGGCATGGGTCACCTCCCTTGCCTCTTCACCATATTTGGATAATTAATTAATTAGTTAATTAATGTCCTATTAGACACAATTCTTTATTTATTCCTTTTCTAATTAATTAGTTAATTGAAAAGGCACAAGGCATGAGACATGTCTCATGGACCAAGGGGCATTGGTTGCAGCCCTTGGTCCTAGGGACATGTTATTTCACAAATGAAAGGGCATTGTGCCCTCTCATTGGCAGCCCATCCTCCTCTATAAATAGAGGGAGGATGCGCCATTTCTATCCATCCCACAACCAGCATTGGTTCTCTCTTCTCTCTTCCTACTTCCTCTTGCGAAACTAGAAGGCATTCTAGGAGCATTGTGAGTGGAACTCACCTTGGAGACAAATCATCTTCAAGCCGCCCTTAAGGTGTTCCCCAGGCCGAGTCTTCTACATCAACAAGGAGCAAGAATCTCTAAGATTCTTAAGCTGCGTCCAGAAGAAAGGTACATACTCTTAATCTCTTCTTCGGTATTGATGAATGCGAACATGAGAAGCATGTTAAATACGATCCTAAAATCAACAAATGGTATCAGAGCCAGTTTTCTCTTTGTGATACATGCTTACTTGTTCGACATGTTTATATGAAGCATGGTACATGTTAGTTGAGTTCGAAATAACATGTATGAATGTATGATTGTGTGTAATCGGACTAAACATGAATATTTTTGGGAATGCTTATATATTTGAGGTCGCACGAGTCCCCCGCACCTTTCCGCAGAAAATATTTTTCAGGGTCGGGACGTTCGTTCTCCGGCGACGCTCGGGGCTCAGGATGGAAAATAATTTATGGCGCCAATGGTGTTGGGTGTTTTATGATTCGTGATGAGTAATGTGGTAATAAGCAAGCACACATGACGGGATTATTTGGTCGGGAAAGCAAGCACACACGTCGGGATTTGCTCGGTTAGGAAATTTCAGATTTGGCTTGGCATGGTGAATAAGGAGGTGTGTGCGTGCTTGGCTAGTGACTCACCAAGTGACTAAGGTGTGTGCTAAGGTGGCAAGGTGACTAAGATGTGTGTGTCATAAGTTAGAAAGGATAAAAGGGATGAATTTATGAAGAAATGATATTTTGGCTCATTTCTTCCTTCTCTCATAACCGTGAACTCTTCCCTTCTCTCCCTCACTTGTGTTCTTCATCTTTCAAGGATTAAGGAAGGATTGTTCTTGGTGTAAGCTTGAGCTTGAATCGGCAGTTGTGGAGTAGTGCGGGACTTCGGAAGTCACAGTACCACGTTTCGGGCCAAGAGTTGGGATTTTCCCGGGATTCTTCTGCGGATCGGTAATAGTGCGGAGTACCTGACCAACAACCTGCAGAGTGAGTCTGAGGTGTGTTGTCTGATTATGTTTCAGCAGCAGCAGTGGTACGTGCGAGAATCTTCTGATCTCGGAGTTTCTCCTAGATTCCGCACTTAGGTATTCTGGGGTCGACTCTATAGGTGTATATGTATGCATGTCATCTGTCTGATCATGCTATGTATCCTAGATACATTTGTTTCTGTATATATGTTCTGGATACTATGTAGAATCGGGGACTCGCCCATGACAGTGGAAGGCGGGACCCAGGATGTGATCATATCCTGATGTGTTAGACACATTGTGTATCTCTGTGTTTCTGAGGAGCATATATATGATGTTATCCATGAACTGTATGTTTGGTGATGGTTGAGTGCTCGCCTATTTCAGTGGGGCGG